>NKZR01001583.1:0-36778 GCA_002370795.1 Metschnikowia sp. 03-147.1
GGGTACTCAAAATGCCAATGGTAACCAAAGCCCCAAGGGTGCTCCAGGTGCCAATGGAAATCAAAGCGCCAAAGGTCCTCAAAATGCCAATGATGACAAAAGTGCCAAGGGTGCTCCAAGTGCCAATGGAAATCCAAGCCCCAAGGGTACTCACAATGCGAATAGAAACCCAAGTCCAAATGGGTCTAAAGATACTGCTAATAGTGGTCAAAGTATCAATGGCCAACCAAGCCCCAAGGGACCTGAAAATGCCAATGGTAATTCAAACCCCAAGAGTGCACAAGGTGCCAATGGAAATCCACGTCCTAAGGGACCTCAAGGTGACAATGGAAACCCGAAACCAAATGGAGCGCAAGGTGCCAATGGAAACCCAAGCTCCAAGGGTACTCAAAATGCCAATGGAAATCCAAGCCCCAAGGGCCCTCAAAATGCCAATGGAAATCCACGTCCTAAGGGACCTCAAGATGACAATGGAAACCCGAAACCAAATGGAGCGCAAGGTGCCAATGGAAACCCAAGCTCCAAGGGTACTCAAAATGCCAATGGTAACCAAAGCCCCAAGGGTGCTCCAGGTGCCAATGGAAATCAAAGCGCCAAAGGTCCTCAAAATGCCAATAGAAACCCAAGTCCAAATGGTTCTAAAGATACTGCTAATAGTGGTCAAAGTATCAATGGCCAACCAAGCCCCAAGGGACCTCAAAATGCCAATGGTAATTCAAACCCCAAGGATACTCAAAATGCCAATGGAAATCAAAGCGCCAAGGGTCCTCAAAATGCCAATGGGAATCCACGTCCTAAGGGACCTCAAGGTGACAATGGAAACCCGAAACCAAATGGAGCGCAAGGTGCCAATGGAAACCCAAGCTCCAAGGGTACTCAAAATGGCAATGGAAACCAAAGCCCCAAGGGTGCTCCAGGTGCCAATGGAAATCAAAGCGCCAAAGGTCCTCAAAATGCCAATAGAAACCCAAGTCCAAATGGTTCTAAAGATACTGCTAATAGTGGTCAAAGTATCAATGGCCAACCAAGCCCCAAGGGTCCTCAAAATGCCAATGGTAATTTAAGCCCCAAGGGTACTCAAAATGCCAATGGTAATTTAAGCCCCAAGGGTACTCAACATACCACTGGTAATTCAAGCTTCAAGGGTCCTCAAGATGCCACTGCAAATCCAAGCTCCAAGGGTGCACAAGGTGCCACTGGTAATTCAAACCCCAAGGGTCCTCAGAATACCAGTGGAGATCCAAGCCCCAAGAACCCTAAAAATGCCAATAGAAACCCAAGTCCCATGGGTCCCCAATATGGCAATGGAAATCCAGGCCCCAAGGGTACTCAAAATGCCAATGGAAATCAAGGTCCCAATGGAACTCAAGGTGCCAATGGAAATGTAAGCCCTAAAAGTCCTAAAGATGCCAATGGCAATCCAAGTCCAAATGGTTCTAAAGATACTGCTAATGGTGGTGAAGGTGAAAATGGCCAACCAAGCCCCAAGGGTCCTCAAGGTGCCAACGGTGATCCAAGCCCCAAGGGTCGTCAAACTGTCAATGGTAATGCAAGCCCCAAGGGTTCTCAAGGTGCCCATGGCAATCCAAGCCACAAGGGCCCTCAAGACACCAATGGGAATGCAAGCTTCAAGGGTGCTCAAAAAACCAATGGAAATCGAAGCCCCGAGGGTCCTCAAGATGCCACTGCCAATCCAAGCTCCAAGGGTGCACCAGGTGCCAATGGAAACCCAAACCCTAAGGGTCCTCAAAATGGCAATGGAAACCAAAGCCCCAAGGGAACTCAAGATGCCAATGGAAATCAAAGTCCAAATAATGCACCAGGTGACAATGGAATCAAAAGCCTCAAGGGTCCTGACAATGCCAATGGAAACCCAAGTCACAAGGGTCCTAAAAATAGCAATGAAAATCAAAGTGCCAAGAGTGATCAAGGTGCCAATGGAAATTTAAGGACCAAGGGTCCTCAAGGTGCTAATGGAATCAAAAGTCCAAATGGATCTAAAGATGCTATTATTGGTGCGCAAAATCCCAATGAAATCCAAAACCCCGAGGGTTCTGGAAATAGCAATGAAATTCAAAGCACCAAGGTTCCTCAAAATTCTGATGGAAACCAAAGCCCGAAGGGTCCTGAAAATGCCAATGGAAATCCACGCCCTAAAGGACCTCAAGCTGCCAATGAAAACCCAAGTTCAAATGGAGCGCAAGGTGCCAATGGATACCCCAGTCCCAAGGGTCGTCAAGATCCCAATGGAAATTCAAACCCCAAGGGTCCTCAAGATGTCAATGGAAATCCAAGTTCAAAGAGTCCTCAAGATGCCACTGAAAATCAACGCGATAAGGGTGCTCCAGGTGCCAATGGAAATCAAAGCCCCAAGGGTCCTGAAGATGGCAATGGAAACCTAAGCCCCAAGGGTGCACAAGATGCCAATGGTAATCCAAGCCGCAAGTATCTTCAAAATGTCAATGGGAACCAAAGCCCCAAAGGTCCTCAAACTGTCAATGGTAATGTAAGTCCCAAGAGTCCTGAAGATGACAATAGTATTTCAAACCCCAAGGATCCTCAAAGTGCCAGTGGAAATCTAAAACCCCAAGGCCCTCAAAACACCAATAGAAATCCAAGCCCCAAGGGTCCCATAAATGCCAATGGAAAGCCAAGTCCCAATGTTCCTCAAGATGGTAATGGAAATCAAAGCGACAAGGGTCCTCAAGGAGCCAATGGAGACCCAAGTTTCAAGGGTGCTCAAAATGCCAATGGAAACCCAAGTCCCAAGGGTCGGCAAAATACCAATGGAAATACACACCCTAAGGGACCTCAAGGTGATAATGGAAACCCAAGTCCAAATGGCGCGGAAGGTGCCAACGGAAACCCAAGCTCCAAGGGTACTCAAAATGCCAATGGAAACCCAATTCACAAGGGAACTCAAAATGCCAATGGTAATCCAAGTCCCACGGGTCCTCAAAGTACCAATGGTAATTCAAAACTCAAGAGTCCTCAAAATACCAAGGGTAATCCAAGACCCCAGGGTCCTCAAGATGCTAATGGTAATCCAAGGACCAAGGGTTCTCAAGGTGCCAATGGAAACGAAAGTCCAAATGGTTCTAAAGATGCTGCTAATGCTGGTAAAAATGGTAATGGGAACCAAAGTCTCAATGATCCTCAAAATGCCAATGCAAACCAAAGCTCTAAGGACCCTGAAAATGCCAATGGAAATTCAAGTTCAAAGGGTCCTCAAGATGCCAATGGAAACCAAAGCCCGAAGAGTCCTGAAAATGCCAATGGGAACCGAAATCCAAATGGATCTGAAGCTGCTGCTAATGATGCTAAAAATGCCAATGAAAACCAAAACCCCGAGGCTTCTGAAATTGCCAACGGAAACCTAATTCCCAAGGGTCCTCAAGATGGCAATGGAAATACAAGTCCCAAGGGAACTCAAGGTACTCATGAGAATCAAAGTCCAAATAGTGCCCTAGGTGACAATAGAAATCCAAGCTCCAAGGGTGCACAAGATGCCAATGGTAACCAACACCCCAAGGGTGCTCCAAGTGCCAATGGTAATTCAAGCCCCAAGGGTCCTCAAAACACCAATGGTAATTCAAGCCCCAAGAGTCCTCAAGGTGCCACTGGAAATCCAAGTTCAAAGGGTCATCAAGATGCTAATGGCAATCCAAGCTCAAATGATTCCGAAAATGCTGCTAATGGTGCTCAAAAAGCCAAAGAAAAGCCAAGCCCCAAGGGTACCCAAATAGCCAATGGAAATACAAGTCCCAAGGGTACTCAAAACGCCAATGGAAACCAAAGCCCCCAGGGTCCTCAAAATGGCAATGGAAATCTAAGCCCCAAGGGCCCTCAAGATGGCAATGGAAATCGAAGCCCTAAGGTTTCTCAAGATGGCAATGGAAATCAAAGCCCTAAGGTTTCTCAAGATGGTAATGGAAATCAAAGCCCTAAGGATTCTCAAAATGCCAATGGAGAAAATGTTACTCCAGGTGACAATGGAAACAAAAACCCCAAGGGTCCTGAAAATGCCAATGAAAACCCAAGTCTCAATAGTCCTCAAGTTGGTAATGGAAATCAAAGCGACAAGAGTGATCAAGGTGCTAATGGTAACCGAAGTCCCAAGAGTCCTCAAAATGTCAATGGAAATCAAAGTGCCAAGGGTCCTCAAGATGCGCATGAAAATCAAATTGCCCAGGGTGCTCCAGGTGCTAATAGAAATTCAAGGACCAAGGGTCCTCAAGGTGCCAATGGAAACGAAAGTCCAAATGAATCTGACGATGCTGCTATTGGTGCTCAAAATCTAAATGAAAACCAAAACCCTGAGGATTCTGGAAATGCCAATGGAAACCTTAGTCCCAAAGGTCCTCAAAATAGCAATGGAATTCAAAGCCCGAAGGGTCCCGAAAATGCCAATGGAAACGAAAGTCCAAATGGTTCTGAAGATGCTGCTAATGGTGGTCAAAATGCTAATGGGAACCAAAGTCTCAAGGATCCTGAAGATGGCAATGGAAATGAAAGCCCCAAGGTTCCTCAAAATTATGATGGAAACCAAAGCCTGAAGGGTCCTAAAAATGCCAAAGGAAGTTCAAGTCCCAATGGTCCTCAATATGGCAATGGAAACCCAAGTCTCAAGGGTTCTGAAAATGCCAATGGAAACCCAAGTCCAAATGGAGCGCAAGATGGAAACCCAAGTCCCAATGGAGCGCAAGGTGCCAATGGAAACCCTAGTATCAAGGGTACTCAAAATGCCAATGGCAAGCCAAGTCCATATGATTCCGAAGATGCTGCTAATGGTGCTCAAAATGTCAATGAATACCAAAACCCAGAGGGTTTTGAAAATGCCAATGGTACCGAAAGTCCAAATTCTAAAGTTGCTGCTAATGGTGGTCAAAATGCTAATGGGAATCAAAGTCCCAAGGGTCCTCAAGATGCCAATGGAAACCAAAGTCCGAAGAGTCCTGTAAATGCCAATGGGAACCAAAGTCCAAATGGATTTGAAGATGCTGTTAATGGTGCTCAAAATCCCATTGAAAACCAAAACCCTGAGGGTTCTGCAAATGCCGATGGAAAACTTAGTCCCAAGGTTCCTCAAATTAATGATGGAATTCAAAGTGCCAAGGGTCCTCAAGATGCCAATGAAAATCAAACTGCCCAGGGTGCTCAAGGTGCCAATGGGAACCCAAGTTTCAAGGGTGCTCAATATGCCAATGGAAATCCAAGCCCCAAGAGTCCTGAAGGTGGCAATGGAAACCAAATTCCAAATGGTCTTCAAAATGCTAATGTAAATGCAAGCCCTAAGGGGGCACAAGGTGCCAATGTAAAGCAAAGTTCAAATGGTGCTCCAGTTGCCAATGGGAATTCAATTCCGAAGGGCCCTCAAGATGTCAATGGAAATCTGAGCCCCGAGGGCTCCCAAGACGGCAATGAAGGTCCCGTCCCGAAGGAAACTCAAGCTGCCGATGGAAATATAAGTCCGAGCGGATCTGAAGATGCGGATGCTCCTCCAGACGTGGATGAAACGCAAGATGGCGTGAATCCTCAAGTTAATGGAAAACCAAATACCAAGAATCTTGAAAACGTGCATGGAAAAGAAAATTCCAAGATCTCTAAAGGCTCGAATGTTTCTGAAGATGCTAATGTAAATGAAAGCGGCAAGGGTCCTCAAGATATCAATGGCCTCGGAAGCCCCACGAGCTCACAAGGTGCAAATGGAAAAGAAAGTCTTAAGAACCCTCTAGATGGGAATGGATTGCAATACTCTAGGAGCCCAGAAGATGGCAATAGCAATCCCAACCGCAGTATTGCTCAAGATATTAATGGAAATCAAGACTCTGAGAGCGCACCAGAATTCAATGGAAAACGCAACCCCAAGAGGCCTCAACATGCAAATGGAAATGATAGCTTCAAGGGTACTCAAGATACTAATGGTCGCCAAGCTGTGAATGTAAACCCCAGCAGCAATGGCCCTGTCGATGCTAATAGAAATCATAGTCCCATGGGTCCTCTGGGTTTGAATGGACTGGGTTTGAATGGACTGGGTTTGAATGGACTGGGTTTGAATGGAAATCAAAACACTAGGATCACTCAAGATGTCAATGCTGACCAAAACCCGACTGGTCCCCAAGATGTCAATGTTAACCAAAATCCGAATGGTCCCCAAGATGTCAAAGGAATATCAAGTGCCAAAAGCCCACAAATTGCCAATGGAAACCACAGCCCCAAGGGTCCCCAAGATGCCACATCTGAGGAAAGTATCAAAAGTTTTGTACACGCTAATGGTAATGGAAAGATGAATGTCCCTCAAGATATCAATGTTAACCAAAACGCTGATGGCCGTCTTCTTAATCCCATTGGCAGCCCAAGTGCTGAAGGTCCTCAAGATGCTATTGCCAAGCAAAAAGCTACTACTGATAACCAAAACACCAAGGCCATTCAGTATTCAAAGGATTCGAATGCCCATCAAAGCCCAAAGGGCCCTAATGATATTGATGGTAACACAATCTCTGACACTCAAAATGCCCATGGTAACCATCATCGTAAGGGCTCTCAGAATGTCAATATTCACCAAAAGCTCAATGGTACCCAAGATCCCTATGGTTCTCAAGACGTCAATGATATAAACTCTAATGGTGCTCAAGATGTCAATGGCATTCAACACCCTAATAACCCCGCGACTTTCCAGGATGCTAATGATGTGGAAAAGCCCAAGGCTCGACAAGGTGCTAATGATAATCGAACCGTGAATGGCCCTTCTAGTTCGAATGGTCACCGAAACTCCATGGATCCTCAAGGGGTTTTTGGTAACCAGAACTCCAAGGGACCCCAAGATTTCGATGGTCACCAAAGCCCCAATAGTCGTCAAGATGCTATTGGTGGCCAAGGTCCTAAGGTTCCTCAAGATGCAAATGGTAGCCCAAGCCCCAAGGGTGCTCAAGATAGCAAGGGGCACCAAAACACCAAAGCCTCTCAAGATTCCAATGGTGACCAAACCCCCAAAGACCCATCAGGTGCCAATGGTAGCCAGAACTCCAAAGCCCCTCAAACTATCAAGGTTGCCATTGGTCACGAAGACCCAAATGGTGTCCAAGATGCTATCAGTCACCAAATGTCCAAGGGTCCTCAAAATTCTAACAGTAACAATAGCCCCAAGCATGTCAATGGTATGCGAAACACCAAGGGGCGTCAAGGTACCGATGTTTCCCAAAACTTCAATGGTGTCGAAAACGCTAAAGACTATCAGAAATTCAAGAATGCGAATGATAATGAAGATAGTAATGATTTTGGAAATTCGAATGGGATCAGTCGTCTGGAGGCTATTGATATCACTAAGCTTGACCCAAATTCACACCGCACGCAAAGTTCACGTGGTGATCAAAAACCTCATGATCAGAACTTCATGGGCCCTGAAGTTGTTAACCCCAACAATGATTTAGATGGTCACAAAGACTGGGCTGTTTTCCTGAATGCCAATGGTAATGATGATCCTAAGGGTGTCCCAGAGTCTCCTGGTACTTTAAATCCTAAGGGTGGTCCAGTTCAGGGTGAAAGCCCAAATTCCAATGATCTTCAAGATGTTACGGGTAAACCGAACTACAAAGATTCTCAAGATACGAATGATAACCCAAATTCCAAAATTAAACAAAACTTCGAGAGTAACCAAGATTCAACCGAGTACGGTAAGTCTATTGGTCCACAAAAGTTGTCCGGTGATCAAAACTCTGAGGCATTTCAAAATTCGAATGATAACGATTATTTGCACGGTTCCCATGATCGTACGGATCCCCAAGATTTGAATGATAACGCCAATAATGGTGACCAAAAATTGAAAAATATCCAAAGTCCACATGATAACGCGAAGTCCAATGGTGGGGAACAAATTGACGATCATAAGAATTTCAATAGTATTGATGGTACTGATAGGGCCACCGGACATCAAGAAAGCAAGCCTAAAAAAGATACGAAGAGTACGAAATTGTCTTCGAATAGATTGGCTGAAAATGCAGTGCCTGCTGGTATGGCACAACTTGACGGCAGCCATGTGGCAGACGCTATAGTACAAACTGGAAGGACCCAAAGCGGTATAAACAAACCCCAGGAGCTGATAGCAGCCACTGATTCTGGCATAGAAGTCGATTCAAATAGCGGTGGATATCGGTTGAGTGAACTGAATGGTCAATTTAACGATTTTGAGGATGGAATTGTTTCTGAAGGAGAAAAGAAAAACAAGACTGACGTAAATGATGATCAAAAATTGGGAAAAAACCTACTCGAGCCTAGCAAGCAGAAAATGAACCTGTCCCAGTTTGGTGGTTTCCGTAATTCTGGGGCAAATTCATATGACTCTGAAGGTAAAACTGGCCCCAATGTTAGTGGAAATCATGGTCAGAAGCATATATCGGACCTTGAATCACATAGAAACATGAATCAGATTGGTGGAAAACATAACGCAATCAAAGCAAATGAACATGCGCCTGTGGATAATGATAAGCATGTACCCCTGTCTTTTGGGGAGCTTGAAGATGAAAAACACTTTTCTGAAAAAGATGGGGAGCAATTAACAGGTTCTGAGGCCAAAAATAAGCCTGAGTGGCATTCACTTCAGCAATACTCGCCTGGACTTGATGGAAAACTCAATCCCGTATCTGAAGAAAAATTGTTCAAGGAGCATTTGCTTGAGCATGATGGAAAACATGAGCAAAATCAAGATAAATCGAAGAAAGTCTCCACGGTCTTAGAAAAGGTTGTTGGTTCTCCCACTAGCATCATGACTCCTTCCACAGAGTCCTCTTTCTCATCCAAGGCTGATGCTTTCAAATTTTCAAAAAAGCCCGATGCTTCCAAAACATCTATGGGTGTGTCTGGTATAGCTCAAGGCTCATTCAATGGTCCATTACCCAATTGGAATGCCACCACACTCTCTAGAACTCTCACTTCAACTGCCACCAGTGGCGCCAAGTGGAAGACTGCTTCTCGCATTACTGAGTGGAAGACCTACACCGACTATACCACTTACTGCCCGAACGATACTACAGTGACCATCACCGTGTGTGATAAGGTGTGTCAACCAACAACCATGACTGTTACCACAGCAACCACCTTGACCATCACAGGTGTATGCATTGTTCCTCAAACAACCATCAGCATTGTTCCTCAAACAACCATCAGTATCGGCGAAACCGGACCCCAGGGTCCTACGCGATCTGCCAAAGAAAGGCAATATGCTTCTAGAAGTGTCTCGGAAGAGAAAATCACAAACTCTCCTACACTATGGTCTGGTAACTTGGCAAAGACTACTCAGACTCCAATCACAACTGTGGCTGCTCCACGCAGTTCCTCGTCTGCCAATGGAGCTTCGAAGAATGCCATTGGTGCGTGCGTCCTCGGATTCGCAGCTTTGTTGTTGTAGTCCTTCGATATTTTTGTCTCGGACTATCAAGCAATTCTGCTACCTTATGGAGGTACGAGCAACTAAGATGCACTAGGTTTAATTTACCTAAGGCTGTTTCGAAAACTTGTTAACTATTGTTCCCATTACATGATCTGTAATGCAATATACGAATTATATATTTGAACTGTAAACTTGTTGCTTTATCACGTTGCATCATCTCGGACCCTGTTGGAGATCGAGTCTGAGAGTGCGCCGTTCACAGTGCTTAAAGAGGACGTCCAAAAACCCCATTGGGCCCATTTTGGGCTTTATTAATGGGTGTGCACACCCACCACATTTGAGGTAAAGATAGGTGCACTCGGATTTAAAGGAGGGCCGTCGCCCATTCAAGCGTTACCTATTTAAACTATTCCCATTATACTTTAATGGTCTCTCATTCACTCTTAAGAGCTGCCGAGGGTTCTACCATTCCAGAAAAAATTCTGCCTGAGATCAACAAATGAAGCAGCATACCTACAATGGCGATGATTTAGGATCTTTCCTCCTGGAAATTGAACTGACCCCTTGGTCGATCTGTGGAGAGCTGGAGTTACATAAGTTCGATGCAGAACGAAAACATCCCTTCCATATTCTGTCACTGCACATGTTTTAAGTTGGCGCTATTTTTCGTACGTGCAACGGCCAAAACGATACTCTAAGAAGGTAGTCAACTAGCTAATTAAAGCTAAAGGGTCAACGACACCACTTGGAGTCAGAAAGGCATAGGTAAATTAGGATCCAGTTTACACTTTGGCTCAGTCCTAACAGGTGAGAGCCGGTTTTTAAACAGGTAACACAAAATCCGCCAAAATTTGCTAAACTCCCTATTTATCTATTTTTTTATAAGCCTGCAAAGCAGTTCCCTCTATCCTAGAGTCGGAGTGGGATAAGATGACCCGTGGCTTGCGTGACTTATGGCTTGCCGTGCCACGCGAGCGCAACTTAGAGTGTACTATTTACGTGCACATCATGGTCCGTTTTTTGATGATTCAGACTACATTGCCTGAAAAGAATGCAAATGAGCCCAGTGCCCAAGTAGGCAGACAGGAAAACATGGATCAAGAAAGGCAAAGTAAGGTAAGTGCACTGCCATGGGCCACTACACGCTGTACGGTTTAGCAAGCTGATAGTATGATCTGACAATCAGTGGCAGTTCACTAATGTATTTATGTGACCTTGCAAATTTTCCTTGAGCGGTCTTCAGCGAATGATCGAATACAGTCACGAGAACTCTGGAGATGAAAACGGAAAAGCACGCAATATCACAGATTGGCTTCAAAAGCATCGAGTGAATAAGGTCACGAAAGTGTAACAATGAAGGTGTTGGCCTTCCGTGTTAGGGCATAGATGATGTTCGTCGGAATTAGCACTATAATTTTGTAGCCACGAATTTTCCTAAATGTACATGGGAATATTGGGCCATCTCAGTCGAAAACGCGCTCTTGACCAAAGCTCCATCGGGCTATTTGAAGATATTAAAACTCTTTCAACACCTGGTTGTGAGCACTAACAATGCCTAAATCCAGGATTCTGTTTAAAATGCTTTTTTTTTGCCCAGACTGGGTTTCTTTGAATGACTGAAGTAATTTCAAGAACTTGAACACTTGATGTTCGCTCTTGCCTGGTAGTGTGGGGATATCTGCTCCAACGGAAGACAGCCAAACCAACCTGAAAACGTTTTCGTACACCTCTGTGCCACAGACTTCTTATTAATCAAAAAAAACCCACATTTTTGCCATCTAAGACAGCTACTCCAACACTAAGAAAATACCTGTACCAGGACATCAAACCAGTTAATTTCTTTGCTATCCAAATAGCGTTTTGGGTTTCACAAATGGGCACCAAAAGGGTTTAAAGCGTTCTGGAGTCGGCCGCGCAAGGTTGAGTATCATACTTAGCACATTTTGCGCTGAGGCGGATATGCCCCTATTTCCTGTTGATGCTGGATGTTTTACATAGAATTGATTTGTTAATTGGTTCTCCTCTCAAGAGCTTGTGCACTTGGAAATCAGATAGCAGGAGCAAAAATTTGGAATGAGGGAGGACATGGCCGGCATCTTTCAAAAGCTGCACGGCAAAGTTCTATTCCGAACTCGTGTGCATGTCACCAGAATGTGCTGCCATATTTCCCAGTCTGAGACGATTGCACCGCGTAGGCCCAAAGCCGCTTCTAATTTTACAGAAACAGTATGGAACATGGGAGCCACAAACTTGTAGAAGATGACAAAAAGATGATTTTGGGCTCGAATGAATGTCAAATAGCTTGGGAAATTTTCCCCGTTCATAATGACTCTGCATGAAATTTTGGAAAGTCAAATGATATAGATGCCTTCGCATTACCCTCCTAAAAGCGAATAGCGTAAGCCCTTTTTTAATGAGCACAGAAGACAAAATGGCTTTATTTCGATGTTTGAAATTAGCATTGAATGGCCATCCTCCATTTTTGTCACAGTCCGAAGTAAGTATGTCCTAGATTGAGCTTGTACACCATTGGACATTTTCGAGTTATCTCCGCCTCTAAACGTGCTGGCTTGAAAACCGTTACATCGGTTATGGATTCCATTCGGGCACTCGGCTGCAATTCTTATAAACTTGGTCCTGCATATAGACGGCCCGGCCAATTATCAGGTGATGAGTCAAAAAGTTATATAGGAAACAATCACATGTGGTTATTTGTTGTGGCTCATATAGTCTAAATTGGACCATTTTTGTTAGCCACGCACTGAAATCCAGAAGGGAGATTGAATGCGGAAGCATGCGAGATACTGTTGGGAAAGGAAAAAAAAGTGCTCCTATGCACTCCCAGGGTGACATAAGCTCCCGCTCCGTGTTTCACCAGGCGGGCGCGTTTCGTTTAAGGTACACTTTTCCTTCCTCTCTAAATAGTTGGATCCCAAAACGCCTCGGAGCTTTTCGGGAAGTGGTACTTGATTCTGAACCGCCCGAAAGCGTTTGACTCCACTAAATGTTCGAGAGCTAACACACAGCTTCATTGAATTAAGCTCAAAAGCTTGTGAGAGTGCATTAATATTAATATCATGTTTGAAAAAAGGGGTCAAAAAAACATTGTCCTCGGTTACATGGTCGGAGTCAAAACGGACATCGTCTTTTAGGCCGGTTCGTCCCTCAGTTCGCTTCTTCTTCCCTCATTGCTTTGTTGAAAAGTGCAATTATCTCTACGACGAGGTAGCATGCAATAAAGTTGGTGCACAGACCCTGTTACGAAAAATAAAGATTCATTCATGACTCGAAATTTCCAAATCTGTTATTATAGTGTGCATATAAACACACTGCTCCAACAATAATGCAGTCGACAACAGCTGCAAGTAAAGGCGCTGCTTGGTGACATTCTATTGATACCACAAATGAACCAAAGACCCAGTCGGAAAAGCCTACGGCTTAGAAACATTGGACGCATATGGTGGAACAACCAGGGCCAGAAGACTATTGCTAAGCTACCTCCGTGATGCAGCTCAATTTTATGCGGAGGCAGAAGTGATGAGCGAAGGATAGTTCTTTCGATGAAAGAAGCAAACAGTGAGTCGAAAATGACTTTATGATTTGGTGCCAGGTTCGTGGGTGTCGTCATCATAACCAAACAGACGCGTAAGAGGCTGAAAGGCTAGGCTTTCCTGAATAAAATGATGAAATCTGTTCACCTTTGCATACACATGATAAAGATTTGTTCACAGAGTCTGATAGCTATTGTCTAGAGGACAATGCAAAACTGCAGAAACAATCTGTTAAATGAAATACTGGGCTGATAAAAATTCGGGTAGCTGAAACTCTCGGTTGAAGAGAAAATTAATCGGCCGGAACTATACACCTCCATTCCGCCATATAAAGCAAACCTTGTCTCTTCAGTTAATGATCACCAAAATTTGCCATGAAGGCCTCCAATTTGATCTCTGTCTTTCTCGTTACCGTCACTGCTCGGGCGGATTACGTCTATCCATCAATCTTCTTTGCAAATATTGATAACAAAATGGTGCCGCTCTCTGGTACTACCTATAACATATTAGATGCGAACTTGAGTATTTTTTCTTATGAAAATACTGATGGAAATGTGTCTTCAGACTCTGTTAAGTTTGAAGTATATGACAACTTTGCCTTCACTAGAGACTCACCCACTCCGGGATACGCTGGCTTTAATGGAGAAGGCTTTGTGTTTGGGCCCAGGAGCGGCGAGAACAACTTGAAGCTTGATGGTGAGATGCAAATTCAAGCGCATCCACTCTATTCTTGCAAAAACCTTTACGGTACTGGCCATATGATTACTTACAGAGTGACTAACCCATCTTGTTTTGAAGTAAGTGTCTACCTCTTGCCTTACCATGGGAACCCAACGTCTGAAAAAAAAAACTTGTCACCGTCCGCGGGGCTGAACCACCGTGACACCCAGCCTAATGCAAAAAAAGTTTTTAAGAAAACTGATGAAGATGTGCCTCAACCCAACTCGAGCCAAATTTCCGACAAAAGTGATTACGATCAAGAGGCAAATTTGTCTCCCGAAATGCCATTGGTTTTCTTTGCGAAAATCAATAACAAGTTGATACCGCTCTCCAGCTCATACCATAAAGAAGGAGGTGTCAGCTTAAGTGCTTTCTCTTACGGAAACTCATCATTTGTTCCAGTTCAATTCACATTTCAAGCCAATGACCTTAAGACGGAAGATACACTAACCCCTGGGCTGGTTGGATATGCTAGTGATACATTTGCTCACGGCGAGAGAATCGCATCTGGTCAAGTGAAGTACGATGCCGAAATGAAGGTTAATAATTATCAGCTTTATTCTTGCAGAAATCGGTACGGTAGTGGTCGTATGATTACTTACAGAGTGACAGACTCATCTTGTTTTGAAGTGAGTGTCTACCTCTTGCCTTACTACCGAAACACCACGTATGCAGTGGAAGAATTGCCATCGCCTGCAGAGCTTATCTACAGTGATACCCAGTCTAAGGCAGAAAAGGCTCCTAAAAAAACTGATGAAGATGTGCCTCAATTCGACTCAAACCAAATTCTTGACCTGAAAGACGACGATCGAATGGATGTCCAATCGATCGACTCCAAACTGCCATTGGTGTTCTTTGCAAAATTTGATAACAAGTTGGTACCGCTATCTAGCTCACCTGATGAAGAAGATGTCGGTGTTTTCTCTTATGGGGACCCATTGACTGCTCCTGTCGAATTCATTTTTCAAAACAATACGGCGATGACTAAAGATACGCACACTCCCGAGCTCGTTGGTTATTCCGGTAATGCGTTTATCCACAGCAATAGACTCAGCTCAAACATTGTGAAATACGATAATGAAATGGAGGTTAAAAACTATGAACATTACTCCTGCAAAAATCGGTACGGTCGTGGGTACATGATTACTTACCGAGCAATTGACCCATCTTGTTTCAAAGTGGGTGTCTACCTCTTGCCTTACCACCAGAACATCACGTCTGAAGTGGAGAATTTGGCATCGCCCACGGAGCTTATCTCTCTTGATAGTCAGCCTAATGCAAAAAAAGCACCTGAAAGAACTGAAAATGTGCCTCAATCCAACGCAAACCGACTTCCCGACAAAAATTACAATCCAAAGATAAATGAATATGTGTATTCAAAATTGCCATTGGTATTTTTTGTGAAACTTAATAACAAGTTGGTACCGCTTTCCAGCTCATATCATGAAGTCGGTATTAAAAAATTTGGTGTTTTCTCTTATGGAGACCCGACGACTGCTCCTGTTGAATTTAAATTTCGAGACAATAACGCCTGGACCAAAGATACGAGCACCCCTGGGTTGGTTGGGTATTCTAGTGATGAATTTATTCACGGCGATGGACTCGACCTCGCGAATGTAACATACGATAACGAAATGAAGGTTGAAAGATATCAGCTTTACTCGTGCAAAAATCGGTACGGTCGTGGATTTATGATTACTTACAGAATTGTCGACTCATCGTGTTTCAAAGTGAGTGTCTACCTCTTGCCTTATAATAGAGCAACTGGGCTTGCCGCAAAAGATTTTCTTTAGCCCGATAAGTCTGGCAAAATTCATCAATCCATTGGCAAAAGAGTAAGTTAGAAAGTGGCACATGTGACAGCGAAGTATTGAGCGTGCCTTTTCAATGTTTTCGTGTTATTGGATGAGTCTAGACTTTAAAAACATTCTCGTCCACATCGTTGAGCGCATTAGTCCAGTTGCACGGAACAACTAAGCTTGAGACTCTTTTCTAGTTTGAAAGCTTTAAAAGTTGGTGTTTGGCGTCAGATAAAGCAGGTCGAAGGGTCACACTCTGTCGAGCCTGAAAGGTCAAAAACTAAAAGCGATTTGGTAAAGTGTGCGGCATTTGTCTTATAAATATGAATGTAGATAACAAGTTTGAGAATAAATGTCACTCTTAAAGCTTTGAGGTTTGATTCCATGTTTAGCCGTAATAAATCCGTGGTCAGTGTATCTCTACATGGTATAGTCATCTACTCAGTCATGCCTTAGCCAAGACTCTAATGACAGTCATCAGTACGCAGGTCACCCACATTGGTGGTTTGTCGGATAATCATGGCTTTCAGAAAAAAGACATCGGCTCACTTCGTATGTGATCGAGTTATTTGTATCATTGGCGTGCCCCTATGTAAAGTCAGCTCAACGTCTGGTTCGTCACAAGGCTGTCCGCTTACGTGAAGTTCTGCAACATTTCGGGTCAGAAAAAGAAGAAGTTCCATTCCTGTCATTGATATAATTTGCCGGAGACTCCCGCTGCCACCGCTTGATGTTCAGTTGGTGCATACTACCGATGTACTTTTTCGTAATTTTTGCGCAGAAGAGTTAAGAGCGGGCTCAAACGCCCGAGCGAATAGTCAGCGACTACACCCGGAGGTTACGGCCCACCTCCGGACTTGGTAACAACCTCACGATGTCTATGTGCCCACTATAATTTGTTTAGTGGCCATTTTCTGTTTACCTAGCATGGGGGAGTTACCCTGACAAACGCTTGTGGTGCTGTGTTCTCTTGCAGCAGTGGGTGCGTGATAATTTTCAGACTTGTGTTATTGAATATGACTTATGTCTAGCCCGCGTTGTCTTCTCTTCTTGCAGAAGAGCTCCCAGTGTGCAGGCAAATAAAAATCTTTCTGATTCGGCCTTGGCAATCTCGTCTATTGTCCTATGTATCGTCGCTAGCCGCTCCATATGCATGAATACGTTCACACGTTATCCTCACGCGCTGAAAGTGCGGTACCAGACTTTGATGTATTGGCGAGGAGCTGCTGACTTTAGGAAGCGTGGTGAAAGGTGACCAATTGGGTCATCAAACTTGATTGTGGAGGGTATCCATCAGCACAATAAAGTATCAGGATGTTTAACTTTGGACTGTATGCCACTAGGTAAGGCCGCAGAGACTAAGTGCATGGATGTGTCGACTAGCTCGCTAGCCTGCAGGCAGGGGCGTCAGAGATTCAAGCAGGGTCAATCTTGAGCTCAGACTGTTTATTTGTCATCTACATAATTCTGGTACCTGCGTTGGTCCCAATGTTGGATGCCTAGAAATGCATCAAAGGTGATGCTCGATGCAGCGCACGGTTCTTAATCAAGAACCTCTTCTCACTAGTACTGTACTGCTGTGGTGGGTCTAGCGGAGACGGTTTGTGTATCCCATCTGAACTATTGGCTGCTTCCTAAAACAACGGCACGATTGTGCTGTCCCCCATGCAGGTGTTGGTCTGTCGATCTTCCAAAGCGCACACATTGTTATCAACTCGCAATAGACTGCAAGTAAAGCACCAAGCCAAGAACTGGGAGCTGAGCAGTTTCCCGTGAGTATCCTGTCCTTTGCAATTCCTTGGTTACACTAGCAGAGACAGGGAGGCAGGCGGCCTGTGTCGTCGCGCACTCCCATGGGGTTTGATGCTTACGAAAGGATAAACGCTGCAATCAAGACAGTTGTTAGAGGGCATCGGCATTGTCTAGACTGCAGTCCAATGGAAAACTTTGTTCAAGGCTTGGAGGATTCCAGTGTGCAGGTGTACCGGATTAATGGCTGCGCTAGACCCTTGTTTGTTATCATTGTCTCCGAGAAATTACATGTTTACAAATTTTGACGTCGCAAACGATATCTTGGCAGGCCATGTGCTATATAAATAAGCCGCTTGGTCATGAGCAGTAAATCACCATGCAGACAGCCCAATTGATACTCGCATTTCTTGTTGCCGCCACCACCTGGGCAGACAGCGTCTTCTACGCCAAAGTCGGAAACGCTATAGAGCCACTCCACGTCCACCCAAAGTTCCGTTTGTTTGTTTGGGGTGACTCGTCGGCCGAACGTTCCGAGTTTCAGCTCGAAAATGGTCTCGCTCGCTTAAGCTACTCATCTAAGTCGCAGTATGCCACAACCAGAGATTTCGAATTTTCCGTGGGTGCTAAATCCGTGGGGGAAGAGTTGAATTTAGATGACTTTCATAGGCTCAAAAATGCCTTTTTTTATTCATGTTACCATAAAGGTCACAAATTCAACTACATTCATACCAGGAAGAAAAATTCAGAATGTTCCGCTGTGGAGGTCTACTTTTTGTCGTACGACAGAACAACAGGGTACCCTGCAAGGGGTCAGTATCTGTACCAGCAAAAAGAAGATCAAAGAATTCCTCATGTCTTCTTTTTCAAAACCAACAACACGTGGAAGCCGCTCTCGCAGATTGTCTCGGCACAAACACCTCTGATGATCTATCCCTTTACCCATGATCACCCGGAGGCAACTCCTGTCGAGTTTTACTTCCGAGAAGATTATGCGGTCGCTGAATATGATGAATTTTTATCAGGGTACGCTGGGTTCCGTGAAGACATGTTTGGGTTTGGTGGCTTAACCCCAGTTACCAGCTTGAAGTTGGACAGCAAGATGAAGTTGCAGAACCGGAAATTTTATTCGTGCAAAAACATTGACTCATATAGCACTATCTATCTTTCACCCAAGAAGGGGTACAACTGCTACGAGGTGGAAATTTACCTCTTGCCATATGATCGGGAAACGAACGGGCCAAGGGAAGATGCTATCCCTAGTGAAGACGACGAAATGATGAGACCCTCATCTGCATCGTCAGTGAGCGCAACGTTTTCTACGGTCCTGGCTGTTTCATCTAGCTTCGCTTCACCTACAGAGCTGGTAACGTCTCCACTGACCCCGGGCGTGTCCGCAAGCCCTGCCACCGACCACAGCACGCTTGTTGCCTCTACCGCTCAGACCAACACACAAGAATCCAGCTCTATTGAAGGTTCTTCAACCGTCGAAAGATCTTTTGCAAGCTCGCCAGCCGTGGAAAGCTCGGCTGAACCCTCTTCAGCCACAGTGTCTACGAGTCATAACACAGGAGGCTCTTCATCAACCAAGATGGGTCCGTTTGTCTCGAGCGTGACTAAACCTACGTTGTCCGTCTCTGAAATAAGTGCATCTTCAAAAATTGCACAAACTACGGATCCCATTTTGGTATTATCATCAATCATGTCATCCGTATCTAGCGCAGCTGGATCTAATGGCCCAAAAATCAAGGACACAACACCACCATTGACGGAAACAACTGCAACGAATGTGTTTACCGAATTGTCCTCAACCACAAAGTCCACCCCAACCATCACGGCACCAACAAATGAGTCTACAGATGATTCATCAATGACAAAGTCCACCCCAACCAACACTGAATCGTCAGTATCATCAATGGCAGACTCTTCTGTTACAACTTTTGGAAGAACTCACAGACTCTCAACTCTTAAAACGGATTCCCTATCTCCTAAAACGGCAGATACCCTTACCTTCTCAACAGCGCTCAATGTTTCTAATTCGACAAGAGTATATAAAGCTCCCCAATCTGGCCTGATGTCTGGTAGCGCTGAAATTCTGTCCGACAGCAGATCATCCAAATCGAATGCAACTGTCACCACGAGCGCCGCTGTTTTTACCGTTAGCTGCACCGAGTGTGCGGCAAGTTCTACTACCGCGTGGAAAACATACACCGACTACACCACCTACTGCCCAAAAGAGACTACGTTGACGATCACAAAGTGCGAGGGAGCTTGTTACCCATCCACTGTTACTGTTTCCACTGCAACTACATTGACCATAACAGGTGTGTGCATTGTTCCTGAGACCGTCACTGTTGGCAAGCATTCTCCTAAAGGTGCTGTCGATACCACCAAGACAGGCGTCCTGACACTTGACGGCTCTAGCAAGTCATCTTCAGTTTTCAAGGGACCAGCAGACGGCTCGAGGGAAGAGGTTTCGGTTCAAAAAGGACATGCTAAAACCATTGCTTCAAGCTTCGTTGAACTCACACTGGCTCAACAACCCAGGAACACCAGGACCGCTGACGAGTACGCCTCCAAGCCCACAAGAATTAATGATATAAACGATGCGAGAAAAACGTCCATTTCTGTTGATTCTAAACTCATAAATTCCGAGGGCAACAAAGCCACCAGCTATCTCAAAACAATGTCTAGTATCAATGATGCAAAGGCTTCTCACTCTCTCGCCCCCACCCCAGATGTGTCTTCCATTGTCAATGCCGCTTCTCAAAATACCTTTGGGGCCTTTTGTCTTGTGTTTGTTGCTTTTTTGTTGTAATCGTCACATACGATATTTCGTGCCTCACTGATACTGTGGGCTCCTGTGCGATAACTCGATCTATTATTAGTAATGTTTGTACTTAAAGGAAAGAAAAAAGCTTAATAAATGTCAGACCATGGCTGGATTTGTAAATCATACCACATTAATCCGGGTGTGGCAAAAAACACCGGATCCCTTAGAGGAAGTCTACCAGTGCAAATTGACAGGCCTGTGCGCACGAAGGTGCCGACAATAATACATGAGAGCATTAGTTAGACGACGTAAATACTATGCATCGACAATCAGTCCTTAAACCTAGAAGGCTTCATTTTCCCATTTCTTTCGCTGTCGTCAATTGTTAGACTGGTGAATGAGTACCCTGCTGCCCTTGTGGCCCGTGGCACAGTGCTGGTAATCACTTCTATATCCTCTTCATGGGTGAATTTTGCCTGGGCCAACGAAACTTCCATACTCTCTAGATCAAACACCATGTATGCGTTCCGGAGAAAGCTATTTCCCAAACGAGCCGTTTTGTAAAACAAGCTTTCTTTGGCTAATTTTGCTGCCAAGTAACAAATTCCGTCTTGCTCAATCACCATTTCTTGCACAGGGACGTTGATTTTGATGTCCGAAAAATCGTACACCAAGTCAACGAACTCTCTTGCTCTTGAACAATCAATCTGATACATGCCAGCTGTGTCCAAGTACTTTCCCTTCAATAGGAGAGCCAATGCCGACAAAACACTTTTAGGCAAGTGCGGAAGGGCAGTTCCTGTGTCCAAGATGGCTCCAATTGGCTCGTCCAAAATAATCACCTTTGAGTCAAGGGACTCCAAGTATATTCTGTCGAGTTTAATAGCCGGTAAGTCAAAAGTTTTGCCATTCTGGTGCAAGCTCACCATCGGAACAGTCTGCAATTGACAGGAGTGCTTCTTGTGATCAACCGCACCAAAAAGAACAGAGCCCGATAGTGAGGTCGACTTATTCAAGAATAGAGAGTAGACTGCCTTGTAGATATGGCCAGAGTTTTTAAGCTGCATAGGAAAGCTCGCACGGGTGTTGAATTTAGCGTGTTCTTGCACAGGACCTAGACCCAATACCCCGTGTTTGCACAGCGTTTTATGCACCACGCCGAATTTTAACATGGCCCCTACATCTGAAAAGTCAAACATATCGTAGCCCCATGTACCACCGGCGTAAGTGCCATCCGGATACTGAACCGAAAAGGCGGGATAGTTGGGTATCTGCAGATACAGGATTGAATCAGTCGTGCGAAAGAAGCCAAAATTAAGGCATTCATTTATTCTGTTAACATTCTTGGAAGTAGTGGGGTGTTTTGGGCCATTAATAACTTCATCCGGCACTTGATATTCGCAAATTACATCTCTATCCATGACCCATGAATCAGAAGTGCTGGTGTCAAGCAAAACCTTATTTTTTAGTCTGTTGGAGCCAATCATAAACTCCGCCAAGTAATAGGTTATTTTGCTCGTGTAAATGCGCAGATTGGCGGGCCCCTCTACAGCCCCAAACTTTTTATTTGGAGAAGCGATTTCAAAATAACCACCATTTAAGGCCTCAATGGACATTTTCAAGCCCTTTAGACACCTATTTGGCGGCGGGGTGGCCAAGGTTGCCGATATCATAAGGGCACAGAGCCTGAATAACATTTTCGCACATGAGAAGCGGATGTAGTCGCATTCTTAAATCATGCTACTTGAAAAGCTGTGGTAAGCAGTCCTGCCGTCGACAAGTGTGACTTGGAAGCATACAGGAGCATGTGCTCTTGATAAATCCGGTCTCGAATTAGTGTCACGTGGCAACATGCAAACTAGACCACTGACTACTCACTCTGACACAACATGCGTTACTAAGCGACGGAAGGGGTATGGTGTATCCACTAGGCCGATCCCTGAGCGAGCATTACTAGGTTCAAGAGCTAGATTGGTTAATTACGCCCGCGATAGTCAAATTATAGCTGCGCGCGCAGAGTATGACCACTGCAAGAAGACTACCATTGAGCTGAATAAATTGAGTGGGCTTGATGCCAGAAATATGCAGGAACTTACGCTAAATTCCCAGACCCTGATTATTGGGCTGTGTGGTTAGAGCCACTAAGGTTGCTTAAGACTCCTATTCTTTGGGCCGCTGACAGCGACAAAGGTATCCCGTCATACCACTATCAACAACGATTCGAATGTCACTAGGAGTACGAAAGATTACCATTCAGTGACAGATTAAATTTCGGAATAAGAGTTTTGATATTGAAGTACCTCAAATGAAAAAAGGTTTACACTGATTATAAGGTTTGTACTGTTTAGCTACGTTCGCACTTTTTCACTCGTCGCGAGTCTCTGGGGAAATAAGCAGTAGGCCTAGCAAACACGCCCTAAAAATTGCAAAAAATTGAAATGTCCCCAGAAAACAAGGGATCTGTGTTTTTTTTAACCCACTGAGCGGGTTGATATTTCTTTTTGCATCCAAGTCGAAAATATGATTCCGTTCAAACTACCATCTTGTTGATGCCCTGTGCTGCGAGATATGTGTTGTCTGCACTCCAAGCGGTAAAAGCACGTTCACTTCGCGAACCCAACTATCAACAAATTAGCGGAGCTGTCAAGAGGACTTTGCATCAGAAAGACAAAGAATCTGAATAATGCTTATGCACTTTTTATTGGTATTTATTATGTGAGTATCGCTGGAAACTACTCAAGAAATCTAGTGGGAGGACATCTTGGTGCGTCATGCCTATGTTCGTGCAAGCATTTTGGTAGGGTTACCCTCAACCGCACACTACGATGGACGCTTGCTTCAACGAGCTTCAATTGTGGCCAAGACTCTCGCCGCCAGCTCATAAAATATCAACGCTTGCGTCGAGCTTCCCTTTGTGCACATATGCACATTACTTGATTTAGGTTAGACGGTTTTCTCAGTGCATGTATATTTAAATTGGTCAATAATTGGAGCCAGAAGGCCAAAACCTTGCTGGGGCTCGCTCCCTTAGATTGATTGCAAGGCTAATAGAAGAGTACTGCTTGGCCCTCACGGCTCTCGGAATGGTGGTGATCACCTCCTCAATATCCTCTTCATCAGTGTGCCTTGCCTGGGTCATTGAGATTTCCATATCCTCCAAATCATACACAACATATGCGTTTTGTAGTAAGCTAGCTCCCAAAAAGGCTGTAGGGAAGAAAGTCATACGGGAGGACGCTTTTACCCCCAAGTAACAAACATCCTCTTGCTCAATTACCATGTCTTCCACAGGGACCTCGATTTTCAAACCCGAAAAGTCGTAAACCAAATTGCCGGAGTTTGTCTTGTATGCGCAATCAATCTCATACATACCCTCTGCAGACAAGAACTTTCCCAGCATCAGACTAACCAAAGCTCTCAAAACTTCTTCGGGTAGATATTGAATGGCTGTTCCTGTGTCCAACATGGCACCAATTGGTTCGTCCAAGATAATGATCTTTTGTCTGTCATTCTCCAAGTACATTCTGTCGAGCCTAATGAAAGGCAAAACAAGCCTTTCCGAGTACCAAAACAAATTCAAAATCGGGACTGTCTGCAATCGGCAAGTACATTTCTTGTGATCTATAGCGCCAAAAAGAAAGGACCCCGTCAGTTTGTCCATCTTGTTCAAGAATAGGGAATACACAACCTTCTTGATAAACCCAGACTGCTTTAGCACCAGAGGGAATCTTGCACACGCGGAGCTGTTGTGGGTTGCGGTGTGGGGCACGAGGCCAAGGCCTAGTATTCCTCGCCTACACAGAGTTTGGTGTGCCACGGCGAATGTCATGTTGAACTCTAACTTTTCAACTGTAATCGTATCTGTGCCCCACATGCCATTGGTATGTTTGCCATCCATATACCGAATGTGGAAAACAGAGTCCGTTTCGCAACGACGAAATGTATCCGAATTGTTTGGGCTAAAATGACCTGATTCATGGCATTCATTAGTTATGAGAGAATTCTTCGGATTAAGGTTTCCATACTCTGGACGTTCGCTGGTTGGGATTAAGTCTTCAGGCTGGTATTGACAGATTGAATCCTCGCCCATGACCCATAGATCAGACGAGCCGGTATCCAATAGTACCGTATTGTTGTCTTTTCTGGAGCCGATCTGAAGAGTTGCCAAGTAGTAGGTTGTTGTGCTTTTTAATTTGAGAGCATTCTCTCGCTTGATAGAACGCACTTTCTTGACTGAAGACATACTCTCGATGGATTCATCACGGAGGACTTGGAACTTCATTTTCAACCCCTTGTGACTACTTGGAGGTGTCACAACAGCCAAGCCCAAAGTCAACAACAATAGGCTTTGGGCAGAGAATCTCGTTCCCATGCTAGGTTTTGAATAAAGAGGTTGATATATGGCCTAAAACGAGCATTGTTCAGAGATACCAGCTCATACTCTAAGTGGTTGGGTCACGTTGATGGCATACAACATAGTGTGTACAGGAATTGTTTGTGGCTAGTAAGTTAGAATAAACGGCCTATCACGCTAGTCCTTAAGGACTTTGGAAAATACCTTTTGACAGAATCTATGGTGTGCTTCATAATATGTATATATGAAAGAGAGTATTTAAACTTCCTGGCTCGGACACCACGCTCACTAATCGAGCGTGTGTGGCAGCATGGGGCAAAGGTAACAACGGCTTGTTTTACATCTTCCATACGCACAGTAGTACTTCTTGGCACGCATACGTGGAGAGTTTTACATCTCAACCAATCACTCAGAGTCGATTTTGTAAAGTAATTGTGGCTAGTTAAATTTTGGACTGTCACTAATCATCAACCATATTAACTGTTGACATACGCTGGACCACGAGCGGAATGGAATGAGTTCCTGCATACCACCTAGCCGCCGTACGTCAGTGAAGCGGTACTGGTTGACGAGCAGGGGCCACGTGGGCCTCGCGTAATTAATGGGCGAAAGGACATAAAAGGGGGAGAAATCCCCCGCATTGGTCCTCAGGAGTTCTCTCGGGACAATTGAGGATAACAGGGAATTAGAGCCAAGTTATAATCAATAAATATCAACCTGAAAACTAACATTAACTGACTCAAAAAGCTAATAGAACAGTGTTACGTAGTAGAGTGTCAAAACTGGAACCTATTGTGCCATGCTTTCTAGAGATGAGTGCTTTGTCTTACAGTAACCTACGTAAATTAAATTGAACGCACTGACTCTCTCAATACTCAGATATTTCAGTTGGTTCAAGAGTCACATTGATTAAAATAAAAGAGTGTGTGGGGCGTTATTGAAAAGTCACGTGGTCTCTTTAAATACTCAAGACACCTCGTAATTAATAGATTCGATTCGTATAGAAGCTTTATGTTTGAATCTGCCGTAGGGTCCCCTCAGAACGATGAAGACAAAATATGTAAAAAAATCAGACATACTGGTTCAAATCAAACCTTGTCGTTCAAAGGTGACACAAGCGGATTTGTTAATATCTGTAAATCCGTCTCCACGGCTCACATGGCAGGGTTGCTCGGTTTCTCACACTACTCTAATCAACCCCGTTTGCAGGTACGTACAACAATTTGATAACTATTGTCGAATTCTGCCTGGCTTGAATTTCTCTGGCTTTATTTTTGTGATTTCGGTTACAAGGCTGGTGAATGGGAATCCTGGTGCTATAATGGCCCGCGGAATAGGCAGCCCAATTTCCTCTATCTCCTCTTCAGTAGTGTAGTTTACTTGAGCCATAGAGATCTCCAAATGTCTCAAGTCGAATACGATGTAGGCGTGTCGGAGAAAGTTGTTTCCCAAACGAGCATGTTGAAAGGGCAGTTTAATTTTGAACAGTTTGGCTCCCAAAAAACAGATTCTTTTTCGTTTAATCCTCATTTCCTCCAACGGGACCTTGATTAAAATGCTCGAGAAGTTGTACACCAAGTTGCCGGAGTACTGGTTGTATGCACAATCAATTTTGTACATGTCAGCTGCCGGCGAGTACTCTCCCAGCAACAGATAGGCCAAAGCTTCTATGACGTTGACAGGAAAGTGTTGAATGGCTGCTCCGGTGTCCAACGTGGCCCCGATGGGCTCATCCAAGATAACCACCTTCAGGGTCTTGCTTTCTAAGTACATACCGTCGAGCTTAATGGTCAGCAGGTTGCACCTTGTGAAAGGCCCATTCAAGCTTACCATTGGGACTGTCAGCAACTGACCCGTGTATTTCTTGTGATCAATGGCCCCAAAGAGAAGCGTTCCAGTCTTTGAGCTCAGCGAGTTCAAGAAAAGGGAGTAGACCTGCTCTTTAATAATGTTCAAGTCTTGTAGCCGCATAGGTAAGTTATCATAGATGTATTTGTTTATGGACCGCACAGAAGTCTGCTCGCCAAACATTGGGCCTATTCCTAATATCCCCTCTTTACACAGAGATTTAATCGCGTAGCCAAATTTCAACATATTCACTTCTACATCCCCAAACCAAACCGTGTCAGTGCCCCAAACACCAGTGGTGTTTTTACCATCAGCACACTGGATGTGAAAGAATGGGTCACTTTGCAGTATTTGGAATTTGTAAGAATTGTCTGGGTCAAAGTATCCTAGCTCATGGCAAGCATTCAATTTTAGGGCCTTTTCCAGGTAGATGTCTGGAATTATTGGATGATTCAGAGTTTCCTCCAGGCTCGTTCCTTCAGCATGGTCACAAACCACTCCCTTGCTCATGACCCATAAATCAGATGTACCAGTATCTACCACAACTTTAACTTTCCTTCTTCTTGAGCCCATTTTTAATGTAGTGGTATAGCGGGATACTTTACTTTCAAACGAGGCTGGGTCGTCGACCTTTCCTGTACTGACATCTTGAGATAGGGAAAGCTCTTCATGATAGTCACTGGGTAAAACCTCAAGTTCTAGCTTCAAGCTTTTTGGCTGGTAACATTTGGGCGGCACGGCTGCCATAGTCAAGGCCATGAAAAGTAAAGAGGGATGAACCGACGAAAACATGACTAAAGAGGCAGAATACGCGGTAAGTTTGGCCTTAATAACCCACCGCTCCTGGGGCTGCCACGCTCTCGTTGAGGGTGTGACTGGCTGCGTTGATTACATAGAACAATGGCTTGTACAGAAGTCATGAACTCGTTTCAATCACGCCACTCTTGTGTCACTCAGAGGTTTAAGTGCCGGTCGCATGCTGAAGCCTCACAATAGGGATAAATACCCCGGGGTTTCTTTTTAACGCAGCAAACGCGAGACGGGAGACGTGACCTGCTTTGCTACACTCGGCCTTAGCAATTTCCAGGGCGACGAGCGTCTGTGTCTGTTCAGAAATAAGACGGTAATGAACCGGGCACGCAAATAAGCAATATTGTTATTACAAAGCGCTGGGGTACAAGTTAGTCCAAGTCACGAGTTACGCGAGTAAGCTAAAGCTTAGTCTATATCTGCGACACACCTATGGAACAAAATTAGGAGCATAGATTCGAAGCCTCAATCAGCACAATTGCACCTAATCGCCATTACTGGAAACTTTGAAGCCCGAGTCAACAATGAAGTGTTTTAATAGTGGGTGATTGGTAGCAACAATACCAGGTATAGAAGTATTGTGTCCACATAGATAGGAGAGATGGTCTTTTAACCATAGATATTACCCTAATTATCTATAACTTTTTGAGGTTGCAGAGCCGTCGGCCTAATACCACAGGGACTGGGATTTTAAAAGGCAAAGCGGTACCGGCCAGTCTTTGCCAAAACTCAAATGGGAGCGCAATGTAGTTCGCGGCTAAATGAAGAGAATAGTGCGTTGGGCCCTTGAAACTGCTCGAAGATGTACCATAGGTATTAGCTGGTGAGTTTTGCGAAGAATTATACCCCGTCATTTGGCCATTATGCGCCAAGGGTGAGGCGCTCACGTCAAAGGTCTAAGGATTAATTTAAACGTTGTATGTGAGCAGAGTGAGCTCTCTAGAATATGTTGGGTCGATTTGTTGACTGTCGCAGATGCTCGTGCACCCGCAACATACAAGTGATACGTCGAAGCTCGAACTTCCCCGGATAATTCAATGTTAAAAGAGACAAAGTGAGAAGCAATACCAGTAGCTCATTCTAATATCTTCAATACCATAAGAAGAGGGATGGAGTTACGATGAAGCGATAGTGTGTACACCCGGATGCTATGGGTAGTCCATGAGCAATCTGGAAAAGAGGCTTTGAAGGACTAGACAGCCGGTTCAAGTGATCAGGATGGACAGTGGTCTGCAGGCCTAGTGCCACATTTTGGCACCACAAACACTAGCTGGGTGCAAGCTACATTGGTACGAAGTGTTGATTTTGCAGCAATTCCAACCTGCAGCAAGGTCGACTGCGAAGCTCATTTCATGCGCAGTAGCTTTCATCACTTGTAACTAAAGAGTAGTCCAAAGCGACACCTTGGAGATGCAGTCGGGCCCTTTGAAAAAGCCAAGCTTTTTCTGGTACTGCTGAACGCCACGGATAGAATCAAAGCAATGGTTGAGGTATTCGTCTGCGAGATTGTCTCGATATCACGCGGCTCGTTATGTACGCAGACAATATGCATGAAACATGCAAAGGTGTCACTTCACTAGAGGATTTCCTAAAAATGTCGTAAAGCAAACTAAGAGAAACTGCAATTTGGTCTCCCGTAGTCCTTTAAGAGTATTTATTTTTATGTCCGGAGAAAGCTTGGGTAATTGTGGTGTGAAAACGCCACCTGTCTCAGAACATAAAATGCTGTGCAAGGCAAACCGAGGCAGCGGTTTATATGATAAAGACATTAGAAAACGCTAGTAACTGCATCATATTACAACACTTGTTTATTGCACGTGAAGAGTCGCAGTACAGCACCAATTCTAAAAGCGGACGTCTACAGGGTACGTCGCTTACAGAGGCATCGCGATTCTGGTTCCATCATTGAAATGTGTACTGGGGGTGAAGTCAAAAACAAATTATTTAGGGCATTGGAAATTTGGCTCCCCGAAATCTTCCACCTGGCTTCTCTTATAAACAATTGTAGGTTGCGTTTTTTGAGTCGCTTACTTTAACTATATGTTTTTAAATATTGTTCATTTTCAGAAAATCATTACTATTTATTGCTTGGGTACAGCGCAAACTACCACTAAACCCTACCGGAGAACTCATCTTTCAGTGGTCGCTGAGAATCTCTTCCACGCGGCTTGGCAACCCGTTGGTGTTGAGAGTCAAAATGTGAGAATGTGTGATTTATGCGCATTGCCCAATAAGGATGCTTCAAGCATACCCTTTGACTCCTTAATTGGCCTGTATCTCGGACTTAGGCACATCAGTGCCACAACTGCGGCTAATGAGCATGAAAGTCCACTCCCAAGTTAGAAGGGAAGGCCGCGCCCACTTCTATAAGATTAATCAAGATTATTCATAGGAATGACATGCCAAGATATCTCCCGCTACCAGACCCACCAAAAGTGTTCTGTAGCTATAGAAGTTCAGGAAGCGAAACCCGGACACAGAGTGTTCACTTCAACGTATTGTCCTGAATGTCTTCGCAAGCCGCTTCATACGTGGAGCTGCTTTTCCCAGTTTCCACTCTCGCGCAAAGATACCTATTATTAACAATCGGCACCAGCATCATTCATAAAGTCATTCTTCTATCGTTTTTATTAAGGGTCTTTCGAGTCGAACTTTTGAGTTAGTTTACTGCATGCACCGTTGCCCTACGCTTATTGTTAGTGCCGTATGTGTTGGAGCTAAAAGCGGAGCTTAGTTGTCCTAAAACATTTGGCATGAGAGATGTAGTTTAGAGCGATAACCAATTTTGACTTTCTTAGCAGCTTCTAAGCAAATTTCCTGTTCAGCAGCATATCATAGCATGTGCATTTCAAATAGGTCACGATTAAACTAAGCTATTGTTACGGTACAATGCTCAGTTCTCAGTACTGTGCACTAGGGCGCTTATAAAACTGTTGTGTCCCCACCTGCAACATAAAAAATGAAAGTGACCCAGTCGATTGTCAGCATCTTTGTCGTATTACCTAAGTGGGTGTCGGCGTATCATCTGGCATTATCCACCGAAGTCAATGTCACCTTTGCTACGATTCCCAGCAGCTCCAGCCATAACGGCCAACAACGTAACTTTAGTTTGTTACCTTTTGGTGACAGCACCGACATTGTCGAGATTAACTTCAAGGATGGTTACGCGTTCACTAAACATCAAACCGAAGCGGGACCCGTGGCTATTCACGGCCATTTTAAGGCTTCTGACCCCACTATTTCCTACAATAATTCGGATTTAGCTGATGATCAAAAGGTTTTAAATATCTCATTCAAATTATGTCCGTTAAAAAATGAGACCCTTCACAGTAAGCAAACCATAACAAGATGCGTTGCGGTGAATATCTACCTGTTGTCTTACAATCAATCCACTGGGGCCCCTGTGAACAATTCTTACATTCCAACACTAGACGAAATCGTTCGCGAGAAGCTATTATCTGCGCTTCCAGACTCTCTGTGGGCCTTTTTCGCCAAAATTAAACAGAAGTTGGTACCTTTATCCAATATTAGTCACAACTTGTCGTTCAAAGTTATGTTTGTGGGTCTGTCGGACGATGTAACAGAATTTATTCTTAAAGACGGATATCCGTTTGCTAAAACATCGAAACCGGGATACTTAGGGATCCAATTTCCAATGATGGTCATTGGCTTTCCCACGCCCCAAAGCCGCTTGATTTTAGATGAGGGAGAGGTCCGGAATACCGTTTTTTTTTCGTGTCCGCTTTATCGCTCTGACAACGTAATAACATGCGCCAAAATTGATCCTTCCTGCTTTGAGGTGAAAATCTTTTTTTTGCCGTATGATAAAAATTCAGACATTACACTGATCGGTCCGTTCTATGAGCTGAAGAAGCCCAAGCTCACACGGCACATGGTGAGAAAAAAGATTTCCAAGACGCCAATGGTCTTCTTTGTTGATACCGGAAAGAAGTTAGTGCCCCTTTCTGTAAATTTCTACAAGAACAGAAGGTCATATTTTATGTGGGGGGATTCTTCCGGACACATTCTCGAATTCACCATTGTTGACAACTATGTTGTGTCTCGGTTCCATTCGCTCATTTACTTGGAGCTTTCTGAATCTTTGCTCCTTGTAGGTGCTGACAGCCCCCGGACCTACTTAGACCTAGATGAAAGAATGATGGTCAGAAATTACAAATTTTACTCGTGTCCATTACTCAATAGTTACGGGGGCGTCATCTACTATGAGCCGATATCCAGCTCTTGCATCGAGGTGGATCTCTATTTCTTGCCTTATGACAGATTGACTAAATCCCCCGTGGAGGGCACTTTTATGCGGAAATTTATCCCAGAAAAGAATGACAGACCTGCTCCATTGGTGTTCTTTGCCAAATACCACGATGGCTTCAGACCTCTTTACAGTAATTACGATAATGTCTTAAGCTGGGCTAATGAGTCGGCCAGCCCCGCTAAATTTATCCTTAAAGATGGCTACGCCTTCTCCAACAACACAGCCTTTCAAGGGTACGTGCAGATGAGGGACACTAGGCTAATTTTTGGCTCCTACTCCCAGAAGACACGTTTGGAATTTGATGTCAACATGAGGGTGATGAACTTCAAATTTTATTCGTGTTTGTATGCTCACTTGAGCACAAGCGTCATTGAATACGGTATGAAACTGGACTTTTGTTTTGAAGTGGAACTCTACCTCTTGCCTTTCAACCGAAAAACCAGATTTCCGGAGAACACGGATATGCTTTAGCATCTTATTTATGATATTGCAATGTTAGTGTTGAGAATCGTATCAGGGTATTAAAGCGGAATAAACTTCGAGCGCAAATGAGCAATCTATTAAGATGTATGTGTACGTTCAATGTGTGCAGTCAATATTGTTGTTGAAGTGAACACTCCGTGTCCGCGTTAAACTTCCTAAACTTCTATTGCTACATGTTAATTTTCAGGCTTGTATTTATTCACTGTAGTTTGGCTCCAGTCCACCCCATCATTTAATCCTACGGAAGAACTCGTTTCTCTATCCGTCGCTGAGAATCTTTTCTCGCGCGGCCGGGCGACTCGTCCGTCGTCCTGCATATCGTCGCTGTCCGCTCCATATTCCATCCACGCGTTAACACTACAGAACTCTTTTGGTGGGTCTGGTTGAGGGAGCCATGGTATTCTTAAGGTCCCTGGTGGTTCTGTTGATTACTCTTATAAAAGTGGGCGCGGCCCTCCTTTTTGTATATGGGAGTGGACCTTCACCCTTATTAGCCGCGTTTGTGGCACTGGTGTGCATGCAACTATTGAGACAGCCCAATTAGGGAGTCAAAGGGTACGCTTGAAACATCCTTATAGGCAATGCGCATGATTCGCGCATTCTCACATTTTGACTCTCAACATAGTGAGCTAAGGTGATTTTACTGCAATGGAATTCTCAAATGGCGCCCAAGTAGTTCAAATAATGGCACTAAGTTAACAGAGTGCAGGCATTTGTCACACAGGATAGGGGTGAAGGTGTTTACCATGAAACACTTGCTTTCTTGTAAACTGAGTCGCTGATTAATCTGTTACCATAAGACCATCTTCACCGATTGTACTGATAGAGTGGGTTTCCTCTGTTCATGTAATGGTGCAGTAATTTGGAAGTTCAGATGGCATTAAGTACAGGATATAAAAAGCAAAGCAGTGATGATAACAGTCCAAAAATTAGCACAAACGCCTTGTGAATGTTCCGAACAAAGCCGCTACGAGAAATTAAAAATTGTGATTACAGGGCTTATTTGAAAACTCAATAGGCTTGGAAATTGTGTTTTCCGATTTTAGTGTACTCAGCGGTTACGTAAACCCTAACTACAATGCAAGGTAGTTGTAACTTAGAATGGTGCATGGAGAGCTCATAAATGTGCGTAAAAAATCAAATGCAAGCACTTGTCCAGAGTCTTAGAGTTTACCAAGCTTCTTAAATTTGGAAAGCAGTAGTGATGCAAGGGCATTGCGTTCAGTGGACATTCTGTGAACGCAGGCAAACCAAGATTGGGCTCTGGGGCCTGCAGAAATGCCAGCCAGAGTCACCATAATGTGAACATCATTTTTGGCGTAAACAACACCATAGTTTCTGGAACAAATGTGAATCCCGACGTAGTATTAATTCATTGCTAGCACTATTGTCAGCAAACCTCGGGCCTTTCCATATCTGCCCCTACATGAAGTGCTGAAGAGCCCCGAAGGAAGTCCATAAACTTTGATAGCTTCATGAAGTCCGCCTTAAACGTAACAGGCTGGAGTGGGTAGGACCAGACAAAATAGCGAACTTGATTCTAAAATCACTTTATAGTGCGACTGGGCTCTGTTGGAGGCTTAGTGTTGACCATGTACACCGTTGATAAAGTATGAGTGCTTTCCGTAGCATCTGTCATTTGATGGGTTGTTTAGTCAAGTGCGTCTAATCCGCGGGTCGACTATACCCAGATCATGTGTTCGAGCATGTTTGAATTAGACAGAAGAGATCTGGCCCAACATAGGTATCTCAGGCTGCATCAAATCAGAGGAGTATCCGAATGTGTCTTTGCCGCGTATTTGGTATCTTGATAGGATACTCTGAACATGCACTTACACACCCCAGACGCAAACAAAAAAGGATCATTCGATGGTTTTGAAGATTGTCGAAATCAAAAAATGATCATACTCAAAAAAGTAAAGACACGGTCCATGTGTGGGCTCTGGATACTCGGGCGAGATTCATCAATCATCAATGACAGATAATTGTCACGGTCTAACTCTAGAAGTCTGCAGTTGAAGTCGCCATGAGCATCCCTTACAGCTGGAGCCAAGTACGTAACAGATCACTAATCTTGAGTCTTGTGCACTAAAATAGAAACTATGATTTTGCATAGCGCACGCGCTGTAGGCCCGCACCAGGTAATGTGGCCATACGCTGCGCGCCAGATGGCTGCAAACGTACATGCATGGCGCGGCTGTTGTTCATTAACAGTTCTTTGAATTGTCGCTGTGGTAAGCGTAGTTGGTTTTGAAAAGGCAGACTGGTGCTTCGCCGGCTCAATGTGCGGTTGCTGAGTTTGGCTTTGGTACATTGGTATTTACCATACAGTTGACTTCCTACTACCCATCTACACCCCAACATACGAACTACAGCATACGAACTATAGCATCAGGCTCATGCACTAACTTGAACGGTGGCAAGAAGAGCGAAGATTGATTATGGCTGGTTAGTAGATGATTGACTCTGGAACAACAAACACTTGGATGTTGAACAACCCAGCACTAGGTGTACGGGAACTGAGAAGCTTGCCTTAGTCTATGTCTCCATATCTACGATCGTCGCTTGTTGTGGCGGCACGTGCACATGCAGACGACTGTAAGCTCCGCTGCAATTCATCAACATGATCGGACAAAATGGCTTGATTATGCATGAAAAAGTTATTCTGTGTTGTGTTTAGAGATTTACTTTAAGCGCACGATTGGTATGATGGCCTCCTCAGTCGTGGCCGTTGCGAGAGAATGCGAACATGCTGTCGAGGGGAACAATGAGTAACCCTCGTAGGCGTTGGCTGTTGTATTTGAGCAATACAGTTTACCTTTCAAGGGGAATAAGGCTTTGGGCTACTTTTGGTGTCATCCGTACCGCTACGATGACTAAGAGAAGCACTGAAGCGGACGTCCCCCGGCGCTGAAATTGTAGCCACGAGGGCATGCATTGACCGGCCTAATAATGTATGTAAGGTTTTACCGACTTATAAAGCGAAACTACAACTGCTTTCGTAGTCTCACCAGCAACGAACCTTTACAGTCATCAATTGTCAGAAAGACAAACAAATAGAACGCTAGAGCTGAAAGAAAGCAAGAAGGAAGGCAAAAGCACGAAACTCAAGTACAGAATTTATGTCTGAAGAATTGAGATGCCTAAGTCACCATCAGGCATTGATCCACCAGACCACGTGTGTGAATTACGGTCTTCTTGTTTTTGAAAAAGGCACCTTCATTACCCAAGCCATAGATCATTTCGTGACACGAAATCTTCAATCCAGTCTAATTTGATTTATTGCTGACTTAGTACAGTCAGCAATCGTTAGCTTGCACTACTCTGGTTGCTTGATTGCCTACACACTTGATCATTCACGACTGACCAGTTACGTCACCAGGGCACATCCCTGCATAATCAGGCCTTCATTACAGCCGTGTGATGCAAGTCCTCTCCGTACTGTAGTGTTCCTCTGTCACCCTAGATTGCATGGTTTATCCTTGTGTCACGGTGGCTGGTATCTTATGTCAGATAAGACGATACGCACGAATCTTGGGTCAAGCTAAACCCACCCCATGTCTCCAGCAGATTGGGAATCGATAGGCACCTAGTGTCGACCTAGGCAGCTTGACACGGAATTTAGCAAACTTTACTGCCTCAAACGTTGTACAAAACATGCTTGCTTGCATATCGCATGTTTGGTATGACGTCGCTAACTCTAAAAACCCGAACGTCTTACTGGTCACGGTCGCATGCGAGATCCTTTGACACCACTACTGAATAATAGCGCAGAAAACTGCAGCAACTAGTGTCTTTGCATGATAGTAATCCCCACGATGCTTGCTAAAATTCCAAACTCGGCTAGGGCCTGAACAATTAACGATAATTTCATACTGCATGAAGTGAACCGTCACCAAGGTGTGGTGGAAAGCGCTTTTCAAGCGTAGGTCAACTACTAAGACGTTTGGACATGAGCTGAAGAGAGCTGAGTTTACCCAGGATCTCATGGGCATAGGGCGGCGTGGGTTCAAACTGCAGGGCCTCGAGTGTGCAGGCAGGCGTCATGCATCTACAGTTTACATGATGCTCAGGCGTTTCTGGACATTAAATCTTTGGTACAGAATGGTTGTCTAAATTCTGGACGTCTATAAAGAATCAATTTTCCATAAGGTCAAAAGCAATGCAAATTTACCACATCATTTTGGCTTTCGTCATCGCCGCCACTACTTGGGCAGACAATGATCGACCATTGGCGTTCTTTGGCAAGGTCAACAACGGCTTCGTGCCCCTTGTTGATAGCGATTGTTCAAAGTATGGTGTCACTTTGTTTCAACTAGGATATCTGTTGGATTTCCCTGTCAAGGTAAGTGTTGTCCAAAACAAAGCTTATACTCTGAAGGGTAAGGTGGGATTCTATCTGAGCATGTTTGCTCAAGGCGACAAGACAGAAGATCTTGAGTTCAATGACACAATTGACGGCAAGTCTAATGTTTATTACTTTTATTTGTGTGAGCAACCCGAGATGCCCCCAAATGTATTGATGGCCAATGACGTGCATGTAACATGTCGCAAGACAGCAGTCCATCTTTTGCATTATGAGCCGAGAACTGGATACCCTGAGATAGAACATGAGGTGAGAAATATTGATGCAAGAGAAGGGTATGACGTTGCCCATCGGAAGGACGGTGAAGGCCGTCAGCAAGGAAAGTATTGACGGCGTAAACGGCATATCCGGATTACCGACGGAAGATATGGAGTACATGAAGTCGTATGATTGTGATGATGTCTTGAAATTGTCCTCAGCACTAACTGTCTAACAACGTCTACCAGAAGCTTCCTGGTCATCGTAGAGCAGCACCTCGTTACCGCATACAATATCCGCGTAGCTCATTATAGTAAGCGGGATCCAGTCGGATATGTCTGCAGGGAGACAATACTCATTGTTTCGTGGATCAAACTAGGGTACCACATTCTTCTCGTGGGTCACAGTGATGGCCCCACGTCTCAAAGACTCTGGGATGGGTCGTGGTCTGAACGCAATGGCTAAGACCTTG
>NKZR01001584.1:0-13335 GCA_002370795.1 Metschnikowia sp. 03-147.1
ATTACTCCATACTATTACTCCATACTATTACTCCATACTATTACTCCATACTATTACTCCATACTATTACTTCATACTATTACTCCATACTGTTACACTCCACATGTTAGATTCTGTAGTAACGTCTGGTGCCTATCAGGTGTATTCATTGATGGCTCTTCCCAAGGAGAGACAGGGTTTATATAGTTACAAGAGTAGGGTCGTGTGGGTGGCTGGTTGGTGTTTATCGACAATGTACGGTACACACGTCTAAGCTTCTGCGATGCTACCATTGTCCTCAGTGGTAATGGAATGTACCCTGCGGATCTGACAATACCACTAAAATACTACATCACACTTACTACTAACTTACTCACCAATACTATCACTACAATACTTATCACACCTACTAACTCACATTATCCTATTCTTCAACACCCACGCTATGTCAGGACTCTACCAGATCTTCACCAAGACCACGTCATAGTCGCAGTTAATGACTAGAGATCACCGGACCCATCTACAGACCCGTACCCGTATAGTTCAGGTAGGTAATGAGTCAAGCCGTAGTGACACCTACTTAATTTACTTGCCACTGCTCATTGTCGGCGGACTGCCCAGTGCCTTCTACTGACCAGCGTATTGTAGTTCTGCATAGAGACTTTGCAACCTCTGGAGCATTGCTGACGCAACATGTCGTCCCAAGATGATGACAATAAAAAAGAGGTCAGTCTCAAAGGGATTTCACCTGGCTTCTGAGGCCTATCTCGGGCTCCAGCCTCCTGGCTCTAACTTCCTGGCTCCAACTTCCTGGCTCTAACTTCTAGGCTTTAACTTCTAGCGATTATACTTTCTAATTCAGTCGTTTCGCGCATGCTGGCAAGCCCGCGTCCAAGGCTTCAATGTGCAGCATCTCAAGGTACGTGACAAGCTAACAGCCACGCTGACAGCCACCACGCCAATTGCCTACTCGAGTAAATTTTGACCATTGAAATCTTTGGTCTACCGCCCGTATCTCACGATTTCCCCGATCTCCCGATCTCCCGATCTCCCGATCTCCCCACATCGATCGCTGCATGTCTGGCTCTCGTAGGGCATTATCTGCCCTCATGCATCCTCGCGCTCGACACGGCACGCGCCCGTGCAGGACGCCGTCCATGGCCATATATTTTTTCCACCGCACACTTGGCTACTACAGCCATGTTGGATAACGTTGAATTCATCAAGACCCCCAAGGCTCCAGTGCAGCCGGCGGCTTCCAGCGAGTGTGGCATTCTCACCACAGACTCGCCCACAATCCACAACGCCCCCTTGCCTGCCGATGGCCCGGGAAGCAAGCACTTCTCCAACGTTGCGTTGGCCGGCTTCCTAGTGCTTATCCCGTACTTTGTCACGCGCAAGTTGGGCTTGGGCTTCAAGACCTGGGTGTTCTTGGCGCTTGTGTTTGCCATTCCCATCTTGATGGCCTACTGGACCATCTTGTCGTCGTTCTCCCCCCGCTTGAACGAGAAGGTCAAGTACCCAGGAAAGCCGATCTCGCACTACTTGGAGTTCCACACCCCGGAGTTGAAGGCCAAGTACGAGACCAGCAACAACGGCCAGGGCTCCAAGATCCCCATGGAGACCTTCCACGAGTTGTACTTCGACAACAAAGTCTCGTTCAAGGGCGACTGTTTGGACGTCTTGGAGTACAGGCACGACTGGTGCACCTTCAGATTCACGCTCTCGCTTTTCCGTTTCTTCTTGTTCGGCATGATCCCCGAGGTCATCATGCACTCCAAGTCGCAGGACGAGGAGCAGGTCAGAGACCACTACGACCGTGGTGACGACTTCTACACGTGGTTCTTGGGCCCCCGCATGATCTACACGTCTGGTGTCATCAGCGACATCACCAAGGAGGAGACCTTGGAGGAGTTGCAAGACAACAAGTTGAACATTGTTGCTTCCAAGATCCAGTTGAAGGAAGGCGACCACGTCTTGGACTTGGGCTGTGGATGGGGCACCTGGGCCGCGTTCAGTTCCTCGCAGTTTGGCGCCAAAGTCACGGGTGTGACCTTGGGCAGAAACCAGACCAAGTGGGGCACGGAGTTGATGGCCAAGTACGGCGTCACCTCCGAGCAATCCAGGATCGCTTGTTGCGACTACAGAGACTCGCCTAAATCGGGCAAGCCCAACGGCAAGTACGACAAGATCACGTGCCTCGAGATGGCCGAGCACGTTGGAATCAGAAGATTCGGTGCGTTTTTGGAGCAGGTCCACGAGGCCTTGGAGGACGATGGATTGTTCTTCTTGCAGTACGCCGGCTTGAGAAAGAACTGGCAGTACGAGGACTTGAACTGGGGCTTGTTCATGAACAAGTACATTTTCCCCGGTGCGGATGCATCCACGCCCTTGGCGTTCGTGGTTTCCGCCTTGGAATCGGCTGGCTTTGAGATTGTCACCCTCGACAACATTGGCGTGTCTTATTCTGCAACCTTGTGGAGATGGTACAGAAACTGGATGGGTAACAAGGACAAGGTCGTCAACAAGTACGGCATCAAGTGGTTTAGAATCTGGGAGTACTTCTTGGCCTCGTCCACCATCACGTCAAGACAATCCGGAGCCACCTGCTACCAATTCGTGTTGAGAAAGAACATCAACTCTTACCACAGAATCAACTATGTCCCCGCCATGAAGGGCACGTTGACTCCTGCACAGGAGGGTATCAAGTGGGCTAAGGAGTAAACTTGTCGCTAGAAGATTGCCGGGCTAGACGTTTGACGAAATGCATGTTTGTCAACACAGGCTAGATGGCCCTGCTGCTTCTGTTGAGTCATAGCAAGGAAATACAAAGAATTCTTCTCTACCTGCACACGACGTGTGGTCATCTGCCACGCTGACTCCTCTAGCGGTAACCTTGTCACGTGGAGGGCTCCGTCTGCCCGAGCGCACGCACGCCTTTAACGCCGACTCCTTTCCTGCACTGGCCTTCCCGGCCGTTCCGTAACCACCCTTATTGTCGTGCCCGCCGATCAAGCTATTCGCCCGCCCCGAGCCATTGTAGTCTACCTGCAACGCAGATTCGTCCTCTGCTGTGCCTGCATGCGGTGGGCCCGGAGGCTCCCTCGGTCGGCCCCGTATCCGGGCAATATCACAGGTGGATAAGGTTCCGCCGCGCCGGGCGCCGCTTTTTTCCCCGGCGCGCGCGCTGGAATGCCTCTGATACGGGCTGCGATAGCGAAGGCCCGTTTCCCTTTTCGGAGCTGCGCGCATCACACGCATTCTGACTCCGATCGCTGCAACATCCGCTGGATACAAAACCTGGGGTATGCGGGCCTCTGGCACTATATAAGGCCGCACGCCGCCCGTCTCCCAGAGTCTCTCATTTTTTCAACCCAGGAGTTTCGCTAGTCACGCTATTTTAGTCAGCACAGAAACACTTTGATATTTTATTAGCAAAACCTCAATATGACCTCCCCCTTCCCCACTACAGCTTCAAAGATACAAGGCGTGCAGATTTTGGGCCCCGTGCCTTCCAATGCCAAGCACATCTTCAACCCTGAGGCACTTGCATTGGTTGCCACTTTGCACAGAAACTTCAATGGCCAGAGGAAGAAGTTGTTGGCCAACAGAAAAGAGCAGCAGAAGTTGAGAGACCAGGGCGTTTTGCCGGACTTTTTGCCTGAGACAAAGGCCATTAGAGAAGACGCCTCTTGGACCGGCCCTCCTTTGGCTCCTGGATTGCAGGACAGAAGAGTCGAGATCACGGGTCCTACCGACAGAAAGATGGTTATCAATGCCTTGAACTCCGGCGTGGCCACATACATGGCTGACTTTGAGGACTCGTTGACCCCGGCTTGGAACAACTTGGTTGACGGCCAGGTCAACTTGTACGACGGTGTGCGCAGGAACTTGTCTTTCAACTCCAACGGAAAGGAGTACAAGCTCAATTTGGAACAGGGCAGACACATCCCCACCTTGATTGTCAGACCAAGAGGCTGGCACTTGGAGGAGAAGCACGTGTTGGTGGATGGCGAGCCGGTCTCGGGAGGTATTTTTGACTTTGCCCTTTACTTCTACAACAATGCTAAGGAAACATTGGCCAGAGGCTTCGGTCCATACTTTTACTTGCCTAAGATGGAGCACCACTTGGAGGCCAAGTTGTGGAATGATATTTTCTGCCACGCCCAGGACTACATTAAGATTCCAAGAGGAACCATCAGAGGATCTGTTTTGATTGAGACCTTGCCAGCAGCTTTCCAAATGGACGAGATCATCTACCAGTTGAGACAACACATTGGAGGCTTGAACTGTGGAAGATGGGACTACATCTTCTCCTACATCAAGTCGTTGAGGAACCACAAAGAGTTCATCTTGCCAGACAGACTGCAGGTGACCATGAGCGCCCCATTTATGGCTTCTTACGTGAAGCTCTTGGTGCACACCTGTCACAAGAGACAGGTGCACGCCTTGGGAGGAATGGCCGCGCAGATTCCCATCAAAGAAGACGAGGCCAGGAACAAGGCCGCCATGGAGAACGTTGCAAAGGACAAGTTGAGGGAGGTGACTGCTGGCTGTGACTCTTGCTGGGTCGCCCACCCAGCGTTGGTGCCAGTTGTGTTGAAGGTGTTTAACGAGCACATGAAGGGTCCCAACCAGATTAACGTTCCTCCCAAGGTTCCTTACAAGCCTGTTACCGCCAGAGACTTGTTAAACCCATACGTTCCCGAGGCCAAGATCACCGAGCAGGGTATCAGAGTCAACTGTATCATCGGATTGTCGTACATCGAGGCATGGTTGAGGAACGTGGGATGCGTGCCAATCAACTACTTGATGGAGGATGCAGCCACCGCCGAAGTGTCCAGATCGCAGCTTTGGCAATGGGTGACACACGGTGCCCACACCGACAAGGGCAAGAAGATCGACCAGGCCTACGTTGCGTCTCTTTTGCAGGAGGAGGCAGACAAGTTGAGCAAGTCGGCCAAGGCAGGCAACAAGTTCAAGAGAGCCTTGGAGTACTTTAAGCCTGAGGCCTTGGGCGAGAAGTACTCCGACTTTGTCACCACGTTGATCTACGACGATGTCACCACCATCGGCAGACCACAGCCTGCAGAGAAGTTGTGATGTGATTGATTTAAGATAATAAACGCGTAAACGGTATAGTATACTGGTGGTGGTATGGCAGAGACAACCCTAGTTACATAAGTCAGTCTAGGACATTCCGTGCAGTAGTAATGGATATTGCTGCGAAGTCCCAATGCCTTAATGCAAGGGAACTAGCGAAACAAAAGTGACCTTTGATAGACTGCATACCCACGGTATGAGCTTGGCGCCAGAGATTACAGGGACATTATAGACCGTAATGGGCAGAATCATTCCGGCTCCCAGGCGCTTTGAGTGAGCGTGGTGCTGTGAATAGCCGGACATCGTAAAAAATCAGTTAATGGTGTGACAAGTTGCAGTTATGTTAGGAGTTATTGTGAGATACGTGATGGCAGTAGCAATTCTGCGGTTCAGTGATCACTGATTATATTGATGGTGAATTGAATTTTTATGACCATCACTGACTTGTGTCACTGACTTGTGTACGGTCTCAGCGGACTCAGTCTGGACAGTTTCGCAGCCGCAGGTCACTTTCTAAAGCAAAGCGTAAACCAGAGCCAGTTCCTTTTAACACAAAAAAGCACATAACACCACTATTCCCGAAGCAGTCCAAACAATCCAAAGCCCCGAAGCAGTCCAAACAATCCAAAGCGTCAGCACAGCCTACACCAACAGGAGAAGGAGGGTGTAGGTCACGTGATCCAGACAATACTAGGCGTGTTTCGCCAGGCACCAATCCATACAGCGGCCTCGAGCCCGACGTCCGCCACTCGGTCCCAGAGTGACGATGGTAGCTGGCTCCAAGGAGCGTGTGGATGCCCTACAGTGTGGCTAGAGCATGTGAATGTCCTACAGTGTGGCTAGAGCGTGTGAATGCCCTAAGATGTGGTTAGAGCATTTGGCCATGGTCTCGTGCACTTAGGTAAGCTTCACGCTAAAGACCGGCAGACAGCCAAGCGGCAACCTCAGAAATACAGACAGATCCTCATGACCGCCACAAACAGAACTGCCGCTAAGCCCCGCCGCCAGGGCCTGGTCAGCGACTGCTCCACCTGCCATTGTGGAGGCGCACTGCCTAGTACCATTATTTTTAGCACGCGGCCGCGCCTGGCCAGGCAGGCACTCTATCAGCACACATCCGCGCTTTTTCCATCACACCCCACACCACGCCAGCGCTCCACTAGGGAACCAACCTGAAGCAACTCACGGTCTCCACCGCAATACGTACACGGGAGCTCGACCGCCCAAACATTTAAGCAGCTGCATCCTTTAAGCAACTGCACTTCAGGCACCCGCATTTCCCAAGCACCCGCTCACTGCATCTGCCCATACCCTGTTCTTCAGCGATGATCAACCTCAGGCAAAGACGGCTTCTTGGCTTGGCCGTCGTGGGCATCACCTTGCTCACGTTTCTCTTCTTCAACAGACACAAGTACGGCACCGGCCCCAGCCTGGATATCATCACCAGCGAAAAGCCCTTGATAGACTCTCACATCAACGATTCCGTGGACGAGGCCATTAACCGGAAAATCTTCAAAAGCAAGGAGCTGGAAGAGAAGAACGAGGCCGGAGACGATAATGCAGCGGACTCGTTGTCCAACAAGCTGAACGACGAGGTGTTCGACCCGGCCAAGGAGTACCTTGAGATCCGGCTGATGGCGCCGGTGTCGGTGTTTTCCAAGTCACGGTGCCCTTTCTCGAAGCGGTTGAAGGAGCTCTTGCTGCAGAACTACGCCATCACGCCTCTGCCCCAGTATATCGAGTTGGACAAGCACAAGCATGGCGCAGAGCTCCAGGACTACATAGGGCAGGTGACACAGAGAAGAACCGTGCCCAATGTGTTGGTGGGCTTCGACGCTACCTTGAGCAACGGCGGGTGCGACGACTTTGTTGCGTTGCACAACGAGGGCAAGTTGGCAGCCAAGTTGATGGAGTGGGGAGGCAAGGACCTTCTGGTGGTGAGGCTCGAGGTTCCGTCCAACTCGTGAACGACACTACGGTATTCCGGTTTATCTATACTTACTATGAATACAGGCCTCTCTTGCAGATGTAATATTAAATACACATGACTGTGATTTTAGAACTTGGCGAATTGCTTAGACTTGGCGACAGACACAGAGACCTTGAGCACGTTGAATCTGACGGTCTTCGACAAAGGTCTACATTGGCCAACAACGACGACGTCACCCTCTTGGACACGGAAGGCTGGGGACACGTGGGCAGCGACGTTCTTGTGTCTCTTCTCGTATCTGTTGTATTTTGGCACGTAGTGGAGGTAGTCTCTTCTGATGATGATGGTTCTGTGCATCTTGGTAGACACAACAGTACCGCTCATGATCTTACCTCTGATGGAGATGTCACCGACGAATGGGCACTTCTTGTCGATGTAAGAACCGTTGATGGCGGTGGATGGGGTCTTGAATCCCAAACCGACTTCCTTGACCCATCTCTTGGCCTTCTTCTGGGCCTTAGCCTTTGGGTTGGTGAAGATGTGTGGTTGCTGGCGGTTAGTATGCGTTCTGGTCGCCATGCTCATGGCTATTCACATCGTTTTCCGCCAGTTCCGCGTTGCTGGCGCCTGTCTATTTGACCAGTTGGGATGGTCATCTGGCAGCATCCGGACGACGGCGGAGACAACGGCAAACGATACAACTTCCATGGTGGAAACATACCTTTTGGAAAGCTCTCTCAGATTGAACAGTCAATTCAGTAGCCATCTTGTCTAGTGTTTTGTCTAGTATCTAGCTTCTTGTTGTAAGATTTTTTTTCGTAGTAGAGGTCGCGGGAGAAATTTTCAAGCGTGCGGTGCTCAGACCGGCGCGCGTGCAGGGGCTTAGGGCTGAAGCCCTGGCGGTCAAGTGCGACAGCGATGGGTAGCGAGGGACACAAGGATGAGTGTGCTGTGATTTTCTTTGCTGTCTGTGATAGGTACCTCTGTGTCTAGTCCTGGCTGTCAGGTCCTGGTCGTCAGGTCCTGGTTTTCTGGTCGTGGTTGTCAGGTCGTGGTTGTCTGAGGCCCTATCGTCAGTCGTCGTCCGCTGACCTGTGTGGTGGGCAGTTCGCAGCCAGTCAGACGTGGTACGCCAGCGGGGAGAATGGGGCAGCGATAAGATTAGAGAGCGGGTAAGACTAGACAGCAGGTGAGATAGCAGCGTGGTACACACTGCAGAATACGACATGGATCTACCAGACAGCCGCCAAAAGGGCTTAGTGGTTCGGTCACGTAATAATCTGAGCCGCGTGCTCACTGACGGGCCAACAGAGCCGCAGGATGGGTCGATATTTCATGCTCGAAGGCCTGGGCTGCTCTTCACTTTGCAGGTACAGACTTGCAGGTACAGACTTGCTGGTACAGACTTGCTGGTACAGACTTGCTGGTACACTATTGCTGGTACATTTTATCGCCTGGAAGTTATGTAGATTGTGAATCTGCTTCGTCATCTATGGGTGCTCTGAGGTATCATCCACTCCGTGCAGAAGCAGGAGATGCTTAGAGGCGCCCTTGCAATGAGGTGTGGTCCGTATTGCCTACGAGCACGAACAGCAGGCCCACTGACATCGTGCAATCCATAGGTACACATGTGAGCGTCAGATGCTCCTCGTAACCTTTCATCGTGTACTGTACATACATGCTATGCGCTACTATCGCATCGACAGCCCCGCGGACCCGCTGATCCTACACAAACAACCCCAACCCCATGGCCGACGAAAGGCTACCGCAGAAGCTTCACCTCCCGAAGCTCCGGGCCTCGTCCTACTCCTTCAATGACACCACCAGTTTCGCGCTTGCCAACGCCAGCAACAGAACCGCGTCGTCCTCCACATCTCTCTTGAGCACTCCCAGCAACAACATCAGGAAGGTGCAGCAGATGAACCCACAGGCCCGGCCCCGGGCAGCGGCCAAAGCAAAAGGCAAGGCGCCCGATATCAAAATGCCCGGCATGCCCCCCGCGGCCTCAACCACGTCCGCCTCCAAGAAACTCTTGAATCTCCAGAAGCTGCGCAAGTCGTACGCCCGGCTGCGGCCTTTTGTGCTACGCAAGCCCGCTAATATGTCGATGTACGACTACTCGGTGTTTCTGAAGCGGCTCTCTGGTGACCACGCAGAGGACGACGACTCCTCGTGGAAGCCCTTGGTCAAGGACTCGCAGATCAAGGCCTGGGAGTCCGCGGAGAAGATCACTTCCAATATCATCTTCGACAACGAGAAGAAGCCGGACATGGAGATTTTCGAGGACGGCCACGAATCGCTGGACTCCAGCATGGGCGAAGACCTGCTGGACAGGGGAGCAGACACCTCGCCGCACAAGGGCCGTGTTCTCCGCTCACTTCCCCACTACACGAAGGGTGAGCTCAAGGTGATCCTAGACAACTTCGAGGAGCTCCGCACGACCAAGCAGAAGATCGACTTCAACGAGTTCGAGGAGGCAGAAAAAAAGGCGCTATGGATATATCGCCAGCAGCAGAGTGTGTCGCAAGAGAGGGCGTTCAACGCCAACCACACTCTCGTGGGCAAGAAAAAGGTGCAGGTGTTCCACAAGAAAGAGCTCTTGCACAAGCTCTTCGGCTACTCCAATAGCCTAAACCACGAGCACATCACCAACAACTCGTCGTACTCTGCATACGACAATGTCTTCAATGCGCAGAAGGCTTTCCACGAGGACAAGGACGAGATCGTGGGGCTTTTGGAGGAGGACGCTGCGTTCGAGCAGGAACTCGAAGCTGTACGCCAGCGGCATTTACAGAAGTCGACAGCGGGGAAGTCGTCAGAAAACGCTCCTCCAAATGCTACGGGCGCCGGCTTGGAGGACTCGGACATTGCGGAATTGACGCACTCCTGGCTCACGTCTTCATACGAGAAGGAGTTGAGCGTGGACCACTCCGATGCGTTTGGAGTGGAGCATGAGGACCTCAATGAGGTGATGGCATGCACCATCAGTCACCTCAAGCAATGCGTGAAGGACGCGTGCGACAACGACGAGGCCTAGACAGCAGCAAGCTGGATGACAGAGAAGGTGGAATAGAGTGAAATTGATCAGCAGAATTTGAATGATCAATAACATCGTCACATGATTAAAAGTTGGCGGTGATCGAAGGCGTCTCTCCCAGGGATGCCGATTGGGCACAGCTACACGAAGCCGTGACTTTCCGCTAGCGAATGTTGAAGATGCGAGATGAGTGAGTGATTAGTAATGGTTGGGGTATACGCAAATCCGCCGGCGAATTTGCGCTCAATCCGCTACGATGTCCAATTCCCGATATCGACAACACCGTCATACTAGCACATAGTCATCGATGTCGATAGCACCGTCATACTACATAATCACCGATCTTCCACACCGCACCCGCTTACTGTGGCGGAAGCGCATTCAATTAGCAATGGGTCCAGTGTGCGTATACCGGAACGGTGCGATAGGCAAACGGTCTATAAGAGCTCTACACTCCCATCTATGTTTGCTCGGACTAAACAGCACATAAATAAACCATTGACACGCCTCAACTCTATACAAAGACATTTCACCATGGCACCTACAAAGTCTTCTATCGCTAAGCACTACGACTATTTGGTCATCGGAGGCGGATCTGGAGGCGTGGCTTCCGCCCGCCGTGCCGCCCAGTACGGCGCTAAGGTTTTGGTGGTGGAGAGCAACTTCAACAAACTTGGCGGCACGTGTGTCAACGTCGGGTGTGTTCCCAAGAAAGTCATGTGGTATGCCGCGGACGTGGCCCACAAGAAAGACCACTTGTACGCTTACGGGCTCTCGAAGGAAAAGCTGCATGTGCAATTCGGCGATTTTGACTGGGCCAAGATCAAGCAAAAGAGAGACAACTATGTGACGAGATTGAACGGCATCTACCAGAGAAACTTGGTCAACGAGAAAGTTGACGTGATTTTTGGCCGTGCCTCTTTCGTGAACGAGGAGGGTGATGTGGAGGTCACCTTATCCGGAGACCAAAAGGTGGACTTTTTGTCGGAGCTGTTCAAAAAAGACCACAAGTTGACGTTCTCCTCGGACAAGGTCTTGATTGCTACAGGCGGCGAGGCCATCATTCCACCGGCCGTGGAGGGTAATGAGTTGGGTATCACATCCGACGGGTTCTTCGAATTGCCGGAGCAGCCGAAGTCTGTGGCCATTGTCGGTGTTGGCTACATTGGCGTGGAGCTTGCGGGGGTGTTTCAGAGCTTGGGAACCAAGGTGCACTTGATAGCCCGTGGAGAAACGGTGTTGAGGTCCTTTGACGAAGTGATCCAGAACACCATCACCGACCACTACGTCAACAAGTTGGGGGTCGACATCATCAAGAACTCGCGCGCAGAGAAGTTGGAGAAGGTGGGCGACAAGGTGAAGGTCCATTTGAAAGATGGCAAGACCTTGGAGGTGGACCAGCTCATCTGGACCATCGGCAGAAAGGCTTTGACCAACATTGGCTTGGAAAAGACGGGCGTGGAGTTGTCGGAGTCTGGGCACGTTGTTGTCAACGAGTACCAGGAGACCTCGCACAAGAAGATCTACTCTTTGGGCGATGTTGTCGGTAACCACGAGTTGACGCCTGTTGCCATTGCCGCAGGCCGCAAGTTGTCCAACAGATTGTTTTCCGGAAAGGAGGCGCACGCCAAGGACAAGTTGGACTATACGAACATTCCCTCGGTGATCTTCTCGCACCCCGAGGCCGGATCCATTGGGTTGACGAGCAAGCAGGCCATTGAGAAGTACGGCGAGGACAACATCAAGATCTACAACAGCAAGTTCACGGCCATGTACTATGCCATGATGGACTCGGACGAGGAAAAGGCGCCAACGGTTTACCGGGTGATCTGTGCGGGCAAGGAAGAGAAGGTGGTTGGTCTTCACATTGTGGGAGACTCGTCCGCAGAGATCTTGCAAGGATTTGGGGTTGCCATCAAGATGGGGGCCACCAAGCAGGACTTTGACAACTGTGTTGCCATTCACCCAACGTCAGCTGAGGAGCTTGTTACTTTGAAGTAAGTATTAGTGTATAGACAGGAGAGTGGATTGTATAGACAGGAGACTGGATTGTATAGACAGGAGAGTGGATTGTATAGACAGGAGACTGGATTGTATAGACAGGAGAGTGGATTGTATAGACAGGAGAGTGATATTATTAGGAATCGTTTAGTGATCAACATTCAGAGGTGGGTATTCGGCAAGAATTATATAGTCAGTGTTACATATGGATCATTAATTATTTAACTTTAAAGATAGGTGGATCAATGAATGATATTAAGGTAGATAGCGTCATCAATACTGGCAGCCACGCTCAGGTTCTCTTCTTGGGGCCTCTGACAGGCGGCCTTGGCCTGTCGCCAGGCTTCACAAAGAACATCGGAGCATTCCGCAAGATGTCAGGGACGCTGACAAAGCGAATCATGGAGCCCCGCACAAACACCTGGCTCATGTAAGACGTTTCGCCGGTTCTACCCTTGGTGCGAGTCACGTCGGATAGCGATAGGTTCATATTGTCCTCGTTCTCGAGGAGCTTGCCCCTGTAGGTGTCACCTGTGGTGAGCTCCAACGATACGATATGGCCCTGTGCCTCATTTAGTAGGCGGACGGGTATGCTTGCAGACATGGTGAGAGTATGAGTGAGGGTGAGTGAGTGAGAGTGAGAGTGAGAGTGAGTGAGTGAGTGAGTGAGAGTGAGAGTGTATTGCGTGCATGCGAAACTAGTCAGTGCGAAGAGTAAGGCCGAGCCAGCGACCAACAAGGTCTCGCCCCACGCTAGCAGACGCCGCTGCATTCTCGGCTTCCGGGTCCCGCCAGCTTCGCAATATGAAGCTGTGTTCCTGCCGGCGAGCCTGTGAACATAGGGCTCTGTAGCGCACACCGGCTTACCTCGCATCATCTGCTCGCATCATCTGCTCGCACTGCTCATCTGCTCCACGCTGCCACCATATTTTACATTGTGTCGCTCTATACACACCACGCTAGAACTATAAGCATGTGTAGTTATCCGGCCGGGAGACTGGTGCAGCCACTACCTTGGGAGTCTGGAGTCAAACACGGTCCAGCCATCAGACTTCGGACTTTACGCTTCACACTTCACACTTTACTACAGACTTCATACTTTACACTTCACTTCATACTTTACACTTCACTTCACACTTCTTCACACTTCTTCACACTTCTTCACACTTCTTCACACTTCACTTTACACTTCACACTTTACTTCACACTTTACTTCACACTTTACTTCACACTTTACTTCACACTTTACTTCACACTTTACTTCACACTTTACTTCACACTTTAC
>NKZR01001584.1:13468-295039 GCA_002370795.1 Metschnikowia sp. 03-147.1
TTACTTCACACTTTACTTCACACTTTACTTCACACTTCACGCTTCTCTACTTACCTTCTCTGTCTCGCCCTTCTCCTTCCTCCAGCCCTACCTCACCAGCCATTATGCGCGGCCTCGAAGGCTGCCTCGTCCAAAGCCCGAGTCGCATTTGATCACATTGGTAAGCGAGCTTAAGTGCGCCATGTGCCATACACGCAGCCGTCGCACATATCGGCACACTCTTCTAGAGCTTAAATGTTATGATAGGCACTAGCGGATGCAACAATCGCCGCAATAACCACCTTCGCTATTAAAGCCAGAGCGTCTGTTTATTAGCCCCATATTAATCCCCCGTCTGCCCTGTTGCCGACCCTCCCATCTGGCGCCTACACTACTCTGCCATGAAAGATAAGGTCAGAAAGCGGGTGCCCGTGTCGTGCCTCAACTGCAAGAAGCGCAAGGTCAAGTGTGAGCGGGGCCGGCCATGTGCCGGCTGCATCAAGAACAATGTGCCGCATCTCTGTGTGTACTTGGAGCCCGACTGGGCCCAGTCGCTGCTGAAGCTCGTGGACGAGGACGCTCTGAAGGTTACCGCGCCCAACGAGAACGACGTCTTGCGCAAGTCTTTGGAGTCGAAGGTCGCCGCGCAGTCAAACGAAATCAGGTGCTTGCGGGCGCAGCTCGAGCACGCCCAGGCCAGCGGCCCGCGGCCCCAGCTCGAGCACGGCCCGCGGGTCAAGCTCGAGGATGCAAGCTCCGAGGCGTCGGCCCGCTCGCCCTCTGGCCACGCTGCCGGCGACACCCCGCTCACGGTGTTGGCCAAGCTCAGCACCGCGGCGAAGCCGCACTTGAGCGTGCTCAGGCACGGCTCGTACGTGATGTCTGGCTTCAAGGTGCTGCAGAAGCCCGGCCAGCTCTCCACCACGCCGCTCTACACCATCTACCTGTGGCTCAACATCATCAAGCTCGATCCGCAGCTCACGGCGCTCTGGTTCCGCGTCACCAACCTCCAGAAGTCCTACCACTTGTACAAGACGTCGTTGCTCCGAAGAGAGGCGCCGCCGTATGGCGGCCACATGATGCCGTCGGAGTCCCCCGGCGTTAGCGACTCCAACTCTTGCGGCCACCACAAGTGCCCCGTGGTGGCATGTGAGTTTAATTTAATGCTCGAGGAGTCCGAAAACACCCTCAAGAAACACGCGCCTGTGGCGCCTGACGCTTCGCTAGACGCCATGCTCAAGCCACGCGGCTGCCCGGTGGACCGCATCAGGAACTCCACGCAGAGCTCTGACGCCCTCGAGCTACTAAGGTTCTTGCAGAACATGTGGGGTAAGATTGTTGGCTCCACCAGCAACTCCGAGCCCTTGAGCTACTCGCAGCTTTGCTTCCTCATTTCCTTCTACTTGGACGACTTCGACTTGCCTGGCTCCAGCAAGGAAACGCTACTATCCAACGAGACAGAGTCGTGCCACCTTTTCCGCTTCTTCAAAGTTGACATCATCTCCATATTCATCAAGGACCAGGACAATGGCCAGCCGTACCTCAACCTCGGCGCCTTTTCCACGGACATGAGCGACATGGAGGTGATCGCTTTCCTCCGCTCGAAGGCAGTTTTCTTGTGCATGCTAGCGTTGATTGTGGAGGAGTCCTTGGATCGTCTCAGTGAAAGCCTGGGCCTCAGCAACGACTTGGTGTTCCGCCTCCAGAGCTCGTTCCCTGACGGCATTCCGGGCCGCAAGTTTGCCGTCTTGTCGCACGTCATGGACACCATCCAGTTTCTCTTCCAGAGCTCCGACTCCCCCTCCGAGTCGAGCTCCTGCGAAACCAAGCTCTCCGCAGATCTTGACGGTCTGTTGGCAATGATTGTGTTGTTGCTTGCCAACATGAACAGGAACTACTCGCTCTATGACCGGCAAAACACTGCACTCGACTACCGCTCGGGCTTTTCTGGTTCCTTCACGAAGTTCATCCAGTTGATGAGGCCTGGTGACCAGGCTTTGCAGATTTGGTGTGACCCCAGGGTGGTGAGGCTCGACGACGAGGCCACGGCCAACGAGAATGCCATGCTTGGCGCTCTTCTAAGCCAGATCTGGTGTGACTTCATGAGGATTGTCAACAATGCCATTTTCAACCTACTACCGGTTTTGAACAGCTCAAATGAGCTTCATGAGTCATTGGAATACTTCTTGGAAATCATGCATGCGGCCGAGAAGTCGGCAAACCATAAGTTGTTTTTGGAGGGAATCAAGCTGGCAATCCAAAAGAACGAGTTAAGCGGTGTCAGCACTTGCCAGATCGATGATCTTTTGGTGTCGCTAAAGACAAACTACCTCATCGCTAGATGCTCTACTTTGGTGAGGAACGGTATTTCTCTTCACGAGAACAGCTCCCTTGCCGAGCCCCTCACCGTGGGTCATTTCCAAGCCCTAGTAGATGATATTCAAGCGTTGAGCGAGGACATTTCGCTCTCAAAACTCCGCATGATCCGCTTCTTCGAGGCGAAAACTGTTCTCCATTACCTCAAGTTCTTTTTCAAGCTTGTCATGTTCTTGCAGTTTGAAGAGGTGGAAGACTCGACCCGAATTCTGCAGATGCTACCCAGTCTCTTTGCTAACGCCTTGGACATCAACAAGTTCTTGCAGGAGAGTCAGAGTCGATTGTCTAAGGGCGTGAACACCTGCTATGTTCTGGCTATAATTGCAGACACATTGGCACGCATATCGCATTTGTTGTCGGGGATCTTGTTGCGTTTCAAAGTTGAAAGCAAAACGGAAGACCGCTTGAACAAATCACAGTTCATGGCGTCATTCTCCTCGTCGGCGCAGACTCTGGGCGACAAGTCGAATATGTTGTTGTACTCCATGATGCGGCCAAACACTTCGACGTGGAATCTGTTTGAAACTTCTGTGACGTTGGCCGAGAAAGACCAGGTCATCAAGGCCACAGACCACACGGTGCTGCTCCTCGAAAGTTCGATGCCGGGGGAAAACATCACCAAAAAAACAAAGATCTGGAAGTTCTACATGACATTCATCCGCAACGCACACGAGATGAATGCCACGAATTTCGCCCGCATCCACGGAGAAGGCTTCGGTCCGGGCAAGCTCTTGGACAAGTGCCCTATTATGTCGGGGCCTAGCTACGAGCTAAGTGCTACGCGTGGCAGCATGAAGTGCCCCGTTGTTGGAGTTCAGGGCCCCAAGTCGGCAGCTTCCGGGTGTCCGGTCGGGCACAAGAGAAACTACGAGCACATCAAACACGAGGATATTGATTTCGGGAAATGTCCGGTTGCGCACATCAAGGAGGAGCCGGCCAAGAGACCTAGCTTTGGAGAGGCCATGACGTCGGGCGGCGCCACGCCGCAGCCCGAGCCTTACTACAAGAAGTTCACGCCTCCACTTTTCGCTAACATGGGACCGACGCCTGCACACTTGGGTTCCTCCAAGGCCATGTCCTTCGGCGACCGCCCAAAGGAGGACATGGACTGGGACAGCTTGCCTAATTTCAACTTTGACTTTATAGGCGAGGAAGGCCTCATGCTGCAGATCAATGCCGGGGACTTCAACAACCCCCGGATCGAGAACATGTTCCAGTGATTTCTCTACCACGGCAGTGGATGCGTCCGCCAGGCTGGGTGCTGCGCGCTGCACGTTGATTGCTGCAAAATGCCCAACCATCCCACCCAGGCGCCGCCCGCTCATCTAATACGAGGACATTCTGCTCGTGTGTAAGCACGTATCATGAGAGCCCTTTTCTGGGCCCGCCGTAGTCTCGGATCTACCGCAGCTTCTGCCCAGAGCAGCACTCTCGCAGGTCACTGGTGCACGTGCGCGCACATCGAGCCGTGAATTCTCTCCAACTTACACTCAAACAGGCGCTCCGCTCCGATAGTTACATGTTTCGGGCAACTGCTCCACGCATCTCGGCCACATGTCTGCTGGCGAAGTGCATCGTGAACCCCTGGCCCATCTACAGGGGCAGCAAAAGCGGGGCACAAGCGTTCAAGAGAGGCTACTCCACCAAAGACGCTCGGCCTTCGCCCAGCCACCTCCTCCTCAAAACAGCCGCAGGCTTGGGTGTGGTCTGTGGCGGGCTCTACTTGACGAACCAGCGGTTCCACGACGGCGCCCAGTTTGTTTCTAACACGGTGCAGAGGGTGTCGGTGGTGACCATGGCCACGGTGAAGTGCTTCAGCATCTACAAGAAGGTCTTGCTGAAAGACTACGAAAGCGAGCAGTTGCGGAACGACTCGCTTGCCGTAGCACACAAAAAGGCCGCTGAAACAACGCTACGGGCTCTCGAGGCCAACGGAGGCATCTACATCAAGTTGGGCCAACACATCTCGGCGTTGACGTACCTCTTGCCCAGAGAATGGACCGAGACCATGACGCCGCTCCAGGACCAATGCCCTCAGTCGTCGCTCGAAGAGATCAGAGACATGTTTGCCAAAGACATGGGTGTGGAGTTGGACGACTACTTCAGCGACTTCAACCCGGTGCCCGTGGGCGTGGCCTCGTTGGCACAGGTGCACATCGCCACGGTCAGGAGCACGGGTGCGAAGGTGGCGGTCAAGTTCCAGCATCCGTCCTTGTCCAAGTACGTGCCTTTGGACATCTTCATGACGCAGACGGTGTTTGGGCTCATGCACAAGGTGTTTCCGGAGTACCCGTTGACGTGGTTGGGCGACGAGATGCAGAACTCCATCTACGTGGAGTTGGACTTCAAGAACGAGGCCGTGAATGCAGAAAAGACCGAGCTGCAGTTCCTGGATCTCAAGTACGTGACCGCCTTGAGGATCCCCCGCATCGTGTCGGCCGAGAAGCGCATCTTGGTCATGGAGTACGTCGCCGGCGCCCGCTTGGACAACTTGGACTACATGCGCCAGCACAACATCAACACGGGCGAGGTGTCGGCGTGCCTCTCGCACATCTTCAACAACATGATATTCACGCCCAACGTCGGTTTGCACTGCGACCCGCACCAGGGCAACTTGGCCATCCGGGCCACCGACGGCAAGTCCAACGGACACAACTTCGAAATCGTGCTCTACGACCACGGCTTGTACCGCTACATCCCGTTGCAAATGAAGAGAGACTACTCGCACTTCTGGTTGGCCATCTTGGACGGCAATGTGGCGGAGATGAAGAAGTACACCGAGAAACTCACGGGGATCACCGATGAGCAGAAGTTCAAGATCTTCGCCTCGGCCATCACGGGGCGAGACTCGTCCACGGCGTTGAACTACGACATATCCAAGGCCCGTGACCCGGAGGAGATGAAGAACATGCAGCACCAGCTACAATCGGAGCAGGGCGTGCTTGAAGACTTGATGTCCATATTGAGCAGCATGCCCCGCATAGTGTTGTTGATCTTGAAAACAAACGATTTGACGCGGAACTTGGATGAGACTCTCCAGAGCCCGCTTGGCCCGGAGCGCACCTTCTTGATCCTCGCCAACTACTGCGCCAATGCGGTCTACGGCGAGGCCAAGGCTGAGACTGCCAGCAAGTACTCCCGCTTCTCCCTTCCCTGGATCAAGCACACGGTCCTCGATTGGGCACGCCACCAGAGACGCTTGACCGCCATCTACCTCTACGATGTGGTTATTTTCTTGCGCAACTTTGAACGGGCCGTGTGGCTGAGGTTTATTTCTGTTCTATGAATTCACACTTACATATCTTAGTGCGTCTGCGGTGATGGCGCCGTGGCTCTCAAAGTGACTCGTTTCGCCTGATCTTCTCTAGTAAATTGCTGATCTTGGGTCCCATAACCGGCTGGCCCGACTTGGTGCGCTGCGACAAACTGAGCTTCTTTCTCTCCCTCTCCTTCTGAGACAACTCCAAATTGCGGCGCTTCTGCTGCACTTTTCGAAGCTGCTCATCCTTCATCTGGATCTTGCGCTCCTTCGCAAGCTTGGCTCTCTCGGCGAAGTTCAACGGCGCACGCTTCTCCTTGACCTTTTTTTCTTTGGGTATTGATCCTTGGGGAGGTAGTGGCTGCAGGTGCCTTGCAGTGTGGTTTTCTTGCTGATCGTGGTATTTCTGGTTTTTCTGGTGCTGGACATCCTCATCATCTCTCTCCTCTCCCTCCTGACCCTCATCATCTTCCTCCTCTCCCTCCTGACCCTCTTCTTCCCCATCATCCACGTCCTCTCTTCCGCCCTCTCCACTCTCCTGCTCCCCGTTGAGGAGGTCGTATCCTGTGGGTGCCTCGTTTTCAATCAACTTGAAGTAGTTCTTCCTCAACCTCGCCCTATGTACCAAGGACTTTTTGATCTCCTGGTTCTTGAACTCCCTCAAGTCCTTGTGCCTGTACTTGCCCTGAAACGGCTTCCTCTTGCCCTGGTAGCCACTCATGGTGATGTATGTGTAGTGTGACGATGCCGAGTGCCGAGATAACGCATCGCCTGTTCTGCATGTGGAATCTGGGCCTGCACACAGCGCATGCCCAAGCCTGCCCGATCTCTGGTCTGTGGCTGTCAATTTAGGTTCAGTGGTTTGGCGGAGGCGCTGACGGAGTGCTTCGTGCTTTTTTTGTGTACATGTGCCGTTTTTGAATTTTTGGGCACTTTGCAAGTAACACCGTGTGGTGGGTGCTCCGCACTACGTGCCATTACGTAGCGAGTGGCCGTTTTGGTGCATTTTCGTGAACCTCTACAAACAGGTGTTTCCGCTGCCAAAACACCCAGAGAGCTTTGCTCAGCAAGCGCCCCTGACCCAACCCCAGCATTTCCTTGCAAAAGACCCGTGCACCCCAAGATAGCACGCTCGTACTGATACGCGGCCACCTTTCCGCTGCGAACACCCGCTGCTAACACCCATGTCTGCTGCCTACAAAGAACTACATGACCGGGATGGCGACGAGCCGAATGGCGACCCCATCCCCTTGGAGTCCTTCAGTGTGCCGTCTCAGGGCAGCAGGCCGTCCCACGACTCGATGGACGACTTGGAGCTCTACGGTGCCCTGGACGCGCCTGACGGGACCTCCGATATGAAGATGGCGTTCATGAACATGGCCAACTCGATTCTTGGCGCAGGGATCATCGGCCAGCCCCTCGCGGTCAAGAACTCTGGGCTTCTCGGGGGGATTCTCATCATGGTGTTTTTGGCTGTCTTGATCGACTGGACGGTGCGCTTGATCATCATCAACGCCAATTTATCCCAGACCAGGTCGTACCAGGACACGGTGGGCTACTGCTTTGGTACCTACGGGAAGATCTTCTTGCTCATAAGCATAAGCTCTTTTGCTTACGGGGGATGCATGGCGTTTTGCGTGATCATTGGCGACACCATACCACACGTGCTCACGCTGATGCTTCCTAAATCGTGGACGAGCCCAGACACTTCGCTCATTGGCTGGCTCTTTGAAAGAAATGTCATTATTGTGGTGTTCACCGTCTGCATTTCCTACCCGCTTTCCTTGAACAGAGACATCTCAAAGCTAGCGAAAGCCTCTGCGTTTGCTCTCTTGGGAATGTCGTTCATTGTCATCATCACGGTGGTGCGTGGTCCCGCAGTAGATAAGTCATTGAAGGCGCCCATAAAGGCGTCTAGCGAATGGCTTGTCAACTCTAGCTTTGTCCAAGGCATTTCCGTCATCTCGTTTGCTCTTGTGTGCCACCACAACTCCATTTTCATCTATAACTCCATGAAAAACGCGTCCATCAAGAAGTTCTCTAAACTCACGCACTGGGCTTGTGCAATATCACTCTGCTACTGCTTGTTGATGGGCGTGATGGGCTTCTTAAACTTCGGCTCCAAGGTCAAGGGTAACTTTTTGAACAACTTCAAGAGCGACGACAAGTGGATCAATGTGGCCCGCTTCTGCTTTGGCTTGAATATGCTCACAACATTCCCCTTGGAGATCTTCGTGATAAGGGATGTGCTCAAGGACTTGTTGTTGTTGAGAAGTCCTTCCAACGACCAAGGCTTAAGCCAAAAACAGCACTTTATCGTCACCACCGTTCTTGTGTTCACATCGATGTCTGTTTCATTGTTCACATGCAACTTAGGCATGATTTTGGAGCTCATTGGTGCCACCTCTGCCTCCCTCATGGCCTACATCATACCTCCTTCGTGTTACATAAAATTGAGTTTGGATGCTGTTGATCTCAAAACCGCGTCACCGCAAGAGAAAAAACATTTCTACCTACACAAGGCTGGACCCAGCATATTATGTATCATCTTTGGCTTTGCGGTGATGTTTATCAGCTCTTATAAGACGATTAAAAACTCCTTAGAGAATGGCGGCGGCAGCGGCGCCTGTATAGAATAAGAATTATACCGAAAAGACATTACAATTCATCGTCGTCATCGTCAACAATGGCTCTTTTCAGCCGCATAGAGTGGCCACTAGGCTGCTCTGGCGAGCCTTGGTCCTGGGTGTCATTCTCGTCCTCCAGGTCAAGAAATAGACTGGTAGCACTCTTGATCTTCCGCGAGACTTCATTATTGGAGCCGGATATAGAGGCCCACGACTCTTTGAACAACTGTAGTTGTACCTTGTCGACGATCCCGCCACTCTGAGCAATCAATTGCCGGAGACGCTCCTCCTTTTCAAAAAATGCATTGTTCCTTTCTTCATCGGAATCATCTTCAGAATCATTCACGAATTCTGCGGATTTGGCAACGATGGTTACCTTTGGTGGAACGTCCTCCTCGTCAGAGTCCGGAGAAGCACGACGTCGACTCCGTTTCTGCCGAGGCTGCTCTCCCTCATCCTCGTCATCGCTAACGCTCACGGCTCTTCTGCGCCTGCGAGCGGGTTGTTCAATCTCTGGCACGAATTCATCATCGTAGTCCTCCTCCATGGCAGGGAGCGATTCGTCATAATCTTTTCTTTTGGCCAAGCCAATTGAGTGCATAACCTTAGACGGACTCATACCGAGCCTCTCTGTCTCGAGCTCGTTGACGGGACGACCCGCACGGAGTTCTTTCAAACTGTCTACCCCAAGGTCTAGTTCTTCTTGGGAGAAAATCACCCGTTGCAACTGATCCAAGAACGGCTCAATGTCGCCCACACCAGCCTCATGTAGCTGTAACCACTTCTCGATACTCTCAATGGCACTCTGCAAGTGGTCGTGGTCGTGAGATCTGAAGGTGGTGTCGTCATTTTGCAAGAAGGGAATATCAAAACCAGACGTTTCGAGAAGCAAACGAATGTGCGGGTCCGAGATCACCACTTTGCGTTGAGTGAGGTTGAAGCGGAGAGCAACGGAAAAGCGTTTCTGCTTGACGTACTTGAGGGTTCTTTGGAACTCGGAGATCAAGTGTTTCAACATCTTGGTGGCCTGGTTGCTCTTGATGATGTAGTAGATCAAAATCGATATCTTCTCGTCTAAGGAGAGACTGCCGTTAATGAACTCAAGAATTGCGGCAGCTTTTGGTTGTGGGGAGTTTTCCTGGAAAAAGTTGTTGGCAGAAAGCTTCTCATGCTCCGTGATGTCCCCAGTGCTCATGAAGCCCTTGATCTCGAGGTTTTCGATTCTAGGAAAGAGGACCTCGACGGCAGTTGGAAAACGGTCCAAGGCTCCCTTAAACTTTTTCATGAAGTACACAAGGAACTCATCCACGTGGCGCCGAATGCTTGTTGCTTTGGGCAAGAAGGCCTGCAAATTGTGAAGAAGAAGCATGAAATCCAAGCGGTACAACGCCGAGTAGTCTTTCCTCACGACGAAAAGGCGATGGAAAAAGGAAATGCCTCTCTTGATTTCTTCGAAGGTCAAGTCCTCGTAATTTTTCAAGAACTCGAGGTGAGTGTTGATGATTTCGGTGTGGAAGAACTTCACCTCCATATTTTTGTAGTCCAACTTTCTCTCGTGAACAATGTAGCGGATCTGTTCCTCATCGTCTTCTTCATCTGAGCCTCTCTCGAGCATGTCTATATGTACATGGTCCATCTCCCTGTTCAAACCCAGCATCTTCTTCAACTTTCTGATTCTGCGTCTCGTTTTCAAGTACAAATGCACATCTTCATTTGCCAACGTCTCGAAACTTTTAAGTAGCACATTCACCACAGCAATGGTGGTTTTGAGGTACTCTGGAGAGTGTCTGGATGCGGTTTTGGGGACATTCACGCATAAGTCCAAAAATTCCTTTTGGCTGAAGAGCTTGCGGATGATGCCCTCCGCCAACTCTCTATCTTCATTGATGTCGTCCTCGGTGGCGAGGTCGATTTCGCTTTGCGTTTTTTTCTGGGTGAAAATGGCATTGGATATGAGCAACATCTCCCGCAAGCATATCATGGCAACGTGGAGCGAGTTGTGGTCTTTTGCTTGGAAAGACGATCTGAAGTATGAGATCAAGAGAATGAAGTTGATTTCTCCCAATGAAGCCCCGATGGCACCGTAGGTACTATGCTCAGCCCGCCGATCAGCCTGCATGGACTCTCTTTTGAATTTGAAGAACCATGAAATCGTTCCGAAGTAGAAGGCCAACTCCTGTGCATCAACGACGTCAAGTATGCCTTTTCTGCCCAAGTCGTTGTCGTTCGCGAGATTGGTCAAGTGGCTTCCAACGTAAGCCACAAGGTTGTTGAAAGACCCACTTGATAGCAAGTTATCGATGAACTGGAGGAGAATTCCCGCTGCCTTGGTTCCGAGGAACGTGGGGGTGTTGGAGATATACTTGTTTGAGTCGTACTTGAAGGATGAGGCCTTATGCCATTTTTTGGATTTGTCCAAGCGCTGCAAGCTGTCGTAATTGCTCAAGAGCGCCTTTTGGCCACTGACTGCAAAGTAAGAGGCATTGCTTGCATTTTGGATCGACAAAAGCGTCCCGAACCGGCCATGGCGGCTCGAAATGGAGTTGTTCTGGTGCTTGAGCCTTCGGTTTTCCTCGGATAGGAGATCGCCAAGCCCCATACCAGCAGCTGCCGAAGCCGAAGGCACGGATGTGACGTTCTTTACCAGCTCGCTGCCCGGCTTCCCAGATAGCTCTTCAGTCATAACGCCCTTGGTGAGGAAGAAAAGACACTCAATCGTAAGAAGCCCGAAAGACTCATCTTTCAAATCAGCCTGCACGGAGTGTGCCATAGAGGTGAGAAATAGTAGCACGTTGTTGCGGTCGAAGACCTGAAGAATGGTAGACAAAGATATGTCGTCCATGGTGACGCCATTGGGCAAGAGGGCGGAGTTCAGGATCAGCTTTGGGCCCTTGACTGCCGGAAGGGGCTCTATGAAGAGCAAGTTTCTGATGAAGAATAAAATCAACCGCAAGATATTGACGTCTCGCGGCTCACGCTCATCTTTGGGGATCTTTAAGGCATTGACTCCAAGCCGAATGACTGCCTTGAGAAGCTTTCCGCCTTTGTAGGAAAGAGCTGCATGCTTGTACTTGAGCTGGGCCCTCCTGGCCTCCGTCTTGGAAGTGTAGTCTTTGAGCAACGTGTCCTTGGTGACCTCCACCGGCCAAGTGAGTAGCACCAAGAGCTCCAAGCAGGCGAGGGTGATTTTCTCGATGGCCTTGGTCCGCTTGACGCCTGCAGGAGGCTTGTCCCATTGACACAAGATGACTATCAAGTCATTCTCCACAAGCCCGGTTTCAGCACACGCAAGGGCAACGTCAAAAGATGCATTCTGCTCGTCCACAGTACGGATCCACCGCTTGAGGTCCTTCAAGCAGGCCAACGCGTCGTGCCCCAACTTATAGAGGTTCTGCTCTGTGGAGTGGTCTGGACCTCCCAAGGCACTGACGAGGACGGATATATGTGCCTTAAGGATCTGCGAGGCCTGCGATTTGCTCGAGTGGATGGTGCTGGTCAAGTTGGAGATGCGGTCTTGTTTGGAGTCTTCAAGGTGGGAGGGATCTGCGTCTTCAGTAGCGGTGGTCGGTGGGTCAGACTGGACCGGGGCTTCTGCATGACTCGCATCTGGGCCGCCGTCATCAACAATAAAGTCTGCTAGATCCTGGTCGTCCCAGTAGCTATCTGTATCGGGCATGCTTGCACGGTGGTAGGAGACGTGGAGATGTGATGTGAGACGCGACGCGCAGCGCACGGAGTGCGTGGTGTCCGTGGAGGACTAATGTCATGGAAAAACTCGCCGTGGTGAAAGTGCTTCCGATAAGAAATGGGTTCGGTGTCGAGAAACCAGCACCGTGGTCCCACACTTGTAAAAACAAAAGTCTAGATTGCAAAAAGATTGCAGCACCACAATTTCACACATGGTCTCCCACTGCATTACTCACTGTGGCCCTAAGTAGCTTAACTAACGTTGATCGGACGGGAAACAGTGCTGCCTACTTGGTATGGCCGCAACCGAAAGTACTTTTTTTTAGTAGGTTAGGACATATGTATTGTATGTAAGTAAATTGACTGCAAACTGATGAGAATTTCTTCCTATTCTGATGTCTCCTGGTGTGCTGGTCGAGAAATTCACCAAATACCTATCACTTCCTGATCTCTCGTGTAATGCCACCACGCAAGCACTTTGGCACTATCACACGAGGCTACACGAGGCTACACGAGGCTACACGAGCCAATAAAAACCTACACGAGTTACATTATCCGGTTGTCTCGGATGCACGTGGGTGCACGCTCATTACACGAAAGCTCACACGGATGCTAATTGTACCGTATATGTCGGAGTGTGTTCATGCCTCATGAGATGTCTCAATATTGTTCGTGCCTTGTGCAGAACGGATCGTTATTGACCCGAAGATAATGCTTGTGTTGAAAGTGAGCAGCTCTGACGTGGCCTGAACACCCATTGTCTGGCAGAGACGTTATTGTTTCTGGTACTCGGGGGTGCATACAATGGTCTAAGCGAAGCCAGTATGGCAGTGTTGTCCCAGTGGGAACCGAGCCCGAGCATCTAGGTCCTGCAAAGACCTGTCTGCCGCTGTTGAGTTACCCGCAATGTAGGGCAGACTTGATGAGTAGAGCTCGGGCCATCAGTGCGCATTGTACGCCAGTTTCTGCGTTGAGGCCGAGGAGACATAACAATGCTCGGCTACTACGAGGCATAGAATAGACTATTTATTGTCTGCTTATGTGTGCCTGGAAACTGCATACTCTGGTGCTGGCACAAACTTAGTAGTTGTTGCGGCAGGAGGCGTTTAGACATGTTAGGCATTGTATGGTTGTATAATGGGGATGGGTTATGTAGGACGTCCTTTGGATTTGGTTTATACACCTATTGGGGTCATACACAGATTGGGGTCTAGGTCTTGAACTGGTAAGTTATTGACTGTATGTGTGAAGTTGGTACTTGGTTTGGAGGCTTGGACTACTTCACTGCATTCCCCCCTAGTTTGCTGACTAACAGCAGATGTGTCGTCGCAAAAATTATTTGCGGTCGTCCACAACACCGAAGGCGTCAAAAGATGCAACATTGAATCTATCACTGGCAGCACATCGGTGCAGGCCCGGCAGCCACCTTCACCCGGTTCAGCATTGTAGCCATGGCGACACCAGGCTATAATACTTGGCAATCCCATTCTCTAAACACAACACGGGAACACTAGTGAAGCAAGTCCATGGCTCCGCCCATGAATGGGCGGTGTAGCTCTTGCTCTGAACCATGAACGCAACAGTCTTATTCAGACTCGCATTATTTGCTTAGGCGGGCGCGCATGGGGAAGCAAGATCTTTACACGCAGCTGTCTAGACACGCCCAGGCCTTGGTCCACGACACGCGCCCAAGCACCCAGGAAAACCCCGCAAAGTCCGCACCCCTCCATGACGGAACCTACGGCTCGTGTCGGTCCGTCAAGATGGGCTCCAATGGCCTGCTGGCCCACGCTTCCCGTGGTGGCGCCCCGAACAGGAATGGTTCCATGCGTTTCCCGCGCGCAGCTCTCTACATGCATCGCTTTATTCTGCGTGGCTTTTACCCCACAATGCAGTCGCCTGCACACATGCATGCACGAGCATATTCGGACGCACTTATGCCTGCATTGGAGGCCTCTTAACCCATCGGGCGTGCTTCGCTCGGTGTCCTCTAGACCAACAAATTTACGAGCTGGCAAAGTCGGGTCTCAGCTCGGGCTGCCGTGACCCAGACCCAGCCAATACTGGGTTTGCTCGGCTGCAGATACTCTAGACCGTGTGGCTCCCCTCCACGGTCCACTATGCCCGCATCCCAACACTATGCCTCCACGGTTGTGTGCCGGCCGGTCCCTCCCTCGCTAGGGCGGCACGTAACCTCTCCATTATTCGCCCAATTGTAGCAAAAATTTCTCCGGTTACTTGGGACAGAGCCCTCCCGCATGCAGGGGCAAGAGTGGGCTCGTAAAGTTGGCCTTGCCGAAAGTGCCCTCCCGGAGCCCTACCCCACTGTTTACGTCCTGTATTTTTGGGGTCGCAATTTCCCCATTTCTCGAGACCCCCAGTCTCCACCACCGCCCTCTTCTCTCTTCCGCCCCACTGTCCCACCCACACTGCTACATATGGAAGAGACCCCGAAAAAGCGCCTGAGGATCCTCACCTCATGCCTGGTGTGCCGCAAGCGGAAGTCCCGCTGTGACCGCCAGAGACCCGTATGCGGCCCCTGTAAAAGGAAGTCCGTGGCTCATCTATGCAAGTACGAAGACGAGTACGATCCCCACTCACCCTACTCAGCGTTTGGGCCTCTACCCATGAAGGTCATTGGCTCGCCGTACCTCGGCGTAGCGCATCCTCAGATGATGCCCCTCGGCCCCCAGAACATCCCCAACATTCCCAACGGCCACAACCCTAGCATCTCCAACATCCCCAACGGGCCCCACGCCATACCGCCGCTCCCGAACGGGAACGCTCCCAATCTCCCGGGGAACATGCCCTACGGCTCTCTTCCCGCGTCGAACCACATGGTTCCCATGTACCAGCAATGGCCGGGGCAGACGCCGCCTGCGGACCAGGCCTTCCACGGCCAGTTCCAGCCGGCGAGCTACGCCCCCCCGCTCACTCACGGGCCTCAGCAGCCTTTCCTGCGCTCCAACAGCCAGTCTCTTCCTAATGTCTACCCTGCTCCTCCACGAGATGCTTCGCTGTCCACGCCCGGCTCGTCGGCGTTTGCTCCCAAGTTCCGGGGGCCACCTTCTTTGGGCGGAGAACTGGTCAACGAGGACGTGAGCCTTCGCCTGAACTCCTTACCGTCAAATCGGCACCGCCTGGACTCTACGACGTCCACCAGCTCGTCCTCGACGCCGTACCACAACGACCCCAACAAACACGGCCCTGCCCTTGGCCCCGACGCATCGTTGGAGCACGCGTATACCAAGAACATTCCCTCAAAATTGGCGCCCGGTGCAGAGGCCTACGTGATGCCTCCCCCTCCACCGCCGCCAGACTCCACGTCCAATCTTCTGTCTCCTATGGATGGAACCTCGCATAGGCGTCACCCTCAAGCATCCGAAATTTCTCCCTCAAAGTCTGAATTGACGTACCAGTCCTCGAGCAAGGACAGCTTTTCTCAAAACACAACGGACGAGTTTGCTGAGCCTGGCTTTGTATCGGTTTCAATCGGACAGAACATTCTACGCATCGCACTAGATGATACCATGAGCTCGTTCTCTGTGGCATCGAGCACCATGTTGGTAGACGGTCCGTTGTGGCAGCAGCAAGGCCCTTTATCATACGTTGGCATGACGAAACGGGACTCGTTCACCAAGCTCGTACGAAACTTCACCATGAATCTCTTCAAAAACGAGCAGTTCCAGCAATTCGTATCAAAACCGAAGGAAGGTACCGACATCAATGCAAACGGTAGCGCGGGTCACATATCTGGGACTCAGAAAGTCTCTGATCAGTCGGAAGACGAAGTTAAGATAGAGCAGGACTCTGAGCAGATCTTCATCAACGACGACACTTTGGTCACCACCAAGATCAAGGCGTATGCTGGCGACACACACGTGAGTGAGCAGGACCGCGATCTTGGCTTGAACCCATTAAACAAGGTGCAGTCAATTCTTGCACTCCAGCAATCCAAGGAGGTTTACTATGACTTCGTGGCCCGCAATGTCATCAAAATACTCCCTAACAAGTCTGCGGTGTACATGGCGGTGGATAGATTCTTTCACTATGTGCACCCATTTGTGCCCATTTTCCACGAGGACACCGTACTCAAGGAATTCAAAAACTTGTTCAAAGGCGACTTTATCGAGTGTAACGAAGGTTACTACAAACAACTTTCCATTAGAAACGACGCAGAACTAACCATCACGGGTGTCCTTCTCATAATGGTCCAACTTGGCTACATGTCCTTGATCCCCAACAACGAGATAGACATGGACTATACTGACCTAGAAGTTAGCTTGATCAAGGACATTACTCGCTTCAAGTCGGATGAGCGTTTGAGCGTGATAAACCTGTGCCTATCGGAGGAAAAAGTGAAGATCATGACCACTTTCAAGTCTGTTCAAAGTTTAACGCTTTTGTTCTTTTTTAGATCGGTGCTTCCCAACGATTGTCTTGGCTTGAGTGGGTCAGACTCCCAGTTGTTGTTTGGGGCTATAGTGAACCAGGCACTTTCCATTGGCTTGAACAGGGATCCTCTCAAGTACGAAACCATCAACAGTATCTCCAAAAAACCAGATTTTGTGAACACATGGCGGTCTCTCTGGAACTTTATTGTCAATGCAGACGCCAATAACTCGATGTACTGCGGAACTCCGGTGAAGTTACAAAATTTGGACAACAGTGACGTCGAGCCTTCGGCGCTGTTTTCGGAGGAGGTGTCAGCTTTCAATACAAAGGTGGATTCTATCAGCGCGTGCTACCGAAGCATAGTGGCAAAGGTCACCAACTTGAGGAAAAAATTGAGGGTCATTGACTTGTTGTCCGAAACAAGTAAGTTGGAGAAAATATTCCTCAAGTGCTTTGGCAAGGATTTCTTCAGGGACTACATAAGCAGTCCTGCCCCCAAGGAAGCGAATGCGCCTCGCAAAGCCGGAGAAAATGAAGAGCCGTTCATGAAAGTACGGCGTTTTCTCTTGTTCATCAATACCAGAGCCAACTTGTCGTGCTTGTACTATTTGGTTGTTCTCCATTACGAAGAAAAACTTGACGAAGATAAAGATGCTGAAATAGGGGCTGGAATCGAGTTGTTCAAAATCTTTATCCGATCTGTCGTGCAGCTAGTCTACATCATGTCTTACGCATTGGACAATGCGGAGGAGCTTTTTGGGCGATACTATGACTTCATTTTGACATCTCGCATCGAAAGAAGTATGATTAAGACTCATAACTTTGTGTCGTCGTTTTTCATTCGCTTGATCAATTATAAGCGCACTTTGGCTATCAAAGAGATGGAGGGAGGTGGAGGTGACGATACAGAGAAGTTCGAAGAGCGCTGCGAGGTGGTTGACAATTTATTCACCATCACGCTTATCGAGGCGGAATTGTTCGTGGGGCATTTCAAGAGCATGAGCAATACCTACATCAACTCGTACAAACTTTACGTGATGGCGTTTTTTGTGTTGAAGCAGTGTATGGAAAATCCTGAGCTTTTGCTATCAGGATTCTCCAATACAAAGAAACTGACCTTCTTCCACAACGGTACGAATATGCTCCAGTTTATGACCAACCCTGAGCTACAGAGCATGTGCAAGCTTTGCGAAGAGTTCCGTCTTGCCAAGTTGGAATCCATAAGACGCCAAAAGAATCACCAGAAGGCAGAAGAAAAAAGAGCAGGCGACAAAATGAATGAGGTGCAGTCAATTTCTCTGTCGGAAATTACTGCGAACTCTGAAGTCAGCAATGGCAGTTTAAAGTCAACACCAGGCTTCAATGCCATATCAGCCAATCGAGCAATGTACGGCAACGATAATACGGTGAACACATACGGTTGGGTGAAGGAAAAGCAAGCACAAGGCGATTGCCAGGAGATATTTGATGAACAGAGCATGATTGGCAACGACGAGTTGTTGAAGTTGTTCGAGCTCTACGGATATTTGGAGACTTGATGGTTGAAGCAATTACGAGTGCGCTATGGCCTGGGTTGGGGTCTTGTTGGGCGCTCAATTTAAACAATACCACTCCCACAATAACAGTCTCATACAATGTTACTCTCGCACAATGCCGGCGGAAATTCAATTGTCTGATGCCACCATGAAATTGGCATCACAAACAATGCCAATAAACATCTCCGACCTGTCATAGAGGCTCACGGAGTTGTCCGAACAGGGTGGCCCCGCAGCCTTTTTGGTGTGGGTGCTCAATTGAGCACAACGAAAGGAACATTGAGGGAAAGTTCCGTGTCAACTAGTCTACAGTACTAGGGTCCGATATGACCGTGTGTTTCGACTGGACGGAAACTACCAAGGCTTTTCTGGGTTGTATATTAGTGTCTCACCGTTTAGCGGCGTTTTCGCATACTGTGGTGCACCACAGCAACACCAGAGGCGACAGTGACAAAGATGGATACAAGGGCGGACGGAGGCCGGAGATGGGCGCAGTCAGACACCGAATTGAAAAGGATCAAAATCCGGTTCAGAAATGGAAATTACACACGGACATAGTGACAAAAACTGTAGTAGTGGTAGCGTTGACTCACCCAAGTTCGCGCATGCAGAACCATCGAGTGGCAACTCTCTCAAAGACATAACCAACAACGGCAAAACTGCACAATGAATGGCGACTCGGCGCACAACCCCAAGTTGAGCAGCCGTAAGCGGATACCACTTCTGTGCAACCAATGCAAGCGGCGTAAAGTCAAGTGTGACCGCAAGCTGCCCTGCTCCTCGTGCGTGAAGCACAAGATCGGGAGTGAGTGTGAATACCTTGAAGACCAGGTGATGAACCATGAAACGGCGGGCACGTTGATGGTTTTCAAGCGGAAGCAGGGCTCGGATGCTACGGAATCGAAGACTCGCAGCCGGAGTAAGCGCTCGAGGAAGACGGTATTCCAGGTGAACCAATTTGGACAAAATGACCATGGTCAGGGGAACGGTGAAAACCAGAGCCAGGGCCAGACTCGGCGAAGCCAGAATCAAGCAAACATTCCAGGGAACGTTCGGAACATCCAACCAGACATCCAGCCAAACACTCAGTCAAACACTCAGCCAAACGTCCCACTGAATATCCAGTCAAACACCCAGCCAAACATCCAGCCAAACATCCAGCCAAACATCCAGCCAAATATCCAGCCAAATATCCAGCCAAACATCCAGCCAAACATCCAGCCAAACATCCAGCCAAACCCGATGTTCCAAAGCTCGAACTTGAACCATCACCCCCAGAATCCTCCAACAATGCACCCTGTGAGCCAGATCCCCTTCGCCCCCCCAAACGGAAACTTTGCTCCTCATCACTACGACAACGCAAAATTCGGCGTGGACCCCGGACTATCCAAAGCAACCGCCGTGAACGACAGGCACATGCAGGGCTTCATCCCCGAGATGTACAGCGGGTTCGGAGCCCCGTTCTTGGGCCCCGTCAACGGCCATACCTACACCCCGGCAGGCATTCCTGGGAGCAGCCAGGGCATGCCCCGGAGCCCGGAAGAGTCGCCCGAGAACAAGCTGGACTTGGACGAGCCCTTCGACCTCTACACGGGATACTCGTCTGTGTTCCGCGAGGGAGGGAAGAACGTCAACCACGGCCCTTTCTCGTGGTTCACGTACATCCAGAAAGACAAGGTGCTCCGGGCGTTGTGGGATGTCTCCAACAAGCAGCACCGGGAAGACGCGTTCAAAAAGGTGCCCGAGGGCCAGGGTCTGGAGGAGATCCGGTCCAGCGAGCGTGAGCTGGTAGGCGCCACTCCAGTTGTCGGCCGAAAACAGGTCTCTCCCAACACTCGCCGTGACCTCAAGGCCACTCTCAACAAAAAGACCTTGGCGTTGGGCTTGACTGTCTTTGAGGGTGCCATGGATCAGTCCTTGGACATCACCGAGAAGTTGAAGCTTATCCTCCCCAACAAGAGAGCCTTGTTTCTTCTAGTCAAGAGGTTCTTTCAGGTTGTGTACCCTTACACGTGTGTTCTTGACGAGACGTATTTCCGCGGCGAGATCCTGGGCATTCTTGGCCCGGAGTGCAAGTCCGAGGAGAGGTTTGACCACATCAACATAAGGAAACGGAAGGACTTCGCCACCATGGGCATTCTTCTCATAGTGCTCCGCATCTCGTATCTCTCCACGTTTTCCAATATTCGGAGCGAGAACGAGGATATCGTGAATTCCCCGTACTCATTGTCCGATGACTTTGGACTGGACACCAATGGGCCCCCCACCGGCGATAGTGGCGGCTCCGAGTATTTGTCTCAAAGGCAGCGAACGCTCTTGTTTGAGTCCAAGTATATCTTGACGCATCCGGTCAGTATTGACTTCATGGATTACGTGCAAGCATGCCTTGACCAATTCACTGGAGCGCAGAAGTGTTCGTTGAGCGTACTCCAGTGCTTGATCATGAAACGCATATACCTGGACATGGCTCCTGAGGAGACGCACTCGGCCGATGGCTACGACACCAGTGCTCTCAATGCCACGTGCATTCACATTGGCTATTGCCTAGGCATCCACCGTGACCTCGATTTCCTGGGTAGTCTGGAGTTGCTGGTGCAAGAGGTCAGGTACGCCAATATCTGCAGAAAGATCTGGTTTTTCGTCAAGCTCATGGATTTGAAGCTCGCATGGCAGTTCGGGTTCCCCATCATGGTTGACCAGAACTATAGCAATCTCAAAGGGCCCTACTTCACACCCGGTGCTTCAAATGTGCTCAACGACGATATGGAGATCAAATTGTGCTCGCTTCTAACGTGGACAGGGTCGTTTTATCGGAACTTTGGCGAGATGATGCGGCGTTGCCTCATGCTCCAGTACCCATTGAAAGTTTCGGAGCTCCTACAATTGATGGATATGTTCGAGGAGAAGGTGGCTGAAGACTTGGGCACTCTTTCGGACTACACATCGTCCGCAACACCCAGGACTCTGTATTTCCCGAAGCGCATACGGCGACGGTCGCGGAAATCAAGCGCCAAATCCTCGTTCGGCACTGGACTGCCTGGGATGAAGATAGAGTTTGACGACAGAGAAATGCTGAAGGAAAAAGTGGTGGAGTCGTCGGAGTTCCCTTTTGTCAAGGTGTTGAAGCTCAAAGTGTATTTGAACATGAAGCACTACTCCATGTCCATTTTCTACCACTTGTTCTTGAACTTCGAGAAGTCGGAGCGTTACGACCTCAGTTTCTCGTACCTCTCCAAAACCGTTTCATTCTTCTGTGGGGAGTTCATTTCCGAGATCTTGGATTTGTTGTTGAGCAGCAGATCGAATTTCGACTCTGCATCCACCACGCCCGGGCTCATTCTCAATACTTCCATCATGGGCTTGATCCACAGGTGCAACCTGATCTTCTTCTCTCTTATCGGAAGAGCTAGAGCGCAGATCTTGAAAATGAAGGAGAATCCTGACCACAAACATTTGCACCACACCTCCGCGGGCTACAGACACCGCTTCGGCAGCGTGTGTACCTTGACCAACATGCTTTCGGATATCGTGAATTTCAACATATCTTGCCTCTCAAAGTTGAACCACAGATACTACTATGCATGGCGCATTTTCAAACAACACACGTATGTGTTGAAGAAGACAACGTCAGACGACTTCAACAAGAAGCTCACCGAGGTCAACTACCATTTTATCGAGTTTTCGCAGCCCCAGATCGACCAGCTCCTCTCTCTGTGCCATGAGTGTTTCACCAAACTAGAGGTTATGCTCAGACAGCCTACTGGTGGCCTGGGCGACATTGGAGTCAGCGCAGCGCACGAGTACGCCCAAGGCCAGTTCAACGCAGCTCCTGGACTGGGAGTAATGCAGGGCAGCATGGACAACCGGAGCGGTGCCGGGTACATGATGGGCAACCCGGGTAATCAGGGCAATGGAGCAGCTCCAGAAGTGAGGCCACCGCCGCCACAGTTCCCCCAGTCTTTCCAGAACTTTCCGGAGAACTATGACTTCGAGGACTACATTCCTTCCATGGGTATCAACAACTTCGACTTGGACATCCCGGAGACCGATCTTCTCTGGCAGCAAATCAGCGATATGAAGGAGGACAATAAGAGAGAGTTTACCAGGGAGGCACCCAACGACATCAGTGATAAGTTTTTCCCACTCAGCCCGCAACAAGACATTTTTCCGCCGTTTGACATGAATGGCGCGTTTGAAGGCTTTTCTAATATCCCGGTCTGAGGCCGGTGTTTCTACTTAGTTTATAGTTAAAGCTCTCTTCGCAGCCAATGCTGGAGCCCTCGATGTAGACGACCTGCATACACGGTGGATTACCCGGAATGCACGCAGCTTAAGAGCAAATTTTCTCGCACAGAGCAGAGTACCACCAGGGCTTGCTAGAAAGGTATGTGACCCAAGACAAAATGATGACATTATGCTGTGCACCAATCAGAGTACTCAATTTATGATCGATCCAGTATACCCATAAACCTGACATGTCTTTCAACGAATAGTACTAACATCAGTTCAGGTGTACACCCTACTCAGACGAGGCTGTCTAGTGAGATGGCTTGAAGTATGGCTTGAAGTATGGCTTGAAGTATGGCTTGAAGTATGGCTTGAAGTATGGCTTGAAGTATGGCTTGAAGTATGGCTTGAAGTAATGAGATGAGTCTGGATGAACAGGTAGCAATTGGTAAGTCTAGAGCGATCAGATCAGTATCAGTCTAGATCAATCTGGGCCAGATAGTCTAGTTCACAGATGTCATTTCGATGTAGCGCTCGAATTGGTCTAATTGTCTTGATCGTCCGTCAGTGCAGGTCTTCAGCAGATGTCAGCAGATGTCCATGTCAGCAGATGTTCATGTCAGCAGATGTTCATGTCAGCAGATGTCCCAGATGTCAGCACATTTCGGGAATATCAGCAGTTGTCCCAAAGATCTATCAAGCACTCAATGTAGTAAGCCGAACAGCCAGGAGGTCCTTAACCGAATGATCTGCTCGGAAGCACCTGAGCTGTCACGTCTGACAATGAGTCGGTGCATTGTCAGCAGACGATTTGAGTCCATGAAACAAGGCCTCAATAGGGCCTCAATGAGGCCCAAAATAAGGCCAGGGCTTCGGTGCAGATGAATCGTCGCGCCATCTTCTCCTTACCCCTGAAAACCTCCAGACCCTGCTACGCACGGTGTCAGGGTGCCAGGCCTGGGTGGCAGGGCCCGTTCGCGGATACGAGGCACAGTGGCAGTTGTGGGTCGAGTCTAGACCGAGAGCGCATCCTCATCGCGTCCTCATCGCGTTAGCAGCACGGCTCAGACTGCTTCCACGTCAAGCCCCAGTTACCAGCTTGCTGAGGGTCGGGGGATGGCGTGACCGCCAGAGCGGAGAGCCAGCGGACACTCCGCCAGTGCCACCTGTCCCTTTCCCATGTAGGCGCAATAACCGAGCAGCACTTCGAGACAATAGCCAACACCAGTGACGGGTGCATGCATTGTTCTCATCATTCACCGCAGCACAATGGGTAGACGACGATTAGACTGTGCACACCGGGCGGAGATGCAGGACCGGCCTGAGCCCCCAGCAGCGTTGCAACGGCCCGAGCGTCGGCTCGAAACAAGCAACTCCTGGCTCGCAGGCTCGGCGCACCAGCGTAGCATAGGCGCCCGCAGGTTCGCATCTCGAAGGCACAGCGCCGGTCACATCCACCGACCGCGACTTCGCAGAGCCTTCCAGCCCACTTGCAGCCACGCACACATTCCATGACACTCGCAGCCACGCATTCCATGACACTAGCCCACGCATTCCATGACACTAGCCCACGCATTCCATGACTCTAACCCACGCAAACATTCCATGCCGCTCGCCCCACACATTCCAGCGGCCTGTCCAGACGCAAGGGGCAGCTGTAGCTGGACGCTTAGAACAAAAGCCGTTTCAAGCGCAAATGGCTGCCAAACAATAAGCTGGGCTCTTCAATGCGCCAAGTGTGCTGCCTGCAGAGAAGCCAAGCACCGCTGGTGCGAAGGGCTGACTAACAATGCTGCAAACCTCCGCCCATGGCTCTCCCCAGCTGGACTCCGCTGCACCCACATCAGCTAATGGTAGCTGGCAGGGTTGCAAAATCAGCCGTTGTGTTGCAACCACGGCCGCTGGCACCTGCGGGTCTGGGCTCACCAGAGCGGCTCCTGTCCCCCTCTGCCACGGCTGCTGGCGTGTTCTTCCATCCCTTAGGGCCCCAGCGTCAGGCCACCCAGCAGGGGCAGTATTCCACCGCCTTTCTGAGCTGAAGACCTTTTGTTCTTGTGTCAGATTACTAATGGCATTCCAGTATGTCATCCGACTATTTCCAGATTGGGCGTTAATTGAGCTCCTGATGAACCGGTCCTAAGCCGCCGGGCTTAGATCCTCCTCCATATGCCATCTGTTCGCGCGCTGAACAATGCGCACCGCCCCATTTATCGCGTCCCAGGGGGTTCTGTCTCCAGGAGAGCGCGATCGTGCGTCGCGACTAAGGTCAGAAATGCCTGTCCAGCTTTTTGGTATATAACGCGATGCTTGTCCGATCCGATCTCCACCCCTGGCATCACAGGCAACTCGAGTATATCTTGGTATAAAGACACCATCGGACGCAAATACACTCCCAGATATCACTGTCCATCAATCGTCACTGCCTGAACACTACATCCTGAACACTACATCCTGAACACTACATCCTGAACACTACATCCTGAACACTACATCCTGAACTTGATTCGATCCTTTCAATCCTTATCAATCCTTATTCATCAACATGGTCTCCTCTCTCGACATCAAGGCCTTAAACTTGTTTCTTCGGAAACCCGTGTCCCCAGACATGGTCCAGAAATTGGTGGTCAAGACTTTGCAGGTGATTCCCTGCCAGGAGTCCAAAGTGCTCACCGCCAAAAGCGGCAGGCCATTGCCCTCGCTCATGACTTTCATCACCAGATTGGTCAACTACACCAATGTCTACACCGGCACCTTGATGGCCACGCTCGTGATCTTGGACAAGTTGAGGGCAAAGCTCCCCAAGAACGCACAAGGCTTGCCATGCACCAGACACCGCATCTTCTTGAGCTGTTTGATCCTAGCCTCGAAGTTCCACAATGACTCGTCGCCAAAGAACACCCACTGGGCTCGCTACACCGACGGCTTGTTCTCCTTGACCGACGTTAACTTGATGGAGAGACAGCTATTGTTTCTCTTGAACTGGGACGTCCGCGTGCACAACGAGGACATGGTGGTGCAATTGGCTGATTTCTTGCACCCCATCAAGGAGAAATTGATCAACACCCAGAAAATGCAGCTCTTCCTCGAAAGACAGCAGGCGCTCGCTGACGCTGCCCTGCACACCCGCTCTCCTGGCAGGGGCTACGAGAGTGACGCTTCGACGTGCTTCTCTCCTCCAAGATACTCCCCAACCAGGCTCTCGCCCGATGCCTCCTACATCTCGCTACACAGAAACACCGCCGTGTCTAGCATTTCCAGGAGTTCGTCCACGGCGTCTGCGCTCTCCTTGGACCACTTTGAGGCAAGTCACGGCAGACAGAGTCTGTGCAGCTCGGTGGACTCCATCAGTCCGATTCTAATGAAGCCTCCACATGCACACACCAAGGAACCCTTCTCACTCAGGTAAGGAGCGTTTCGATCTAGACCCGACTCCTCGAGTCCACGACGTTCACGACATTCAATTCTGCTTACAAACAATTAACGGCTGGGTATTTTGACTTGATGTAGACATTCTTGTAGCACGAGTATCACGGGTCACGTGCAGCCTGCCACGCGCCTGCAGCCGCCTAGGCCGAGCTCGCACCACCTATTCACTCCTTAGTAAACGCCAGCAAAGCACGTTGGTCCGAAAGCTATCGGATCCTGAAAGATCTACAGACTGTTACAGTATCCCTAAACAAAAGGATCTGCACCCAGCTACGGGACCACGTTTAGCCGCGACTTAGTCCTCCACTCTGGCGATAACTGAACCCACCACTAGGTTTCGACCATGATAAGACTCCAAAGGCAGCAAGTCCTCCATAGGAGCTTCTCCTTATCCAGCAGGTGTGCAGAAAAAAATAAAATCCAGCTCAAGCAGCTTGGCAACATTCTTCTGAAAGGAAAGGTTGGGAAGAATAGCGCATCTAAGAAGCAAACGGTCAGCAAGAGCAAGGCGCAGAAAAAGAACCAGTCACGCTCGCTTGAGGACTTCGTCAAGCTCTATTCTAAGGAGCTCGAAGAAAGCTCTCTCAACTTGGGGTTTATGAGTAAGCATGACATCAGCATGCAGAGCAGCTTTGACGAAGGAAGGCAATTTGGAAGCCATCCCTCGAGTCTAGCGTTTCGCAGGCACGAGGTCATTAGCAGGCTTCCTGATGAGGTCGATCTTCTCGAGACTCCCTGGGAAGAAATCGAGAAGATATACCAAGCCTTGAGGGATTTGGACAACGACCAAGGCGTCCATCACAAGTACAAGAAACGGCTTTCGATTGACACGAAAAGTCTCTTGTCCATCCGCAACAAGCGCTTGACTGATCTCTGCAAATTTGCGAGACGGGACCAGAAAACGCAGTTGCTGGCGTTGGAGCAGGCACTCGAAAGCACATACCATTTCAACGTGGTGGGGTTCGACAGAAGTTTTGCGGGTGCTCCGTTGATGGGAAGCAAGAATGGGTTTTTGTCTGACAAAAGCAAAGCGCTCAAGATTCCCGTCGAGTTGATAGGAGACCTGAGTCCCACAACAACGAGGGTGCCAATTCACAAGAAGGAGGTCAACTTCATGGAGGACGACGCCCTCGAAGAAACTCTAATGCCCCATGATATAAAGCCCAACACACCCGAAGATTTCCTACTGTTAGAGGGCAAGCCAATCATGATTGAGAATATAGAGGACTACAATACGTTGGATCATGAGCTGTCAAGCTTGAAGACCCAAGTCGAGGAGGAAATTATCAAAATGCAGCGCATGCTCTCGTCTGAGATCACCAGGAGCACCATTCCGCTCTTTCTGGGGTTGAAGCGAGAAATAAAGACCAACCTGTACCTCTTGGTGTCGAAAATACCTTTTGCTACAAAGTATACCGGGCCCACTTTCAAATATGCTTTGAACTATTTTGATCTCATCCCATACTATGGCTCCTTGTTGACCACCACCAGTCACTACAGGCATCTATACAGACACTTGTTCAAGGTGGTCCTCATTAACTTGAGTGAGCAAATGGACTCGCTCACCAGAATCAAGTATAAACTGTCAGAGGACCGTCTATCTTTCATGACAAAGACGTACAAACAGATCCATCAAACGGTGGAAACCGAATTGATGCCTCGTGTCTTGAAGAAGCGCTTGCAGGTGCCTAAACACTACACCGTGTTCTTGCACAAAAAACTTACCTCGGGCAGCTTCCTGAGGATATACTGGTTGAAGAGAAAACCGCGCCGACAGGACCAGCCCAGATTCTTTTTAAGGCGCTGCCCACAGCATCTTGAAATCTTCAAGGCCAAGACAATGGACTATTGACCCACGTCATACATGGATGCCAACTTGTCATGCCCGGATTGGAACTGGGCGGACCTGCATATAGAACCACTTGCGCGTATGGTTGGAGAACATCAAAATTTTCTCACGGACATACATCCCTAGCACTAGAATGGCATACAAAAAGGTGGCACAGAGCAAGGCTTTGCCCACGTTGCCCAAAATCAAGCTCAGAAATACAAACATATCTAAGTCCACCAACCAGTGCTTTGTGTTGATGTCATCTCTATTGAACTGCTGGGCGGCCAATGGAGAAGGTTCAGGCCAGTGCGCCGGATTTGAGCACGAACTAAAGACATGTATGGAGACTTTCAAGCCCACCAAGGCAGGCGCAAGCTCCATGAACTACCACGCGGGTCGCTTGTACCCCAAATTCAGAAAGGTCAACGATTAGCTCAGCCTGGGATCAATGTATATAGCGAATCAACGGAAGGGACAAGTATTGCCAGAACAGTAAATGAACAGTCATCAGCGAAGTGGTCTTCGAAGCGGTGGAATTGATGTCCGAAGCAAAAAGAGACGTCTGCTGTCAAAAAGTAACGGTTTGCGATTTCTGTGGATCGAACACAGGACCTTCAGATCTTCAGTCTGACGCTCTCCCAACTGAGCTAAAACCGCCAAGAATGAGTTCTGAAAATTACGCTTTTAAACATCGTCAAATATCACTCGAGACCAGACGGGCCGGGCTTGATTCTAGCTCGAATGTCCCGTGCTATACACCATGTGCTTAATTAGCAATGAGTACATAAGGCTGTCCTGAGTGCTTTTCTAAGTGGAACGCGGTAACGGGCCAGAACAAATCTCTCTGGGTACCTTCCAACGCCTCCGACATGTACATTTCTGTTTTTCCTTGCGCTCAGCCTGAGCCTGAACCTTCACGGAGGGTTTACATTATGCCCCATTACGCACCTCTGCGTACCTTAAGAAGACCACCCTACACATTTATATCCACCACAAACATACCACACTGCTTGAGCACCCCAACTGTCTGATGCTACAGCACCATGATATTCTGAAGCACACCAAGTGCCTGTCCGAATCCTGCCTAGTGCACCATGCCTAAACGGGCTCTGAAGCCAACCCATTATCTCCACGCACCGCGCACATACTGCGTGCTGCGGTCTTTTTCTGCAGCAGCTTTCTCTTCTTCTGACAACTCATTCAAGCCCCTGACTACCGTCTACCACAAGCAGCTAGCAGCAGCACGCCCTACCAATAAAGAGCCAGGAAGTGGACCAAGTGCACCCCAAAGCGCATTTTCGGCCTCCTCTTCTGACGTCTGGTACCCGCTTCGAGAACCCTCCCACTTATCGTCATGCGCTCATGCCTATGTTTCATCATCCTCATCACCAGCCTCCTACGATTGGCGGTGGCCGGTTTTGTCGAGTCCTACCCGCTCATCGGGGCCGATAAGCATACACGAATACTCAAGCCGTTCATAGTGTACGCGGCCATTGATGTAGACAAGAAGGTGATGAAGTTTTTCATCAACAGCCAGGTGCAGAACTATGCCAACCTCTCTTCTACAGATGTGTTGATATCCGACGTGGATCCGGAAACGAACCGCTTTACCACGCTCAATGTGAAGATGGACTTTATGGGCAAGACGCTCATCCAGGAAAACCTACGTTTCTGCGACTATCTCGCCGTCAAAAACACCTCTCGCTTCGGCGACTCGCCTCGCTACGACGGGAAAATCTCTACCGCAACCTCCTCCTCCTCGATAGCTTCCAAAATCCCAGAGAACCAGGACCCTTTTCACGTGGGAGGCAACAGGTCCACACTGCGATACAAAAGAGGAGCAGATGCTCCTCCTGCGTTACAGCCCTTGAATTCTGGTAACTTCACGGGTATGACGTTCAATGCCTCGACTTTCGAGTCGATTTCAAATTCGAATCAGTCCATCGAGACTTTTTTCTCCAATACCACGGGAAACCTCACCCAGTGCCCTCTATACCAGAACGACTCGATAGTGCTCTACTACGAGGCCGACATTAGCGCCAATTTTGGGAGCTTGGGCTCGTACTCGTTTACATTCACGGTGGTTTCAAACGGCAACAGCTCCAATGTCATTGGTGGCTCCGTGTGCTACGTTACGTCGACCGTCGAGTCGAAGAGCCTCAAAAGGCTTCTTTTTTTCGGCGTGGCGGCAATCTGCTTGTTCACTTACATCGTCACTTTTTTCATCAAGGTGCTATCGCCGGACCAGGAATCCTCCAACCCATTTCTCATCGAGGCCTCAACAATCTGCAATGAGAGACTTCTCCGACAGTTGGACGCAGACCCAACGAAGCTCCTCAGTTACCTTCAATACAGCGTGTTCTTAAGTGGACTCAATCTTCAGTATCCCGGGTTCTTTCTGTCGGCCATCAGTCAGGTAAAGTGGTGCACCCTCATGGATATCCGCGTCATTCCATGGAAAAGCCATTCTGCCACTCAAAAGGATAATGTGTTTGTAACCTACCATAATAATGGGCTAGGTTCATTGATTCAGTCCAATTCCGATGGTTATGTTGCTCATTGTTGGCCCAACTTCATGGTTTGCCTAGCAATTTGGGTTGCATTCACTGTCGTTTGCTACCAGATATTCATCAGCATCAAAGTCATAGCCAAGCGCAAATCAGGCTCTTTTCTCAATCGGTTTTTTGGCCTGCAGTCATCTTCGGGCTACACTATGAATCATGTATCCACGAAGAAACATAACGTTTTCGCACAAGATGACAGCAGCACGGATTCGGTTTCAGACCAAAACGACTACGTTGATGGCTCAGTTGCCACCAGCTTCAACATAAACAATAAAATGGCGCAGAACAATGTTCCATCGTTTTCGTTTTCGATCTCGATCAATGCCTGGGCTATATTGGGTCAGGTGTTGCGCCAATGCATCACTACCTTTGGCTTTCCATTTTTAACTTATACATTACACATGTTTATGCGGGCATCGAATAATGACTCCAGATTTGATAGCTACAAGCAGTCTTTTTTGGCTATGAATGCATTCAATCCCACAGTTCCATATCAGTTTTTGGAGCCTTGGAAATTTCTTCTTCCTTCATTCTTTCCCCTGGAGTTGACTCAAAACTTGCCTCTGTTGCCTGACACCCCCTCAGTGAGAGGAGTTGTTGCAGCTGGCTCAATTGTTATTTTCTTATGGTTCACCGCGGTGTTGTTTTTCGTGTGCTACTACTTTCTCCCCAAAGCGGTCACGAAACACAAGAAATGCAACGTGTACAAGCTTTACTCTTCAGTCAAGTCCATAGTGATATGGGTACATTTGTACAATGTTTACAAGCCGTCGATGCTTAGCTTCGTCTTGTTGGACTTGTTCTTCACTGTGGCGCTGCTGTTTATCATTGTGTTCTTGCAGTCTTTTGGGATTGCTCAAGTTGTTCTCTTGAGTATCATCGAGATTGTGAAATACGTTCTCAAATTGGTTTTCAAACCTTACTTCATTGCATCTCCATGGTATGGCTTGGATCATGTCATCCAGTGCGCAAGACTTGTTGTGACAATCTTGTGTATTCCATACATTCGAGAATTACGCATCAACGAGTATGCCAGGTCTTGTGTGGCGTTCACTCAACTAATCATTCATCTCGCCGTGGGTGTTTATTATATTCTCTACGCCATCTTCTGCTTTGCATTGACTGCAAAAGCAGCCATGAGGGCCGTCAAATCCAAGAGAAAGTCTCTTGTTAACGAAAAGTCCGCGCCTGAAGAAGAGCTTGATGAATTCGAGTTCCGGCAAGTTCCTGCTCCCATGTCCATCATGAGGGGCACCAGCCCCGAATTGTCGCCGACCTCGCAGTCCTCTATCAATGAGACTGAAGTTGACTATTACCGCGCTCAGAGTGAAAAGCACTTGTTGGACTTAGACAATACTGGCGGAGATCCCGATGACCAAGCCGAAAGGGAGCTGGTAGACGAGACCTCGTCCATCCAGCAGGCCGAGAACAGGATACAGAAGACAGACTACACTATCCGAGAAGCTGACAAGATCTATCGCAAATATTTCTTGAGCGATGAGATGGATCCTGAGATGAGGCAGTTATGGGAGAGTAGAGATTGGAAAACAGGCTCGAGAAAGGAGGTGGGCAAGGAGGTTAAGGACGCAAGTGACTCCTGGATCGGAGCCTTCAAGTGCAAGTTCGTCAAAACAAAACCACAGGGCTTCGAAGTTGTGAATCGGCGCCCGCTAGTTGTTCAAAATAAGGCGTGGACCGAAGGTGAGCCTACCGCATCAAGCACAGACCTGCAGCTTTCCAGCAGTGAGCCAAGCAAACATTGATATCGGCCTTTTTTAATATATAAGCGGCAGGCCTCCGTTCAGTTCATTTAATACACACATCAATTTCTAGATCAACTTTTGCTTTTTCGAAGTGTGCTCCTCCTCAAAAACATCTTTCTTCATGATATTTCTCAAGAGTTTGTCGTCTTCAACCACCACCGAGTCAAAGACCTTTGTAGAAGTACAAGCATTCAATGCGGAGTACTCCGAGTGCAAGACCATTTTTGCCATTTGAGCCCTCGATGGAGCAACGTCACTCTTCGGGTCCCACGGAGCTGCTGCTGCATCCTTGGGGTACTTCAGGAGCCGGCCCTTCACGATATTCAAGTAGTGATCGAGCAAATGCCCTGTGATTTTTCCTCCCATCAAAAGCTGATAGACCTTCTTGTGCACTCTGCGGATGGCCCGAGATTTGACAGCAGACGAGGCCAGGTTGAACGATTTCTGGTGGTTGATGGCGGAGATCACCACGAAAAACTGGATCATGAAGGTCAATTCTTTGTCGACCTCACCGTTGGCGTAGCAGTTGAACGCGTCAAAAACAAACGGCTCGTCGTCCTCTACCTCCACTTCCTTGAGGATGTGGATGATCTCCTCGATGGTGTCTTTCGATAGGCTGGAGCTTTCAGCAAAGTGCTGCTTGATGCTCTCCAATGAAATCTCTCCCACGTCGTGCTCCATGGGACGCTCCTCCACATACCCATACATTCGCAAGAGCTCTGCATTTGAGTCCACCGAGTAGGTGTTGTACACCTGTTCGTTCGGGGCGATCGCCCTGGTTGCCTCGATCACAAGAAACTCCTCTTCCTCGTGGACGTAAGCGTTCTGGTATCGTGAGTGTGCATTCATTGTGTCAGCAAAAGGTACCATGGACTTCAAGAAGGGCAGGCTGGAGGCTTCGTCCGCTTCGTCCACTTCGTCGTCCTCCTCGGTGCTCTCGCTGTCTAGATCAAAGGAGTAAGACATGATAACAGAAGCTACCAAATTGAACTCAGCCATCGAGACCTCGCCCACGTACTTCTCAAAGAGTGGCTTCAACTTGCCATACAACTTGTGTGCCGAGTCACGGCCGATCCTGTCCAAAACAAGAGAGGGTTGCAATTGCTCAAGTTCCGCATCTTGCCAAAAGTTCAACTGATTCATCGTGTAGCTGCTGTCTCTCAAGGGTAACACGTCGAAGTACTCCAGCCAGGGACTTGATTCCTTCTTCACCTTCCACTCATACATGAGAACTAAGATCAAGCCCTCCCAGTCGGGGAGATCCGGAAGACTGCTGGACATGGGCGGGTAGTCCGTGATCAAAGAGCAGTTTTTGACGTTCAAGAGAGCGGTCCGTGGAATCTTGCAGAGCACCTCTCCCTCTGCAATGGTCTCCGTGGCCCAGACACAGCGTCCGTGGCCTGAGCTGGTGCGGTTGGAAATGGTGATTTTGGGCGACTTCTGCACATGCTGCCGCTGGAGCCACAGCACAAACTGAGCTGTACGAGAGTCGGGATCACTAGTCATAGCTTGGGTTTGGAGCGGGTGCATAGAGTAGGCTGCGATGCGATGCAGATCACGTGCCAATGATGCCAATATAATGTGCCAATACTGTAATGTGTGCCAATACCATTGGCTCTAATGTATCTCTAACGTACCGTGCGCTCAGTTCTCCTGCCTCCCCTTCGGCTCGCAGTCCTGTGCCAGCAATTGCTTAATAAATAAAGCCCCCCCTCCCCTTCTCATCTGCTCCGCATCAAGGCTCCGTCCGTACGAGCTGTCGCTTGCCCCAAGCGCAAGCCAAGTCCCTGTACTATCGATATCCATATGGGATATAGCCTGCAGAACCGGCTCATGCCCCACAGGAAACACTCTCATGCGTTTCCGCCGCGCCCAGTTCCACACACAGACGTTCCCGTCACCCCCACTGGTGAACAAGGTCTCATAGCGAGGGTGGAAGTTTAACCCCGTGACAGGGTACACCGTGTCGATTCCTGATAGCGGGTCTTTGATGCGATGGCACTTGAATGCGTATTTGGCGCTCTGCATCTCGGCCAGCTCGTTGAAATACTCGACGGATACCCTTCCGTCAATGCTACTGAGAGCATATCCCTGGCCCGAGGGAAAATGCCGTAGTGCTGTGGTCTGGAACCGAAGTCCCGTGGGCCGAGTGTATGCAGGGCCAGCCATGTTTCGTAGATCGTACACCTCAACGGTTTGCTGAGACTTTCCCAAAGTGATGTGTCCGTGAGACGCGTCCATGGCGAAGATCTTGCTGCCTGTGTTCCGGGACTCGGTGACTCTATGGGCTCTCTCATCGATGTGGTATAGGTTCCCGCTAAACGACGTGGCGACGAGCTGGTTGTTGCCTATAGACGTGACACGATTAATCCCACACGCGACATCGTCGCCAGCGCTGAGTCCCAAAACTGGAGATGACACCTTGGTGTTCTCGAAGTCAATCCACCGCACCGTGCCGTCTAAGAGTCCAGCAAACGTTGTTTTGGAGGCAGCAAGCGTGGTATCGAGTATGGGAGACGGCAGCGAGATTTGTCCTAGTAGCAGGTTCTTTGAGCACGAGAAAAAGAGCGTGGTCTTGTCGTACGACGACGCCAAGAGCATGTCACTAGAAGGCGCCGAGAAGTTCAACAGCGAAATGCGATCTAGACCGTGCGGACACGGTAGGAGAGTGAAGGACATGCGGGTGGTTCGCCATCACTTGAGCTGCGACGTGACGCTGTGTTTACGCAGCGTCGTGATGATACGCGAGGGTGTGCGACTGCACATAGACACAGAAGCGAAGCACCAAAGCATTACCGACGATTTTCTGTGAGCGTTCCAGCAGCGTGTCTCCGAGTCATCGGAGAATGCTGATCTCGGCAGGGTCCTGGTCTGGCTCGACCCACTCGAAATTCTCGCCGTGGCTGAGCCAAAACTGCAAAAACATTTTCTCTTCGTTCAACGGGTTCCAGAGAATCTTCCGCCGGAGCAACTCCGATCTCACGTACTGCACCATGTTCTCATAGTGCTTGTCCAAGACTTCCAGACGGGGCGACGCAAGCTGCAGTCCCTGCGGGGCCGGAAGGATCAATTCGTAGTCATTCTCCTGCAACGAGCTGCTGTTGGCCCAGGAACGCACCCGGGATACATGGAAGTTCTTCACATTGACCTCGTGGTGCTCCTCGAAGAACGTCACGAGCCGGTTGAGACTTCGCATTTCCTCGCGGTGCGTGTATCGGTGGAGCATACTCGTGTGTGGTCTCCACGACACGCGAGGGAGATCTAGCAGTTTCATTCGGAGAAAGCCGAAGCTCGTGCCGAGGACTGCACAGGTGAGCAGTAGAAGAAGATCCGGCCACACAGTGCACATCCCCATGGAGGCCAACAATAGGCGAGCGGCCAGTGACACAGCCAAGAGTCCAGCGCCAGCGCCGAAGGCTCTAAGAACTGCCTGTTTCCTCTGCAAAACGGCGTCCACACTGCTCACCGTGATATCCAACAACTGGAAGGAGTTGTGGTAGTCGTTGTTCTGTAGAAGCTTGCGTAGTAGCAACGAGACAAGCTCGCTCTTCGCAGGCGAGCACCAGAGGCGGCGCCACGACGCCCGCTGATGGCGATAGTTTGCTTCGACCATCTCGATGGCACGGCTCATGTCTGCACCAGAGCACGTGAGCACGTACGCTCGGACCACATGGTCATCGGCCACGGCCTGTGTCCAGTACCTGGCCAAGAAGTCCCAAAGCTCCTGCTCTAGATTGGCACTGGCGACGTTGAGGGTGAGCCCCAAGCCCTGCTTCGGTGCACTTAGTTTGTACTGCGGATCAAGACGCTTGTTGATGGCCTGAAGTCTGCGGTTGGCCAAGATGTAGTCCTTGATCATGTGCGGCGGATGAGAGCCCTGGCGGTGGAACCGCTGCACCTTACGCAGGAGAACCTCGTAGTTCAAATTGGCGCAGTTAAAGTAAGACGCGAGTCTCCTGCCGACGATGAGGCCGGACCATGTTCGGCCGGAGCATGGTAGGTGTGGCCAGAACATGTCAGGTGGGACCAGAGCTGGCACATCATGTGACCAGGCAGAGCGCGGAGACTGCGTGCGAATCGATGCCTCATTAGCTAGCCTAATTAGGGGTATATCAAAACACACAAATCTATTCATGATCTACACGACAAAGGTGCATCCACCCTCCTGGAACCCGATTTACTTGGCCCCACCATCCCCAGCCGCTTCCACCCAGCCACGCCCCTAATTGCTAGCAAACACGCGCCACTCCAGCATCCAGTCTCCACGGCCGGCGCCTGCTAACACCACATCAACTCTGTATTTTGGGAAGTGTCGCCTTCTCCCTCAACCAGCTCGTGCCAAGCAAAAGCACAATGTCCGATCTGTCCAAACGCGAATCATGGATGGCGCAGCCTCCCAATCAAAGAGATACCCGCTACTCTGTCTCCTCGTTTGCGTCCCAAGTATCATACGACCCCTCTGAAGTTGGAGAGGCGGTATCAGTTCCAGTGCAAGAGCAAAGAGGAGATCTGGGCGAGGTCAAGCAGATGTACGTCAACAAACCAGACAACGCAAGTGCCATTGACGAGGAAGAGTCGCTTTTCTCCGAGTCTCAGGCCCAGCTCGGACGCCTCGACACCATCAAGCGCCGCTCGCAGACCGAAATCTTGCCGGAGGTCACGGTGCAGACCGAGCTCAAGGAGACCGTTCCTCCCCGGCTGAGGCGGCGGCCCGTGAGCGAGGTCTACCCGCGTGGCCATACCGCTACAGAGTTCACCAAGACCCACCACCCTCGAGTATCGCTCAACATCAGCGACGACTTGGACAAGCTCATGCAGAGTGCCAAAGACTTGAAGCGGACTGACCCGTTGTTGGGCGGGGACTACGGCTCTCTGCGCTCGCCTAGCAAGTCCATTTCTTCGGCGTCGCCAGCAGCAGGGCCTAATTCAGGCGCAAGTATCCAGAAAATCTCCTCGGGCGCAAGTATCCAGAAAACCTCCTCGGGCTCCAGCGCCGACCACGCACTTTCGGGAGCCCTGCAAGCTTCTTCTCTGGCCAAGGGAAAGGTCCAACACATGAACTTCTCCACCGAGAGTTTCGAGACCGCGGAGGGGCACAGCACAGCGGACTCGTCGGCGAGCGAGAGCCACCTGCGGTTTGTCCTCCCCAAGCGGCCGAACGAGGACAACATGAGGAAAGCTCGCCAGGCCTCCGCAAACCACGCCCAGCATATCAGCACAATCAACGAAGGCGGTGCTGCAGCATCCAGAAAGTCTTCGGTGCGTTCTGGACCGAGCGAGTACAACCAGAGCAACCCAACCATCAAAGAATCGGCCGGTGTGGACTACATCGTCGCCGCCGGCCCAAACACCTCCGAAAGTCCCGATGGTCTAGATTCCACGTCGTCCAAGTATTTGTCATCGGATGCGGAGAGCGAAAGAAGCGACTTCCAGAAATCTGCCAAGAGCACTTTCGAGGATGGTGCACCGGTGCCCACGAAGCACGTCCCCGGTGTTCCTTCTGTACAGAGAGAAGTAACGCCAATGACACAGGTTGAAAAGAAGCCCATCGGCGACCTGAGCCACAACGCCTTGAACAATATAGACAGCAACGACCTTGAAATCGGATCCGCAGAGAGCATAGGTGCCGATCTTCGGCTGGACGCTGGGTCTGTGGTTGTCCGGAAGCCAGACGGTGACAGCAGTCTGATTGCAGAAGCAAAGGGCGATTCTCTGAAACAGGCGCCTATTGACGGTGCTACAGCTGCTAACGACGAAGACTTCTACGACATAGAGGAGCCAGTGTTGGTGAACAAAGCAGCTAATCCCAAGTCGGTCAAGGCTAGCATGCGCAAGAGTGCCAAGAGAAAGTCCAAACACATTAAAACTAGAGAGGCCTCAGCGGGCCGGCTCAAACCGTTTTCCTACAACACCCTCGTGCACTTGCTAGAAAGCATCAATGGGTCAGTGATAGGAGAGGAGTTTGAGCTGTTGAACTTGCCCATGCGTGAGAAGCAATTGATCGAGAAGATCGTGGACCTGTTGAGCAGACTCACACTGGACATGGTCATAGACGAGAACCGGTACGAGGTTGGGATCGACCGGTTGGAGAGAGCCCACCGGGTGCTAGAGGGCTTTCTATAGGTGTCAACAAGACTTTCAGAGGATAACTACGGGAGCATCTTGGCGGATAAGAACTGGACAGCTGTCTGGGAACATGTTCAGACAGGATTAGGATACAAGTGATGAGATCAGTTTGAGAACCGAAGTGACTGAAGACTGAACCGACTGAAGACTGAGCCGACTGAAGACTGAACCGACTAACCGACTGAGAGTATGAGTGTTAGTCCAAGGACAATCTAAGTGACACCTCCATAGACTGAACTAAGTAGATAGACAAAGCACAGTTCGAGGCCAGGGCCAATAGCGAGCCCTGTTTCTCAGCCACAGACCTACTCGGCTGCTAAAGCGGCTACTAAGCAGCTATAAAACAGCTACAAAGCACCCACTATCCGCTCCCAAGAGCCTTGACAACACCGTACAGCTATGGAGCTCCGCTTCCCCAGCGCGGTCTTACGCCGGCGCGGCTTCTGAACGCGCCCATAAACGCGCCTGTATACTTGAACTGGCTGGCTAAGCACTGCAGGAATTAGACTAAGCTGCGTCTTATTCAGGCACGTTTAAGCGGTGAACAATGTGGCTCCGGATAAGGCAGCTGAAGAGATCATCCGACTCTACTGCCCGCGCTGAAAACTCCATGGAGCCTGTGGCCATTATGACGCGCCAAGACTTCCAGCTACAATAGTTGCGCAAATCCTCTCCCGTAGATCTTACTCTGCAGTGGTGCACAGGGCGTCTTCTATGGCACTGGGCAGAACAGCAGCAAACAAAGGGGGCAAAACAGCGCTGGTATAGATAGCATCACGTGCACTTTGATACTCCACACGTCTCCCCAGCGGCCCCAGCGGCCCCAGCGGCCCCAGCGGCCCGGCCCCGCCTGGCCCCGCCAGCGTAGGGCACCGGTCACTATCGCCGCACCCCATCGCACTCATAATACGCGGCCTGCACACTGCCCGGCTGCCGGACTAGCGCCCTGTGCAGGAGCGCGGCTCTGTCAAGGCCCTCCGGACCATTCGCTAGCGCTGTTGTTTGACTCACCGGCTCTTCCTTACTTTTCCAATTGGTCCTCTGCAGCGGCGTCTCCATACCTGAGACCGACCCGAGCAACCGCACTGAGCCACAGCTGTCTCGAGCCCCGCCGCCACCTGCTACTGTTGCTGCTGGACCCCGGCGCCTGCTATCGTCAAGCACAAAATCTGAGCTGCTGCTTCCTGGATCGCCTCCGCCAACAATGAACCACTTGTACAACCCCGACTTTGCCCGCATCCACAAGATGGCCGACTACGGCAAGAATGGGCTGGGCGATCCCGAGCAACCCGCCTTGCAATTCCGCTCGCCGCACCTAAACAATAGCTTGAAGATCGACGTCCCGCCCAATAGCCCCGGCCCCCACGAGACGCTAGAAGACGCCTTTGAATTTGAAAGCGTCCAGTCGCCGCTGGTGGGCTACGACAAGATCACCAAGCTCCCGACTCCCGTCATGGCCAATGGTCCTTTTCCTAGAACCACCATCGAAATCAAGAAAAGAAACACAACGTGTGAGCGGCGCAAGACTGATGGTCTCCGCATTGCCTCAGAGTACGAGCCCGACAGGTCGTTCCGGAGCCGTCTAGCGTCCGTCGACTCTACTCAGCCGTGTGGCCTGCCATCGGTGCGTCACTCGTCAAACCCGGATCTGGTCAGCGGACTCGGAATGACGTTGGCTCTGCCCACGCTGGACTTCGAAACAGACTCACTACTATGCCGAACCTTCCACGCCTGCGGACTTGGCCGCACCTACAAGTGTGAAAGCATTATTGGTAGCGGAGCGTTCAGTGTAGTGGTGGCCGCATCAAACGTTGAGGCGCCGCAGGAGATGGTGGCCATCAAGATCATCAGTGTTCCCCAGGATGACGTGTCGAACTTCCGCGGCTACATCACGCGAGAGTTGGGAATATTGAGCCACTTGGACCACCCTTGCATTGTCAAATTGCTAGATTACAACCTCATCATGTCAATCACGCAGGCGGAGATTAACACCAGTTTCACACACGGCAATGAGTCATTGGACGCAACTGTCTCGCCTTCGTCAATCATGGCTGACAATAAGCAACTTTTCTACCTCAATTTCTGCTCCGGGGGCAATCTCTTTAGCTGGCTAGAACGCAACTGGTTGCCAGGGAAATTCTCGGCGCGATTCTGGCGCTTCTTGATCCGCATAGTGTCTGAAATTGTGGTGACGGTGGCTCATCTTCACGGCAAACGGATCATACACCGTGATTTAAAGTTGGAAAATGTGTTGATCAACAAGGAGACTCCCAACATCTTGAACAGCGACACCGACTTGACATGGGGGGACGAGCCGGTTTCTACCATCACAGATTTTGGCCTTTCCAAGAGATTGGAGCTGGACGACCAGCTTCTAAGCACCAAGTGTGGCTCACAGGACTACGTGAGCCCCGAATTGCTCATGGGCCTCGAATACGACGGCAAGCTCTTAGACGCGTGGTCCGTTGGAGTCCTCGTGTACTCCATGTTGGAGAACAGGCTTCCCTTCGATCCTGCGCCTGCGGACTTTGAAAGCACCTCGGGCATTTCCCCGTCTGTCTTGCGCCGGCGGCGAAGCAAGAACAGGCCTGCCCATCGCATCGCCATGGTCGACTGGGAGTGGTACCGCGTGACTCAAATGCTTGGCGATCTGAATTTGAGCGATGATGCCAAGCAGATCATTTCCCAAATGAAGCTGCTCGTGGAGGCGTTGTTGGTTCGAAAGGAGAACCGGCTACGAATTGAAACTTTAGTGAGGGACCCTCGATTCACCTGGATCCAGGACCATCTTCCGGGTGCGCTTCGCAGCGTTGACTAGGCTGCCGGAGCATCCCCTGTATAATATCTAGGACAAATCACAATTGTATAGTGAATAACACTGCTGCAAGTCCAAGAGTGTACACGTAAGTCCGAAGCTCATCATGAGCGGAATCTCCAAGATTAATCCCGAAACCGCAGATGCCCGAGGATTCGGGTCCGAATGCCTCGTACGAGTCTCGCTCCTGCACACAGCTCTGTCTTTGAGATTCTTCACTAACTGTGTACCTAGAGCAACACCTCACATCCAAGAAGACATCAACTAATACCACGCGCTTGATCCTCACCACCGGGAATCATTCACTGCGAAGAGATTCTTGAAAATTCCTTGGTTTGTCTCGAACGACGCTCTCGACTCTTGGGAACAAGCACAGTCTTTCCTCATACGAAATGCCAGAGCCATCTGTTCAAAACAACTACTCCAACGGGGTTGCCAAGAACGGCGGGGCGTTGCCCCCTGAAATCCCTCACGTCGTCAACAACATTATTCCGTTGTCGAATGTTCTAAAATTCTACACTCAGGAGGCATACAAGCAATTGAAGAGGCACATGGAAAACTTGGCCAGCTCCAAGGAAAGTGACGTAGTCCGCAAGAAGCTGCTCTTGAAGTTGATAGTGTCGTTGCGCCAGGACTTCATAAAAATATACACGTTGGTAAAGTGGGCCCAAAATTCGAAAGACATCTCCAAGCTTATAGACTTGCTCAACTATTTCCGGGGCCAGGAGTTCTTCTTCGAGCAATTGAGCATTGGAATCAATGAGCTCAACCATTTTTCAGGTGCAAAATTGCCCAACTCCGATTTATTGACTGCTTTCGAGGTCCTTGTCAAGGGGAGACCCCAATTACCGTCGTATAATTACATCGAGAGGCCCCAAGTAAGTCCTGAGAAAACTCTACAGGTGTTGCGGGATCTCGACTTGGCCTTGACGGCTCGAATGGCTTTCTTGACGCCTCCAAAACGCTTCGAAAACAACTACGTTATCAAAGATGGACGCATTATCATCCAGATCCCCAATGAATTCCAGGTCTCCATCACAGTGGGCAACGATTTGATCATAGACAATGATGAGGACTATTACAAGTCACCCTTTTTTCTCATCGATTTCCAGTTTCTCTTTGGTATCAACCCGAACACTTCTCTAATAACCCACGGGGATTCAGAAACTGTCACAGTGCTTCCCAAATCGTCGTTTGAGAAGCTCGAATTTTTGGTGAACAAAATCCTACTAAAGCTGTCGCTAGACGGCTTGTATGATTTCTTACACAAGTACTCGATTTTTTTCAAGCTTTACCTCATTTCCAAACAATTGAAAAGCTTGATAATCAACAGCAAGTGGAGAGGAAACATCCAGTTTAATTACAACTCATCCAAAATCATCATCAACTACTGGTCCAATTTTTATACGTCCAAGGGTTGGAAGTCCTTTATCGAAATAGGCGTTGATAATAATTCGAACCTCAGCTACAGATGGTTCAAAAATGGTCACTTTATCATGAACGCTTCGGAGTTGATACAAAATGCCATCCGAAGCGATTCAGAGCCTCAGGATTTGAGCGTGGACTCTATTTTGAGCTGCATTATCAACAAACACTCGGAAGAATTGGTGCAAAAAATTTACAACAGGTATTTTGAGGTAATCTCTGAATCTGCAGCACCGTCTGCGTCCCTTGGAAAGCCAGAATCTGCAGCACCTGATTCCATGGTAATTCTCAATCATTACCAGCTACTACTCTCCATAACACCAGTGAAGACAATTATATTTGCCATTAATCCTGTTTCGGGGCACTTCTATTTCATGAATCCAAGTCCGATCGAATCTCTTTTCCAGAATAAAATCAACAGCATGCCAAACTCGTTCAGGAACAAGACTTTTATTAGTGAAGGGGACTTGGTTCAGAATGTGGTGAGCAACCTAATACAATTGAGATTGGAAATCTTGAGCAGAACCATCAAGACTAAGCTCATCACCACCGAATGGATTTCAAACGACATCATCAACCTTAATGACTACGAAACTACCAAATTACTTAACTACATTCACGACGAAAAGAACCTTAGAGCATTCAACAAGTTGGTTTTTTACCGCTGCCGCAACTGGCCGGCGTCTTGGTTCTTGATCAACATGGTTAGCGGATTGACCGTCAAGTCATTCTGGTGGGTGGCTAAGATCCGATCCGTAAAGGGCGAATGGAAAATTCAATGGGTACAGAAGCTACCAGAGGCAAATGACAACGAAATGGACTACAAATTTTTCAAGACGTTGTCTGCATCATCATCTAATTTGATCATCAATCAGTTAGTTATCGAAGAGTTGGAAGTGAGAGGCATTCGGTTCCTAAAGCTTAATAAGTCATTCGGAAGAAAGCATTTTGAGTTATTCAATTTGCCAGAGTCATTTTTGGAGTCAAACAAGTCCATGAGCGTCAGCTTAAAGGATCACAGGTCCAAGAGCATAAGTGAAACCACGGGTCAAACCTATGGCGAGGCCAATGGTGAAGCTGCTGCTTCGCTAAATGAAATTCAAATGACTGACTCAGCTGACGGATTTGAAAGCGAAAAGTCAGATATGGTCATATCTCCAACCTCCACGATAATGGCCCTCTACAACTCGGGTAACTTGCTTCCCGTTTCCATATCAGCGACCACATTTTTCCTTATGGTCAAACTACACGAGGATTCTTCTAAACTCAATTCGTCTATAGTCACCCTCACAGTTTTGGGAACTCTTAAAGGCGGCTACAACTTCAAGTCTCTCGAGCAGCTTGGTGTCAAGATAAACCCTGACAAAGAGCAATTTGAGATATCCACGACGGTAGATTTGTCCAAAAAGGTCGACAAAGAGGTGCCCGTATCGGGCGCAATACTGGGGTCTTTGTTTGAAAACCTCAAAAAGGTCAATCTTCTTATCCAAATTCTTTCCCAATTGAGGAAGACAGACATCAAGGTTCTCAATAATCAATCCCACGAGATAACCTTTTCAAGCAACCCTTTTTACAAACCTTTTACATTGAGAGTTAGGGATGCAAATGCAGCTGGTCCAGAAGTCAAGCCGGAAATAGAGGGTTGTAACTTTTCCAAAGCTTCTAAGCTGACCATGGTTTTATTTCTCAACACGCACAAGGATGAAAATGCATACGTAAAATTGATGATACGGATGCTCAACCAGGAGATAAATCGGTCGAACGAGTCTCTTTTGGGGTGCTTCAGATTTCTTGAGGACTATGTGGATATTTTCGAGGCAATACAGTCGGTAAACACCGAGCTAAAAAAAGCAGAACACCTCAAGTTGGCCAACAAATTGCCGAGACTAAATTTCGATCCAAGGTTCAAGTCCCTCAACATAATCCAGTTTGCTTTCACGGTCAATTCACTAGCCTCAGGCCTGTCAAAAAATGTCCGGAGGGAAACGATTTCTTTTACTATATCATTCAAGAGGAATAAGTTTGATAAGCCCCAAAGGCTTCTTCTAAAATTCTCCATGAAAGACAACTTCAACTCGCAAAACTTGAAGTATAAAAATTTGTTTGAGTTTATTTTTAGAGATGCAAATGACCTAATACGGATTGCGATAGACGAAAAGGCTGTCTTCTTGAAGTTGAACTACGACTTTGTGATGTCAGGAAAGTATTTAGTCACTTTCATGACCCAGATCACACAATCGTTTATCAAGTTTCTAGAGAACCAATGAGACTGAAGCGCATGTAATTGTTGCTTATTTCAATCAACGTATCCAATAAGTACCTCCATTATCTTGTCGCTGTTCTTGGAATAGGCTCCACTCCAATTAGTAAACAATGGTAACGTAAGAGCAGACTGCGGCTAAGACGATAGATACCAATAGCGTAGTTTGCACGAGTAACTTTTCAAGGCCTCGAATTTGATTCTTGCAGAGTTTCAAGTAGAACAAGCACGGCAATATTATGCAGATCAAGAAGCAGATAGAGGAGCCTAGAATTCCGATAATTTTTTCGAACTCAGGAATCAACACTGCAAACGCAACAAAGAGAAAGTTTACCCCCACACGAACTGAGAATCTTGCGAAGCTTTTGATAGTACTGGCAACTGTACTTTCACCCTCAATGTAAGCATCCAATGACAACAAACTGTCTAACGTGGAGATAATAGGCTTGGCATTGAGTGGTGTCTTTGCGAGCGGAATAATGCAAATCAAGAAGCTGATCAATGGATAAATGAAGGAGGGGTAGCCTGAGGTCTCGAGCAAAATGCTGGTTACCTCGTTGTTGTTCAAAGCACCAAACATGAAAAAGCCAATTACTGCCATGGTGCAGTCTGTGAGCATGGTGATAGAATAGGTCGTGAAAAGGGTCTTGGTAAACTTTTCGGGGTGCCTCATGTCAGATTTCAAGTTTGGAAAAATAGCATGGCCACCGAAAGGAGCCATAAGGATGCCCATCGAAATAAAGAGCTCCGAAGCAGAACTTGGCCAGAGGTTGGTAGGCATGACCTGCAATAGAGACCCCGGCGAAGTCAGCTTCAAGAAGCCGCAAGAAAGAACAACGATGGTCAAGGAGATCGTTGACAAGATGCCGAAGAGGGAAATGATAGAGAGAACAGGCAACGGCACGAACGTGAACGGTGTCAACACGACAAAAGCAATAGCCTTGAACTTGGTTTTTGTCCAGTACACATCGTCACCAAGGAGTGCAAACAAGGAGTCGCTGAAGATCAAAATCAAAGAAACACCCAGGCCCAAAAGATCAATAGAGAAGATCAACGAGATCAAGAGCTTGGCCGTGGACCCGTACGAGGCGTAGCCGAGGTCTGCATACGTCATCATTGTAGAGTCTGTGTCCAAGGCTTTTGACAACAAGGTTGCTGTCCAGTAAGTAGCGGCACAGCACGTAATTAGTATGGGCATCCCAAGCACCCAGCCTCCCTTTAAAAGTCCGACGGGCAACGCCAAAAGACCCACGCCTATAAGCACGTTGACGGAGTTGAACACAGTCTGGGGCGCCGTGCTCTGGCCAGCAATGACTGTGACTAAATTCCCCTCTTTATCCTCGACTCTCTTTAAGCCAAAATGCGACGCCGTGGATGCCAAGGACAAGGCTGAACGCTCCGAGGAGAAAGACGGAGAAATCATCTGGCGTCTTTTGATTGGAATGGGCGCCGAGTTCGGGGCAAAAGAGCTCTGTCTCGATCTGCTCTGATTGAGCATATTCACCACATCGTCTTGGTAGAACACCTCGTTGTTCGTGGAGTAGTTGACAGGACCGTTGACGCGGTGAGCTGCCTCGTTCAAAAGAGTGCTTAAACGCTCGCCATTCTGCAGCGCCATCATGAGCTCTGGATCGAAGAGCTCATCCTCGGGGGAGGAAGCGTCGCTGACGAAGAAAGACCGCTTTTTCTTGATGTCGGGATCGATTTTATGAGCAGCAAAAGACTGCGCCCTGGTGAAAGACGTTGCGAAGTGATGCAAGGAGTTGGGCCCGCGAAACAGGCCGAGAGGCTGCTCCAAAAGGGATTGCCTCCTCAGCGGAAGCATGTGGGAGGACTCATCGAAAGATTCATCGAGGACGGCGGACATGGGTGAGGAGAAACGAACGCAGAGTCGACCGGGGGAAGAGTACACCTGTGTACTGGTTCCGCGAGTGTTTTGATAAGACTGCACCGAACGCAGGCGTGAGCGCCGGCAGCCTTCGGATTTTAGCCCTCAATCAAATGGCTTCTACACGAGGGATAGCAGCGAAATGCTCCAGTGTGGTTTCTAGACACCTCAATACCAACCTAGGAGTTCTTTTCATTTGAATTCTGGGAGGTTTAATTTGGGAGGACGGTTTATTGGTCCCAGACTTTAATCAGCAAGGAATATAATGATGGGGGTTTTGATTGAGTGGTTCTTTATTGACTGATTACTGCGTTTTGGGAGTATTGTGGAAAACACATGCCAATGTATCTAGGACCGTGCGTGCCGTGTAATTAGCCGAAGATACTGGATGTGGAGCACTGCTGCGAGGCGTGGTCAGCATTTTGTATGGTTCCCGCGTATTCTCAACAATAGTGCCAAAAGTAGATAATTGGTACGAAAATGGCTGAACCAGCACCAAAACCGCAGGTGTTCCCGTGTTAACTTGACTCTGCGAGAAGCCACTCGGGAAAACTCTTATGGACGTGGTCCATGGAACGATGTCATTTATGTCTCAGGGCTAAAGTAATAGTTTCAGTGTACGTCTATACATTGTAGATGGTTTCTCAAGCTCACCGCAAATACCTGTTCCATCTCGAATAGGAAGATTGAGAAAAATACGGAACCACCGAGTGCAACCCAAACAGGCATTGGCGTCGTCTCCAAGAGGTCAGTCCCGTCCAGCGCTTTTATTGGTGGCATTGAGACGACCATCTCAAAACAGTACGCGTTGCATGCAAGGCATCACTTAAAAATTGTACTTTACCTGCACCGCGCTATGTGCAACAACTGTTCTACGCGTTCAATATCGCCTAAATCGTTAAATTGCCCGCACATATCTTTTTCTTCTCTACTCACTTGCTTTAAGCCAGCCTCACAGCACCATGTCTTACGAGCACCCATCGGTTTACATTGCGACCTACTCGAATGTATGTTTCAGGTTTGGCCCACATTCCTGCCTCTTTACCTGGTGTCAGTCAGGCGACTCGATTGGGCAGACTGAGATTCTCTAGAATTGTACTAACCTTAAGATCGATGTGTATGAGTGCTCGGTGGGGGAATCTCCCATCATGAGGAGGTGCAAAGACGACTGGGTCAATGCCACTCAGATTTTAAAGCTTTGCAACTTCCCCAAGGCTAAGCGGACCAAGATCCTTGAAAAAGGCGTCCAGCAAGGGCAGCACGAGAAAGTCCAGGGCGGATACGGCCGCTTCCAGGGTACATGGATCCCATTGCAAGACGCACGGCTCTTGGCCAAGGAGTACGGCATCAGCGCCGAGTTGGTGCCCGTCTTGTACGTCGACACGAATAACCCGTCGGTTATCATCCCGAAGAAATTGAAGCCTGCCACACCGGCCACCAACAAGGACGGCACTCCCATCAAACGCAAGTATGTGAAGAAAATAAAGAAGGACTCGCCGCCAAAGAAGATGAAGTTCGACGAAAACCTTCCTCCGCTGGCCGTTTTCACCCAAGACATGCCACATAGCTCGGCCTTGCATCGTAGCATGCCCGGCATGCCGCAGATGCCCATCACATCAAGCACTCCGCACACATCACACTTGCCGCCCACGTTCCAGCAGTCGGAGTTCGTGCCCAATGGCTCTTACCAGCGAGGCTACAGCTACGGCATGCCCGAGTCGTATTCCCAGCCGCAGCCGCAGCCACACAGCTACACATCGGCGCAGTTGCAGTTCCCCAAGAGCTCATTTTCTGGTGTTGACGACATTTCACAGCAGCACCTCGTGTTCCACAGCAACCGCAAAAATGTGTCGCAGTCTACCAACGAGACAAACTGGTCCGAGGAACACCACCGTGACTCAGATACGTCTCTCTCATCTGCCGAGCAGAAGCTAGCCAATGCGCCCATGCAAGAAGAAAACAGCTATGCGTCGCAGCTCTTGCGCTTCTTCAGCGAGGACAATGCGCCAATCCCGTACTTCTTGTACAACCCACCCAGCGACTTCAACATCAACGAGGCCATCGATGACGAGGGCCACTCCACATTGCATTGGGCCACATCTATAGGCAACTTAAACTTGATGCACCTAGTGCTTTCCAAGGGCGCCAATCCGCTTGTGGTCAGCAACTTCGGCCTCAACCCACTATCCAAGTGCATCTCCTTCAACAACTGCTACGACTTGAAAAACTTCCCCAATGTCGTTGAGGCTCTTGAAGTCTGCCTCATCAACACAGACATCAACGGCCGCACGCCGTTGCACTATCTATGCCAGTTTTCGAAAGTGCGCTCCAAGCTAGTTGCACTTAACTATTACCTCACGGTGATCTTCAACAAGTTGCGTGGCATGTCCAGCAACACCAAAGGGTCAGGCGTCAACTTGCTCAAGAACGTTTTGGACCACCAGGACGTCAATGGCGACACCTGCTTGCACTTGGCTGCCAGAGCTGGGTGCCCAGAGCTCGTGGAGTTTTTCTTGACCAACGGTGCGAGGGACGATCTAGCCAACGCCAACAACCAGACGGCCAAGGCCATGATAGTTCAGCAGGGCTTGGTGGTGTACAATTTCGAAACCCCCCACGCCCCTCTCCAGCAGATGCCCCTGCTCCAGCAAACGCACTCTCAATTGCTGGCCACGTCGCAGACCAACTCGGGCCATGTCGGCCACGTGAACAACCTTGCACACAGCACGCCTCAAGACCATCGCTTGCAGCAGCAGAACCAGTCGCAGCAGAACCAGCTAAATCAGCAAAGCATCCCGGTGGTGCGAGTATCAGGAAGTCCGGACCTGGACACTAACGACTCGGCGAAAAAACAGACAGTCGCCGCCTTGGGCACTCCAATTCGCAATCCGAGCCGTCTCATGGAGACTCCTGACACGCAGCGAACCACCATCCAGGACGAGGAAGAAGACGAACTCCGGGACAGAGTGAGCAAAGAACACTTGCGAGCATTGCTCCAAAAACAGGCAGGGACTGTTGACGAGAACAAGGAGAATATCTTCTTGGATGACACTTCTAAGAGCCCCTACGACGACTTCAAAGCCGCTCACCAACATAGCGTCTTGGGGGTGATTTCCGAGAAGCCCGGTCCTTTACACGAGGAGTTCGAAACCTCCGGTATGTCCATTTCAACCGACATGACGCCCAGACCGCCTAAAATCGGGCAAGACGGGGCCCTAGCAGAAGGGGAGGGAGAAGGGGCCTTCGACCCGCACTCTGTGGTGTTGCCCACCAAGGACTTGTCGTCGATGGTGCACGGAATGGTGAACTCCCTCGCCAAGTCCTACAAGCAAGAACTCAAGGATCTCATGCGCGAGGACGAGCGCATCAAGAACATCTTGCTGGAAAAGAAAGACCACCGCAAGGAATGCTTCAAAAAGGTGCAGGTTCTCCTTCAAAAGAACGATTTCAAACCAGTCAGCACACTAGCTGATGCCGGAGCCGTGGTCGAACGGGAGGTGGAGCTGTTCCAAAAGGCGATCGAAAACAAGCAGACACAGCTTCTATACACGATTGAGAAGCTCCAGACCTACGAGTTGACCAATCTTGTCCACGCACACGAGAACAAGATTGGCGAGTTGTCCGCTGACGCCTCAAATGCGCAAGAGCAGTGGGAGTTGGGTGTGGAGTTGAGCAAAATGCAGCTCAAGCGATCCGAGTTGGTCCGAAAGATCGCAGGCGGAGTCCGTGACTTCGCCGTCAACACCAAGATGAACAAGTACAGGAAGCTCATCAGCCTCAGTTGTGGGCTTCGAGTGGAGGATATCGACGGACTCATTGATGGTATCGAGGAGTCGCTAATCGAGGGCAAGATGTAACAACGACACTACTTCAGGGGCAACCCGATAGACACTTTTACAAGACAATAGACATTTCCAGCGAAATAAGAAGGCCCAGTACGCCAACATGATGGCCGTACTGGCGAAGGTCGTGCGCGTGGCCAACTCTCCGCGCACGGTCAAAAAATAACACTGCTTACGGCTACACCACCATGAGTTCCCGAGTCATTCCCGCAGACTACAAAGAGCCCAATGAGAGCACCACGTCTCTCGGGTATGCCCTGTCTATTCTCAACGGCAACACCGTGGAGGGCGGGCTCAGATCATTGACCTACAAGTCTGTCTACGCATCGCAACTCATAGAGGAGTTGGAGTTGGCCAAGCGGGCGGTTATCCCCGGCGACTTCCAGCTTCTGCGGATCATAGAGAAGGATATTATCACAGGCCTGAAAGTGCAACAGCTCCGAGACGAGATTGCCTCCATCAAGCGCACGAGCACCGCCAGAAATAAGGACACCGACGAGAAGATTAAAACCTTGGGCTCACAATTGGAACAGGAGCTCCTCGAGAAGAAAAGCATCAGTCCAGCTTACAGGCAACTGCTTCAGAAGTACCAAAGCAGCTCTTCCCTTAACCAGGGGTATTCCGTGCGCAAGATGAATACCAAGGTAGAGGTGCAACGTATGGAGGATGTGAAGGGCTTCGACTCCTCGATGTACCAGCGAGCCAAAGAACGGAGGGCCGAGGAGGAACGTACTCGTGCAATGCAGGCACAGGCAGATACCCACGACTTGAGTATGGGAGAAGATCAGGACTTCGACTTGAGTGCCCAGCAGACCCCCCCTGAAGGTATCTTCACCGACATCCAAAACTTGAATGGCTTGGATCAGAGGGACTTCGACCCTGCCCGTCTCGAGGGCGATGACAGGCCATTCCACGATGCTGACCAGGTGCTCATGCACGACAGTTTTGGCGGTATAGGAAGCATGGAGAGCCCTAACCCTATGAACCAACAAATGAACCAGCAAATGCAGCAGCAAATGGCCATGGACCACGACCAGTTGCCGCATGCTAGCCACCATGGCTCTCCTCAGATCAATCAAATGCAACCGTACCTGATGGAACCCATGCCGTTTGGCCTCAACAACCAGGCCTTGGGTGCAAACCCCAACCAAGAGGCCGCCAATATCGGGTTTCCGCAGGGGTACCCAATGCCGCACAATGTGGATCAGTACACTGCTATGAATCAACTACACGGAAATGCTTTGGAGAACCCATACATGCCAAACCAGCCCCCATTTTGAGCTCCGCTGTGCTGACCCTCAAATACTGTACAATACACAATCAAAAGATACTGAGCATTTCCTCTCTCTCCTAACCGTCCCTCCCATGCTTCTAATTCCTTTTGAATCACTACACCCAGAAATTACTACAGCTCGTCACAGTTACACAACACGAACAATAAGTCTAACAGTATCTCATTGCATGTACGCCTTTCATATCAAAGGCCACCCATAACTACAGACTTCACAACAGTATAGTCTTCAACACCGTACTTCGAACCCTCTCTGCCGAACCCAGACTCCTTGATACCCCCGAAGGGAAGACTTGCTTCGGATATGGCTCCCGTGTTGACTCCGATCATACCAACCTCCAAATCTTCAGCTATTTTGAACACCCGCTTGTAGTCTTTTGTGTAGAAGTAGCCGGCCAAACCCACATCGGTATCGTTGGCTAGCTCGAGAACCTCTTCGTCAGAAGAAAACTTGATCAAGGGACTGATGGGACCGAAAGTCTCCTCGTGGAAAATCTTCATGTCACGTGTGACATCTCCCAAAACGGTGAGCTCATGATAGAAGTCTCCCAAGTCGGGACGAGCCTCGCCACCCACCAACACTTTGGCGCCCAAAGACACCGCATCTTGGATGTGTTCCTGGACCTTGGCAAGAGAATTGGCGTGGATCAATGGCCCATGTGTAGTACCTTTGTCGAGCGAGTGCCCCAAAGTAGTGCTTTCCTGCAATTTCTTGACCAACTTGGTAGCAAAGTCGTCGTAAATCAGTTCATGAACGAAGATCCGGTTGGCACATATGCACGTCTGCCCACTGGAGCGGAACTTCGAGGCCATAACCCCAGAAACAGCATCATCAACATCAACATCTTCGAAAACTATGAACGGTGCATTGCCTCCCAACTCAAAGGAGCATTTCTTCAAGGTTGATGCAGACTGCTCCATGAGGATCTTCCCTACCCTCGTGGACCCCGTGAAGGAGACTTTTTTGACCAATGGATGCTCGCACAAGGCCTTGCCTGCCTCGGCAGAGTTTTCAGACGCCACCACATTGATCACACCCTCGGGAAATCCTGCCTGTTCGGCAAGCAGTGCAATAGCCAACGCAGTCAACGGGGTCTCCGAAGCCGGCTTCACCACCGCAGTGCATCCAACTGAGAGGGCTGCAGCCAACTTTCTGGTGATCATAGCGGCCGGGAAATTCCAGGGCGTGATGATTCCGCACACTCCAACTGGCTGACGAATGGCTAGGATTCTGTTCGCGGGGTTGGCAGACAGAATAAGCTCCCCTGTGGTGTGAGCCGCTTCCTCGCCAAACCACTGGAAAAAGGAGGCAGCATATGTGACTTCGCCATATGCATCGGCGTAGGGCTTTCCGTTCTCGAGCGCAATGAGCCGAGCCAAGTCCTCATGGTTGTCTTTCATCAAGGCGTGGAGCTTGAGAAGGAGATCCCCCCTCTCTCTGGGAGTTTTGCCGCGGAAAAGCTTGAAGGCTTTGTGAGCAGCCTCGGCTGCCAAATTGTAGTCTTTGGCGGAAAAGGACGACACCTCGGCGATAAACGCAGAAGCGCTGGGGAACCTTCCGGGGTCATTGACCTTGAACTTGGTGGGGGAATCGATCCACTGGCCATTGACAAAGCTCTGGGTTTTGAGCAAGCTCTGGTTCTTGATGAGCTTGCCCACAGCCGCGGAAACGTGGGAGTAGCGGCGGAAAACAGTCATGGCTGGCAGCTGAGGAGCGACGGACGTTCAGCAAGAGGCAGCGTAGCGGTGTTTCCTGCACACAAGGAATGCGATAAGGCACGATAGTGGCACCAGGCCAGGCACCAGGCCAGGCACCAGGCCAGGCACCAGGCTAGGCAACCAGAAACCCAAAAACCCAAAAACCCACCCATTCAGACATGCTGCAACCGTTACCATATTCCCTTACGAGACGCAGTGATTCGTTTATTGCACGTAGCCTGGTCATGGCAGAGCCTACACTAGGTACTATATGCAATGACAATCAGTCGTCATCGTCGTCGTCACTCGATAAGCTCCCCACGTCGCTCAATTCCTCGTCCTCTTTTTCGTGCTCCGAGTTCTCGTTCTCCTCCAGAGTCAACTTCTTCAGTGCGTAGTTTTGCACGTAGAGCTTTACTGTTTCAATGTACTTTGCCTCGTTCTTCGTCATGAGATTGGAGGCCTCCGTATTAAGCGGGTCGCTAGGGTTTCCGTATCGCAACAAATGCGGCAAGAAATTCTCAAAAATATTCAAAAGGCCGAACATCGGAGACCACGTCTGGTTGATCACATCAAGACACACAGACCCCGAGGTTTCGTCAATGTTTGGGTGGTATATTTTGTTGACGAACCCAATGGAGGGCGACTTTATAGGGTATTGGTCGGGAAGCTCGACCCGCAATTTCCACGACCCGCCAGCGTAAGGGGTGCCGGAGGGGCCATGAAAGATCACGTGGAACTGCTGGAGCGAGTCGTCGATCAAGCTGACCTCGTAGTCACTCATCATCAAGTCCATGACATCCTTTTCGATTCGTCTCTTGCTGCTCATGCTGTGTGTCTATCTCTAAATGGTGTTGATGTTCGGTCTGATTGTACGTGTGGAGTAGGGAGGTGTGGCATGTTGCCTGCGCGAAAGCCTAGCAATCGCACCAGGCACGCACTACGTAGACCTACGGGACGGCACACCACAAAGGTGGCCCGAGGTGCATCTGTCAAAGTGTAGGCAGCATTAAAGCAGTAAATTTATAGCATGTGTACATCTGAGAGAGAAAGACTAGTTCCATAATAGGTCTCAAGATTGTGGTACACCCACGAGTGGCCAGGTCATGCTAGCGCATTTATGGTACAGTATCTGACTGCTCATGTCAATTGGAGTAGGTGCAATGCTTGGTGGCGCACCCTTGTGCCGATCCCTAAGCTGCCGCGTCTCTTTCGGCTCCGCTCAATTTCACGGCAGCACCGTACTTCTGCAACTTAGTCAACAAACCGTCACCCTGCTTGATCAACAAATGGTATTGGCTGTTCTTGTTGTCGGGTCTGTTGGTCTCGATGATGCCGTTGACGCGATCAATGGAGCAGTTGAGCTTGTTGTTAGGAATAAAGCGGCACAAGTCCTCGTCCAAAAAGTCCTCGCTCACGTTGAAGTTGGCGGCCATGGACTTCACTGACAAAGACTTGTAGCTCTCCAATAACTGTGCATAGGCTTTCGACCTCAATTCCCGCATAAAGTAGCTCGCATGCACTTTCAAGTATTTGTTACTTGCGAACACCTGGTCATTGGTCTCCAACAAGTGCTGGAGAAACGTGTTGTACTGACAGGCGTACAAGGAGTTGGTCAAGTTGATCAAAGGCTCCAAGCTTTTCGAGCTAGAATAAATCGACAAGATCTCCGGGGAGGACACAATCTTACTTTTCAAGTCCACGCGCTCCAATGTGAGGATACCGGCGATGATGGCATACTGGGCAACCTGTTCGTAGGTACACAATTCTGTGGACGTGAAGGTGGCCAAGCTATCGATCAAAAGCGACGCCGCATCCTCAAAATTTCGCGTGGCCATGTAGTAGATGCCCTGGTATGTTTTGAATCTGTTCCGGCGCTCCCAGTCGCCGCCCTTCTCGATCAAAGACTCAACTTCCAGTAAGTGCTTGGCCACATTACGGTAATCGTTGAAGAAAAAGTCTAGCCTGACAAGAGTCAAGAAGGCGTCAATTTTAAGGCCAGTGCTCTGGGTGAGCGAAAGCAACTTGGTGTATGTGGCTTCAGCGTTGGCACGGTCGATGATCCGCGTGTAAAGTTCGGCGAGCTCGGTAACGCTCTGCACCAAGTCGATGTCTGTCTCCTCCTCGCTTTCGGCCTGCTGAATCTTGGCCTCAAGAGCAGCTATGTCCTCTGCGTTCTTAGCAGAGAGTTTGTCGAGCAAGGCTCTGTCCAAAGGAAAGAGTTTGGGGTACTCGCTTGTTAAGTACTTGTAGTAAGGCGCCAAGTGCTGCTCTTTGATTGCCGCAAGAAGCTCCGCCTTCAACTCCTCGGCGCTGCTGGCGCCTTGTAGCAAAAGAAACTGTTTCTCTGATAACCTGTAGTCAGGAATGGTGGGGACGTCCGATTCGAATTCAGCCATGGCGTTCGGTGAGGTGTGAGTGAGCCGAGTTGGTGGCCAAAGGCGAGGGCGGCACCCGTACACCGCCCACCCGCACACCTGTACACCCACACACCGTACACCCGTACACCAACGGTTGGCTCGCGCCGCCCGGCACGCCCGCCTGGGCACTTGGCCTGGCTACTTGCACCACGGACGGTGCCATCGTATGCCTGCACACGATCAAGGGCATCATGGGGCAGCAGCTGGTAACCTGGCAAGACAAGAGCAGGAAAGACTGCGGCGTGCATCTGGTGGTGGGCTGGGGCTGGAAGCAGGAGCGGCTGCTCATAGTCCCAAAACCTGCACATGACCACCGCCACCGACCAAGGCTTCCGTTGGATGAGCCTGCACTCTATCACCGTCCTACTGCTGAGCAAATCTTTACGCTGGCTGAAAATGGCACGACTGCTAAAGCGACTGTCTAGGTACTGTCTCAAACTGTTCTGGTTCGCGCCCCCAGCTTGTCGGCATCTCGGATGCGGTGCGAAGTCTCGTGCATATGGAATGTGGGGAAGATAAAAGGGCCACAAGAAGCAGTGCATTTTCTTTCATATCATCTTCGAAATGGCTTCAGTGGAGGACGAAATACCCGCCATTTTCTTGGACAAAATATCCCCCCGCGGCTTGGAGGCTATTCAGAAAACAAAAGACTTTGTCAATGATTACTGCATCCCCGCAGACCAGGTGTATTTGGACCAAATGCCGGCGGATCCAGCCAAGCGTTGGGACCAGGTTCCGCCCATTGTTGAGAAATTGAAGGACAAGGCCCGCCTGTTGGGACTCTGGAACATGTTTCTCTCCAAGGCCTACGCCGAGGGAGGAGGATACACGAACTTGGAGTACGGCATCATGGCGGAGTATCTAGGCCGCTCGCTCATTGCCCCCACCGCCACGAACACCAATGCCCCCGACACAGGCAACATGGAGATTCTCGCCAGATACGGTTCTCCCGAGCAGAAGAAGCGCTGGTTGCAGCCTCTCCTCGATGGAAAGATCCGCTCGGCCTTCTTGATGACAGAGAAGGGCACGTCTTCCTCCAATGCTTTGAACATTTCCTGCACCGCCAAGGTCAACGAACGGGGCAACTACGTGCTCAATGGCGTAAAGTGGTTTGCGTCTGGGGCCGGAGACCCCCACTGCAGCGTGTGGTTGGTCATGTGCAAGACCGACGAGGGTAACCACCCCTACTTGAACCACTCTGTTTTGGTGGTGGACTCCAAGAAGGCCCTCAAGTCCGGCAGGGCCCGTTTGATCAGGCCATTGACGGTCTTTGGGTACGACGACGCGCCCCACGGGCACTGTGAGGTGGTGTTCGACAACTTCGAGATTCCAGACGAGGACCGGGGCCAGGAGATTTTGTACAAAAAGACACGGGGCTTCCAGATCATCCAATCCAGATTGGGCCCCGGACGCATCCACCATTGTATGAGAACCATCGGCGTGGGCGAACAGGCATTGTTGAAGATTGCCCACCGGGCAAACCACCGACAGATATTTGGGCAGCCGCTCAAGAAGAAAGAGTCGTTCTTGAATTCTTTCGCCCAGTTCAAAATCGACATCGAGAAGTGTCGGCTCCTTGTGTTGAATGCGGCGCACCAGATCGACCTCGGAGGCCCGAAGAGTGCCATGAAGGAGATCGCCATGGCCAAGATCGAGACCCCGAGAACCATCTTGGCCTTGTTGGACTGGGGCATCCAGATGTACGGGGCTGAAGGCGTCTCGCAAGATACAGAGTTGGCGCGGGCGTATGCCATGACCAGAACCTTGCGTATTGCGGACGGGCCGGACGAAGCTCACTTGGGGCAGTTGGCCAGAAACGAGTACAAGAAGTTTCCCTTGGTGGACGAGTACTACAGCCACTTGGAGAACAGGGTGCTGGCAGTGGCGAAGTTGTAGTGCAGGCTGGGCTACATGGCTTGAGTTTCATGAGAGTATCGTTAGCATCTATGCAGATATAGAAGAAATATGTCACAATTGTTTAGTACAAGTCCGCTTTGACAAAGTCATGCACGAGACCACGCTTCAAGTAGTTCTTTGCCTTGGTGCTCTCCTCCTTGACTCTCTCCTGCTGGAGACGCTTGAGCTCTTTGTCCGCTTCCAGGAACGGCACCTGCTCTCTTTCGTAGAGGTGGTCGTCCTCGCGATCTATATCTAGTTCACCAAGCATAACCACGTTCTCACCTCTGACCATGAACACACCGATGGGCACCTCTGCAAATCTCTCAGGACTGTTGTCGTCCTTCTTGGGCAAGTATATTCTTTCTATAGTGTCTTGTAAAACCAAATTTGCAAACTGATCAAATGTCCTCAAGATGCCGAACACGTTTCGGCCGTCTCTCAAGGAGACGAAGATCTTGCGGTCGACCGAGCCCACAATGGCTGCTGCTGTGGTGAAGGCATAAGACTCCAAGTACAAGTCCTCGGCGTTGGAGGTGGTGGAGTCAGTGGCGCTTTGTTCTCGCTCAGACCCTTGCATGTGTGAGTGGCGCGGGAACTGCGCCTCGTCTTGCGCTACAGCCGACATGCTATGGAGGGACAGTCTCGTTGAGTTGTTTTGTCGTTGGCGGGGGTCGAGGTGATTTTTCTTGCGACGAAATCGGGCCGCGCACGCCCCGACCAGACCCAGCAGGGCAGGCCCAGCACAGCGGCGAGGCCGGCAGGGAGTGGGGCGGCGTTGGTGGCTTTGGGTGTATTGCAGGCTTGGGGAAAGGAGGCCGAGGTGTGTGGCTGGGTGCTGAGGTTCTCACATTGCTGTATACGGCAGGAAATACAAACTGGGAGGTGCCTTGCCGGAGGTCCAGCGGTGGGCACCGCCACGAGTGAGACGTGGTGTTTCGTGGTACAGCTTCTACATTTTATGTGGTAGGTAACTCTTTTTCTTTCCTTTTCTTTTGCTTTTCTTTTGTTTTTCTTTTGTTTTTCTTTTGCTCTTTCTTTTGCTCCTCTGGTGTGCGGGCAGCGAGTTACTGCAAAATGCGGTCTAGTAGTTGGTCACTTCGGTCGCTTTGGTCGCTTCTGAAACATGCTTCTGTAGTCTGGTAGCTTCCAAAACATGCTTCTATAGTATGGTAGCTTCTACTACACCCCAATTGCTGCCATATTAGCTACAGACTTGTCATAGCATCTCTTTCCAGCACATTAGGTCTCAGGTCCCACGCTAGTGCACCCGAAAAACCCAAGCCTCACAGTCGCGATGAGTTCGTCTCACACCACATGTCTTTCTACCGGTACAAGGACTACATCGAGGAAGGAGACCTCGTTCTCGCGTTCGTCAGCAGAGGCTTGGTCAAGCCCATCACCGTCAAAAAAGGAGAGCTACTCAACACCCGCTTCGGGAACTTTGACCATGACCGCATGATAGGCATGAAGTACGGCACGCAGATGGGCGGGTTGAAGGACCGGGGGTTTGTCCACCTACTCCACCCCAGCCCCGAATTGTGGACGGTGTCGTTGCCACACAGAACGCAGATTGTCTACACGCCGGACTCGTCCTACATCATCCAGAGGCTAGGCATCACCAGCGGATCACGCGTGATTGAGGCCGGCACGGGCTCTGCTTCCTTCACGCATGCATTTGCCAGAACATTGAGCGACCAGGGCAGGCTTTTCACATACGAGTTCCACGAGCCGCGTTTCTTGGAGGCCCAGCGAGAATTGCAGGACCATGGCCTCTTGGACAACAACGTGCTCATCACGCACCGCGATGTGTGTCACGATGGATTTGAAATCGAACGCCTCCCGGAGAGATTCTCCAAGGAGGGCAGGCTATCGTGCGACTCAGTTTTTCTCGATTTGCCTGCGCCCTGGACGGCTATCCCCAACTTGGCCTCGGTCATAGCGCACGATTCCAGGGTAGGAATCTGCTGCTTCAGCCCATGCATCGAGCAAGTGGACAAGACTATTGAAGCCTTGGAGCAGAACGGCTGGACGGACATCGAAATGGTCGAGATTGCTGGCCGGCGTTGGGAGGCTCGCAAGGAGATGGTGCGTGACGTGCAAGACGTCATCAAGCGCTTGAAGCATATCCAGGGCAGGAAGTCGCAGGGCATAGAGGGCAGAAGACAGGTGAAGATAGGAGACGGCGGGGACTCCGAGGCCCCGGAAGCCGTCAAGCGGACCGCGTCCGAGCGCGACACCGAGTCGCTGCCGGACACAGCCGTCTACGAAAAGATGCCCAAGTTCAACCCCTTCGGAAAGGGGACCCGGATCAAGGAGGGAGACGAGCAGTTCCAGTGGAAGCAGGTCACCAAGATCGAGTCGGAGATCAAGACCCACACGTCATACCTTACGTTCGCATACCGCGTCCCCACGCTCCAGGGATAGCAAGATATCATTGCCAGCTGCTGAGACGGCTCTGTAGTCCGAGTAGTAGCAGTGTCGCATTGAGCCATGCTCGCGGCCTGCATGCAGCACCCCACCTATCTCAAATGTTGCGCCTCAACGACTCCTCCAGATTACCAACAACATGAACGAGGCGCCAATTGGTATGTGGACGGCGGTGATGCGTAAGCGAGCTCACGATGCCATTCGCGCAATATACTAACGACTAGTTCTTGACCAAGGTACGGGTTTCGTCAAAATCGGAAGGGCTGGTACCAACTTCCCCGACTACACATTCCCATCTTTGGTGGGCAGACCGATCTTGCGGGCCGAAGAGAGAAACACTTTGGTCCCGGACCACATCGAAATCAAGGATGTCATGTGCGGTTCCGAGGCCAGTGAGGTGAGATCCTTGTTGCAGATATCCTACCCCATGGAGAACGGTATCATCAAAAACTGGGAGGACATGGAGCACTTGTGGGACTATGCTTTCTACGAGCGAATGAAGCTCCAGACCCAGGGTAAAAAAATCTTATTGACCGAGCCTCCAATGAACCCCTTGAAGAACAGGGAGACCATGTGCGACGTCATGTTCGAGAAGTACCAGTTTGGCGGTGTCTACGTCGCCATCCAGGCGGTTTTGGCTTTGTATGCGCAGGGCTTAAGCTCCGGTGTGGTCGTGGATTCCGGAGATGGTGTCACACACATAGTGCCTGTTTACGAGTCGGTGGTCTTGAACCACTTGACCAAAAGATTGGACGTCGCGGGCCGTGACGTGACCCGGAACTTGATCAACTTGTTGTTGCGCCGTGGATATGCATTCAACCGCACTGCTGACTTCGAAACGGTGCGTCAAATCAAAGAAAAACTCTGTTACGTGTCTTGCGATTTAGCATTCGACACCAAGCTAGCAAATGAAACAACCACCTTGGTCGAGTCCTACGAATTGCCCGACGGCCGAGTGATCAAGGTTGGCTCCGAGAGGTTCGAAGCTCCTGAGTGCTTGTTCCAGCCCAATTTGGTTGATGTTGAGCAAGCTGGCGTGGGTGAGACTTTGTTCAACACTATTCAATCTGCAGACGTTGATATCAGATCGTCTTTGTTCAAGGCTATTGTTTTGTCTGGCGGCTCTTCCATGTACCCAGGCTTGCCCTCGAGATTGGAAAAGGAAATGAAGCAATTGTGGTTGACAAGAGTGTTGCACGGAGATGCCTCCAGGTTAGATAAATTCAAGGTCAGAATCGAGGACCCACCTAGGAGGAGACACATGGTTTTCATCGGCGGTGCAGTGTTGGCCAACATAATGGCCGAGAAAGACCACATGTGGATATCTAAGCAAGAATGGGAGGAGCAGGGCTCAAGAGTTTTGGAGAAGTTGGGCCCACGCTGATACAGCTTAGAATAAAATATAAATAAGACGAGTTTAAGTTCAACACCCCGTAATACGTTCTATATGTATTGTTCATGCAAAATTTAAGTCCTCTATTTGCTTGAGAACAGTGTCAACGAGTTTGTCGTAAATTTCATCAGTAAGATTGCCAGAATCTTTGCTGTTATAACCGAAATTGACCGCCGAGTACACCAAATCCTTCAAGAATGCCCTATTCACGGCCTTGGGTTTCAAAAAATCCGAGTCAAGACACTCCTCCACGGTCCATCTATTATTGGGGTTCCTCTCCAAGCATTTGCGCATTAGAATAACTGAGCTTTGAGGAACCCGGTTTCCGTCTATACCTTTGCTGGAAAATTGTATCTCGACCATGGGGTTCATTATAGCCATGATTCTTTGCTGCCCAGAAAAGGCACCATAAGGCGGACGGCCGTAAATCATTTGATAAATTATGCAGCCACAAGACCAGATATCAGATGGCTGACCCACTTTCCAGAATGCCGATGACTTGTTCATACTGGCACCACCGCTTGTCTCAATCAAAGCTTCCGGGGCCATGTAATTAGGCGTCCCGATTTGTGACTGGCGATATATGTTAGCCGTGTGATCTGGAACTGCATTAGCAATGCCAAAATCTATGATTTTCAAGGTGCCTCTGACGAAAAGAAAGTTTGCTGGTTTCAAATCACTGTGTACAATGCCTGCCCTATGGACTGCCTGAACACACCGGAGAATTTCAGTGGCGTGGAAGCGGACAAAATTCATATCCAAACTTTTTCCCGATGCGAGCTTGTTGGACAAAACATGGGCCAAGTCGAGATCACCGCACTCCATCACCAAATAAATGGAGCCTTCGCTGACAGCGTGGTCGAGTAGGGTCACTACTCGGCTGTCATGCCTTAGCTTTTTCAAGAGATCAATTTCACCCTTGAAGCCCTTCACACAGGCATCGTCGAATTGGTCAAAAGAAACCTTCTTGATAGCGTACACCTTCTTGTCTGCGAGCGAACGTACCTTGTAGACTTTGGAAGACCCTCCTCTGCCCAAGAGTTCTAGCTTCTCATACTGGGTCGAGTTGACGTAGATAATTTTTCTTCGGTTAGGGTCCTCGTTTAAGACCGGCTCGTACTGCCTTTTTCTGGATGCCATAGCAGAAGAGGGGAGAGGGGTGACCGTTGAAGTTGAGGAATTCGGCTTCTGTTCCACAGGGACCGGTAGGGGAGAATTGGGTTTCCTTGGCTTTCTGAAATCAGCAGACTTTTCAGCATTCAAATATTGCGGAGTCTTTTCGTGAAGCGGAACACGGCCATTCAAATCTGGGGCCGGTAATAAATGGGACACCTCTGACTGGTGTTCGGAGGATAAGACCCGGCCGCCCGAGGTCTGCCCGAGCTCGGACAAGTGAGGCGACCTATTCTTGAGTCTTTCTAGACTCTTAAAAAATTCCGAATCACCGGAAACGGCTCGCCTTTCTTGGGATTCCATGCGGACGATGCTGTCAGAGACACTTCTATAGCTATGGTCTCCATTCGACAGCCGCAGGTGTTTATAATCGTGGATGCGATCAGACGCTTTCAAAATATCTGGGATGTCTGGTAGATTGGTGTGTTGGGAATCAGCATCCGCAGATTTATGGTCATGAGATTGCTCGGTGTCCCTGGAGCTAGTACGCACATCATCCATTTCGGAGCCGTCCAGAAACTTCCTCTGTTCAACTTTAACATCAGAGGCCCGCATCGGGGGACCCAAAGATTTGAAGCGGCGAGAGAGTCGCGAGCGCTTGACTTGTTTGCCAGCAGTAGCACGCGGAGCCGACCCACCAGGGGCAGCGGGGGCAGTATTGCTGTAGTTATGCAGGGGGGTGGAAGGGTCCTTTTTGGAACCCGCTGAAGAGAGCTCCAACCGTGGGTAAGAATCTTTCGCGTCCACAGGGTGATCTGAAGAAATGGATGAGGGGTTAACAGCGTTGCGGGGACTTCCGCTGTATAGGCTATTTGGGTTTGTGCTGCTGAGGTTTGGATTGCTGATGCTGGAGTTGATGTTCGGGTGGCTTATATTGGAGAGGTCCGAGACGTTGCTGTTGCAGGTGACATTGCTGGTGTTTGGGCCGGTGGAACTGGACGAGCCCTCAGCCGGTAGGGTGTTGCTTTTCGAAGCTGGGGAAGAGTTCAACGGCGACTTCGCTGACACGTCTTGGAAATGCACGGATAGCTTGGTTTTGAGTGATGGCTTGGACGGTTCCGCCAGATGTCGGATCAGGTCGCCTAGAAGCGCTATGCCGTAGGCGCTCAATGCGGGAGGAGCGAAGGTGTTGTCTTCCTCGTGCGGGAGCACGTGGTTGCGGACGGGGGTGTAGTGCTGCGGGACGTGCTCTGGGAGAGGTAGAGAGCCCCCGGGTTGTGTATCCATTCGGCGAAGAATATGGCAGGAGCACCTATGTTAGCAGAGCCTCGCGATGAAGATTGTAAACAAGTAGGCTTGTGGTGCACGGGTGTCGGCCGCGGTAGCACGGTGCAGCGACGCGGTGTGCTCCCGGCCAGCGGCCCTATACACCGTGATACGCGGCTGAACAATAGGGCGGGTCGGATTTAAGGTGGCCGGGGAGATGTTGAGGTTTTGGGGATTCGTTTAACGAGCTGTTTCTTGGATTACAGGTGGATGAGTGGGCTGGATTGACATCTGGTGGGGACAGTTCAGACATGGACATCTGGGTGTCGAGTACCGGGTATCGGGTATCGGGTACCGGGTATCGGGTATCGGTATCGGGTATCGGGTATCGGTATCGGGTATCGGTATCGGACCTCTGGGACACCAAATGGGCCAAACCGCTCCAAACTGCTTCTAACAATAGACCCCAATTTGGTGCCTAGTGCCCGGTGCAGGCTACCCTGTAGAGTGCTAATGCAGGTCGCTGCGATGCCCATGGCAGGCAGATTTCGACTCTCAGATGCCTTTTTTATAGTAGCCTCCAACAGTGTTCCAGGCCATCGACATGCATTCCCGCTGGAACTGCATTGCCCCACGCAAAGCCAGCTCGGTCATCAGGCTAGTGTGTATAGAGTCCCGGATCACACACATCTACGGTCTGCCGTCTACCATGCGCAGAAATCGCACCAAAATCGCACACCAACACCAACCCATCTCCACAGCGATGAGCCACTTTGAACGCCAGGCCTCCTTCGAGGTGGAGTACGCCCCCGCCAAGATCTCCAAGTGGAAATCTGCCCGGACCGGCTTGCAGGTGGTGTATATAGACCATCCCTCGCCCATAGTGTCGGGCCATTTTGCTGTGGCAACTGAGATTGCCAACGACTCGGGCTGTCCGCATACTTTGGAACACTTGGTGTTCATGGGCTCCAAGAAGTTCCCGTACAAGGGGCTCTTGGACAGCTTGAGCAACCGCTTCTTTTCCTCCACTAACGCCTGGACAAGCGTTGACCAGACCGTGTACACGCTCACCACTGCTGGCTGGGAGGGCTTCAAAACGCTTCTCCCCATCTACTTGGACCATTTGTTCAACCCAACTCTCACCGATGAAGCATGCTTGACGGAAGTGTACCACATCGACGGCAAAGGAAAGGAGAAGGGCGTGGTGTTCTCGGAAATGCAGGGCATTGAAACCCAGAGCTGGTTTATCGCCTACATGAATTTGCAGAGAGCCATGTACGCCAAGGACTCGGGCTACTCTTCCGAAACCGGCGGTCTTATGGCGGAGTTGCGCCACTTGACCAACGACCAGATCCGTGACTTCCACCGGCAGATGTACCGTCCCAACAACCTCTGTGTTGTCGTCAGCGGGACTGTGGATGAAGCGGAGCTCTTAGACGTCATGGCCAAATTCGACAGCCTGCTCACTCCAAGCGCCACCAAAAAGAGACCCTTTGTGGATTCCGTGCCAGACTTGCCTCTCCAGAAAAAGGTTGTCACCAGGGTCACTTTTCCCGACGAGGATGAGTCCATGGCCGAGTTGAACATCGCTTGGATCGGGCCTGATTGCAACGACGTTTTAGACAATTTGGCTGCGGACATGGTGGGCTCATATTTTGCCGACTCCCCGATCTCCATCTTCAACAAGAACTTGGTGGAGATCGAAGAGCCGTTGTCCACCGAAATTGTCTACGGCACAGACGACTTTCTCCGCACCGCTTTGAATTTTTCCGTCGGTGGTGTGCCTACTGAGTCGTTGGACTTCGTGGACAGCGAGATTAATCGCTTGATCCTCGAGCAAACAGATCCCGCCAACTTTGACTTGAAACACATGAGACAAGTCATCGACCAGCAAAGATTGAAGCATGTCGCCAATACCGAGAAGGACGCCTCGAGTTTTTTTAATGTCGCCATTCTGGACTTCATCTACGGCAAACCCGACGGCTCGACTTTGGCTGCCTGGGCCAAGGACTTGAAGGAGTACGATACAATTGCCGAGTGGACGGCGGAGCAGTGGTGTGCCTTCATCAAAAAGTACTTTGTGGACAACAAATCGGCCACCAGCTTGGCGAAACCCTCTCACAAGTTGAACAAGCAGATGAAGAAAGACGACAAGCAGCGCCTCAAGTCGATTAGGGAGAAGTATGGGCCTGACGGCTTGGCTGATTTGGGCGCGAAGCTCGAGCTGGCAAAGGAGAAAAACGATACCCCCATTCCCAATGATATCTTGACCCAGTTCGGCAAGCCGGACCCTTCCAAAATCCAGTTTATCAAAACCGACTCCTATAGAGCTGGTTCCAACGACGGGGGCTTTGCCGACTACAAAGAGTCTGGCGTGATGTACGAAAACATCAAGAAGGACACCCTGCAAGACTTGCCGTTGTACTTGCACTACGAGAACTACAAGTCAAACTTTGCCACCGTGCACTTGATGATTTCATCTGCGCAAGTTCCAGCTCCGCTCTTAAAATACTTTTCTTTGATCGAGGAAATGTTCTCGTTATCAATCCAGCTCCCTAATGGCGAATACTTACCATACGATGAGGTAATCTCCCAGATCAACGAGGATTTGATTGAGTTCCATCTTGACAACGGCATCGACGACCAATTTGCAGAACTCACCGGTGTCAAAATCATGTTCGAAACACAAAAGTACGAAAAAGCAATCCAATGGCTAATCAACGTTTTGAAGTACGCCGTTTTTGAGGAAGACCGCACAAAGGTGCTCATCGAGAAGATAATTAACCTGTTACCAGACAAAAAAAGAGGAGACGAGCACATGTTGTACTCCATGGAGTACAGGCATGTCTTCAACGACTCGTCGCTCAGAAAGGCTCAGGACTGCATCAACACAGAAGAGTTTTACAAAGAATTGCTCCAGAAATGCAACAATGGAAAGTTTCATGAAATCAAACAAGATCTCGACAAAATCCGCGAGTGCTTGTTTGATGCATCAAACATGAAGATTTTTGTTGTGGGTGGATGTTCCAAATTGGAAAAGCCCGTTTCGTCTTGGGAAAGATTTTCAAAAGAGTTTGCTGGCTCATCGTCTGTACCGGAGTTCTCACTCTCAAACATCCCCAGAGCGTTCCACTATAAAACTGAACTCGGAAAGAAGTGCTCCAAAAAGGCATTTGTGCTTCCAAGGCCAGCTAGTGACAGCTCGTACTTGCTCGCGTTGACACCCATCCCTACAGACTACTTGGACGAGGACATCTTCAAAATCGCTTTGGCCAGCGAGTTTTTGGAGGCCGTGGAGGGACCGTTCTGGAGAGCCATTAGAGGCACTGGTCTTGCGTACGGAGCCAATGTTAGGAGATTGATTGAGTCGGGATACTTGTCTTTTAGTGTTTACCGAGGTGCCGACTCTCAGCAGGCGTGGACAGTGGCCAAAGATCTCATCACGAAGTACGCCAATGGCCAACTTGATATCGACCAAATCAGTATCGATAACTCTATCGCAGCCATTGTCAACTCTTTGGCCAACAACGAGGCCAGCAATTACGAGGCGGGAATGAACAGGATCATCGATACGATTTTCAAGAAGAGAGGGTCCTGTTACATTGATCACTTTTTGGGGAAGTTGAACTCATACACCAAAGAGGATATGATGTACGTCTTGAAGAAGTACTTTCTCCCGTTGTTCTCTGCCGAGACGTCCATGATTTTTTCGACAGTGCCTGCGGCCAAGTCTCAGAATTTCACTGAATTCTTGACTTCTGAGGGTTTTGACGTTAGCATTGAGGAGATTACCGTGCATGGGGGTGAAGGGTCTGACTACGACACTGACGACGGGAGTGACGACGGGAGTGAGAGTGAAAGTGAGAGTGGAAGTGAGAGTGGAAGTGAGAGTGGAAGTGAGAGTGGAAGTGAGAGTGGCAGCGAGAGTGAAAGTGATGAGGACGAAAGTGGCGACGAAAGTGAGGACGGCGAGTAGGGCCTGATCAGCAGCCTCTGACCTATCGACGGCTTGAGAAGCTTGCATGTGCTCAGGAACTCAGTCTTCGAATCAACTTCAACCTACACCTTAAGATCGACTCATTACTGCAAGGCGTCAGTCACTGAGTCCGTAGTTATACAATCGACCAAATCAGTCTATCGTCACTGCACAGATGCCAAGTCGTCCACCGACTAGTAAATGTTTCAGGCGCATTCTGCAGACTGACATTGACAGGCCGTCGTTATCATCAGCCCAGAGGAGATCGGATCCAGCCAATGGATCTCTAGATAACCAGACCGCTCAAACCCCGTTCTCTTCTCGCACCCAGCACCAAACCAATGTGCTTATCCATGCAATCTAAGTATCTAGGTGACGTCCGCCTGGAAGACTATAGCAGCTGACGCACCAGGTTCAGGGAAGTGCGGCTGAAGCCGAAACTGAGGCTCACGCCTACAACACAGGCTATGAGGCTTCACCAACTGAGGCTCATCCAAATGAGTACACTGCGGCTCACAGCACACACCACACACCTTACCTCACCACCCCACACCACACACCTTACCTCACCACCCCACACCTCACATCACCACACCACACCACACCATACAACGCCACAGGCCGCAATTTAAAACACCGTTCGATGCCGCGTGCCAGACCAATTCTGCCAACTACCATGTCCCTTTCAGTTGCAATCATCGGCCTCAATGGCGCTTTAGGAGCCGCCACCTTGGAGGCTTTCCAAAGCGCCACCTTCAGAAACAACTTCAAACTCCCCATCCTTGCGGTGACACGGGACTCGGCGTCCAAAAAATCGGACGACGTGGTCAAGTATGTGCAGGGCGATATCAGTGAAGACTGGAAGTCCGTGGGCGAGTCGTTGCAGGGTGTGGATGTGGTGATTGCCTTGACCAACCCGAACGCCAAGACCTTTGCAGGCTTGGAGGGCTTGGTGGCACACGTGCAGCCCAGGTTGTACATCCCCTCCCAGTTTGGTGTGGACATTGCTGCTGCGGACACCGTGCTTCCTGGATTCCTAGCATTCAAAAATGCCCACTCGCAGAAGGTGCGTGAAGCAGGCGTCCCAACCGTGGACATCGTGACAAGCATCTTCGCGGGTGGGCCCTGGTTGTATGACAGAATCGGCCATGTTGGAGGAGACCCGGAGAACAAGACCGTCACTTACTTGGGGTCTCCCGAGGAGCGTGTTTCTTTCACCAACATCAAGGATATCGGGCGAGTGGTCGCGTCTGTTGCTTCCAAGGCGTCGGAGAAGCTTCCACAGCTCATCCGGGTGCAGTCCGGCGTGGTGACCCCGAAGCAGGTGGTGGAGCGGTACGAAAAGACACATAGTGTCAAGCTCGAGGAGAAGGAAATCGTGCCTAAGGACGAGGTGTTGGAGAATGCTCGTGCGTACTGGGACCAGAAGGACTACAGCAAGTTCACGTACTTGTTGAACGTGCTTATCTCCCAGGGGGGAGACCATGGCGTGTACTTTGAGAAGAACGACAATGAGCTAGTGAACGCGGGAGAAAGAGCATGGAGATGGGAGGAGTTTTAGCGGTGTTTCGTTTACAGTGTACAGGTGATCTAGGTTCAGGCAACAAACAGTCACTAATAGACAGTAATAGACAGTAATAGACAGTAATAGACAGTAATAGACAGTAATAGACAGTAATAGAAAATAGTGTAGAGAACATAGACCTCTACGGAACTAGTAGCAGGCTAACTTCACCCATAATTTGCAGTCACGCGCCTGCATACAAGTGCTCGGCTCTCAACGACGGCAAAATCTCACTCCACCTCATGTCCGAGTTCAATATCCTTCTATCGGAGTCCTTACCCAAATACTCAGATAAGTGTGTTTTCCCATCATCCGTATTGGAGGATGCCCTCGCAGCCTTTCCCCGCCTACCGCATCCCCTAATCTTGGTCTTGAATGACTCTTTACTAGTGGGCGTGAAGGAGTTCACCGCTCCGCCTGACACTATCTATGTCCCAGAGGAAGTGTACCGCAGTCTCAACTGCTCCAGTGCCCGCTGCACTGTCCGGCCCGATGTCGAACTAGCCACTTTCTTAACGTTGAAACCGCTCCAGTTCTATCCCCACGTGACCAACTGGAAGTACTACTTGGAGTCCTTTCTCAGCACCTCATACACGACATTGTCCAAGGGCCAAACCATCCACTACCACGACGCTGTGGCTGCTCAGACCGTGTCTCTTCTCGTCGAGAACTCCAACGCCTCGTCGGTTGTTGTCGTGGATACTGATATAGCCTTGGATGTCACGCCTTTGAATGATATAATGGGAGCCCAGCAGCTTCAACACGACTCCTCCTTGGCTCACATAGAAAACGTTCCCCTCTTGGAGGAGCAGGCGCTAGAAATCCAGCCGTTCCACGCATCCCAGTCTCCCTGCATCTTCAAGGTGGATCTTATGAAGGCGGGACGCTTCATTTACGTGTCACTCGCTGCAGAGGGCGACGTGTGCAACGTTGACTTGATCGCAGGCTTGGATAAGCTACTAACGCTTGAAAACTTCTCTGTCTGCACGATGTCGCAGGATGGAGTAGCAGACTCTGTAAAGACGTTGGTAGTTGACACCCGGGCAGACCAGATCGCCAATCACATGGAAAAGCACAAAGGCGAGCCGAATTGCTGGCTATACGTTGTGGCTTTCGCGTGGTCAGATCCAGCGCACGTGAGGATAAGTTTGGCTCATTCTGTTCTGGAGCATCAAGGAGCTACGGAGAAAGTGGCTGTGGGCCAACATTGCTCCAATTGTGGTAAATGCATTGATCCTGCCAAAATACAATTGCACGAAGCGTTTTGTCTGCGCAACAATGTCAAGTGCCTGTGTGGTGAAGTGTTCTCGAAGGAGATTCCTACAACCCATTGGCATTGTGCCCAATGCGACGTCCATGGCAACTCGGCGACGTTCAAGTACAAGCATGCAAAGCTCGTCCATGAGTTACCTTACCGTTGTACTCAATGCGCTCTGGCAAAAGAGTACCCAAGTTTCATTGACTTGGTGCAGGAACACAAATCAACAGAATGCCCTGCCAAATTGTCCGAGTGTGTCTTTTGCCACTTGATCGTGCCACAGGAAGAATCCACATATGAAGACCGATTTGCGAATCTCACCCACCACGAAAACCAGTGCGGCAATCGTACTGCCGAGTGTTACCAGTGCGGCAAGGTGTTGCGGAATAAAGACATGGCAAAGCATTTGCAAATGCATGCAATCGCCAAAAGTGACCAAAATGCGGTCCCCGTGGAACGCTGTGCAAACAAGCTGTGCAGCAATGTTCTCATGGATGCCGACAAACGGGATAACGCTTTGGGCTTGTGTGGTACTTGTTACGGGCCTCTTTACCTGACGTTTCTCGACAAAGATAACTCTAAGCTACAAAATCGCATCGAAAGAAAGTATGTTCTACAACTTACAAAAGGCTGCGAAAAGGAGTGGTGCCGGAATTCCGAATGTTCCATCAGCCGGGGAAAAATGGCCATTAAGGATGCCTTGGTGCGTGTCAGAGAGGTGTTACTCCCCGCAATCACTCATCCACACTTACCCATCAACGCCGACAAAAAGAAACCGGCAGAAAACAGCTTCTGGTTCTGCGTCAATCAGAGCAACCAGGAAAAGAAAAACCGCATCGATGCGCTTGTCGATGAAGGTACTTTCCTGGAGTCTCTTATATTCAAGGCCGTGAATAAAGAGGGCATTGAAGGCGCCAAACTGTGGTTAGAGGAGAACGCGCATGGGTCCGCATGATACGCACGCGCATCCGTGCATCTCTCCTTATCTTATCAATGATGTAACCGCAGCGACCTGGCCCCTCATGCTGTACCGGCGATTAGGGCTCAAGATAAGCCCGGACTGGCTGGCCTGATTGACTTTTTCTCTGACATTTGTTTTCAGGCAACGCTCAGTGAGTGGCTCTAATCCCGACCTTCGCTGAACTCTCTACGATGAGGACATGCATGTTTCTTGGTCCTCACGCAGACCACACTTTGGGCATGCACATTCCCGAATGGAGGCATACAAGCATCCCCTTAGAGCCTGAATAGAACTTCTCTGCCAATAAATCCCCGGCGTTTCGTAGGCCGCGTCGGTATATGTCGAAACTGTTATTGTTCTAAGTTCTGGACCTGCACGCATCCCACTTGTCCAGCCACAAGAAGCAATTACCGAGGTGCGAGCGCACTGCATACACGCGCCCCCATTCCCTTTTACTATTTAAACCCCGTATCGCCACACTACCCCTGCCGACCATATTCTTATTCACTTTTTGCTATTGGACATACTCCAAAATCTTATAGCAATACTTGAACCTAAGAATAAATCAACCCCTGCTACTTCCGAATTTAAAGTTTTCTTCGTTCAGCTTTTGCCACCCTAGAGCCTCCCCAATCTATTAACTTAACCGAGATATGTTGTTATCTCGCTCTGTGGCTCTCTCCATTTTAGCCTCCCTCGGCACTGTCAATGGTATGCTTATTCCAAGCATCAACGATGTCATAGATGTGTTTCATAACCTGGAGCTTGACGAGTTGAAGTCTGACCTCAAGACTAGCGTCGCTGAATCCGCCAACGCGGTTGCCGAGAAGGCCCAGGACCTCAAGGAATCTGTTAAGGAGAAGGTGGAGTCTGCTGCTGCTGCTGCATTGGCGCCATTCATCGAGAATCCCCGCGAAACTATCCCTCACAAGTACATTGTGGTTTATAAGGGAGATGTTTCCTCTGCTCAAGCTAAGTTCCACCAAGAAATTGTGTCAGCCAAGCTGAGCGAGGACGTGGCCAAGGCCGATCCTTCTGACCCATTTTTCGTGTCCACGCAGGGAATTGATGCGAAGGGTGGAATCGTCGATCTGTTTGACATTGCCAACACATTGTCTGGATTCTCTGGTTACTTTTTGGACTCCACTATTGAGTGGATTCGTAGTGACCCCAATGTTGCCTTTGTCGAAAAGGACTCGACTGTCCATGCCAGCGAGTTTGACATCCAAAAGAGCGCCCCTTGGGGTTTGGCCAGACTTTCCCATCGTCAACCTCTCTCGTTGGGCAACTTCAACCAGTATCTTTACGATAACGATGGTGGTGAAGGCGTCACTGCTTATGTGATCGACACCGGAGTGTTTGTTGACCACAAGCAATTCGAGGGCAGAGCCAAATGGGGTGCCACCATTCCCACCGGCGATAGCGACACTGACGGCAATGGTCACGGAACTCATTGTGCAGGTACGATCGCCTCTAAGGACTATGGTGTTGCCAAGAAAGCAGAGGTGGTGGGCGTCAAAGTTTTGAGATCCAATGGTTCAGGCTCCATGTCTGACGTGGTTAAGGGTGTGGAATTCGCAGCCAAGTCTCACCAAGCGGCAGTCAAGAAGAACAAGAAGGGATTCAAGGGCTCTACTGCCAACATGTCCTTGGGAGGTGGCAAGTCGCCAGCATTGGACTTAGCTGTCAACGCTGCCGTCAAGGCGGGTATCCACTTTGCAGTGGCTGCTGGTAATGAGAATCAAGATGCTGCCAACACTTCGCCAGCATCTGCCGAGTTGGCAATCACTGTCGGTGCCTCGACCATCTCTGATGCTAGAGCATACTTTTCCAACTACGGCAGCACTGTGGACATCTTTGCCCCAGGTCTCAACATTCTCAGTACCTACATAGGATCTGAGACTGCCACCGCTACCTTGAGTGGAACCTCGATGGCCTCTCCACACATTTGCGGCTTGTTGTCTTACTTCCTCTCCTTGCAGCCAGGATCCGACTCGGAATACTTCACCTCTGACAAGGGTATTTCTCCAAGCCAAATGAAGAAGAACTTGGTCAAGTTTGCCACCTCCAACAAGTTGAGTGACATTCCGGACGACGGAACTCCAAACGTGTTGGCATTCAACGGAGCTGGTCACAACCTCACCAGTTTCTTCGGTGCAGCAGAGTATGGGCCCGCTTCCATTAACGTCAACACCGAGACTGACGATGTCTTCGCCGGTGTCTCGGAGAAGCTTGACTCCGTGTACAAGTTGATCAAGGCTGACGCCGATCAACTCTTGAACGAGGTCGAGGGCTTCGTTGCAGGTGTCTACAAGAGGGAGTGATTGACTCGCTGCCCTTTCTCCTTAAGCGAGACTCTATTGATTAGAGAGATAGTATGACATACAATCAAGAATGTTTCAGTTATTGTAGAATCTAGGAATGCGTTCTAGATGCTTGAGTGTGGTTCGCTGAGATTGCCACTCGCAAGATGGAAGGCGATCGAAAGCGGGCGCGCGTGATCGTGGCGTAACACCCCATATAAGTTCCCGGCCCAAGATCAACAGCCGCCAACTTGCGCTTCAAAAAACCTTGCTTTCTCTATTCATTTGAGCCGTTGTTCTTGTTAACACTTCGCACCCTTACACCTCGCATCAGTGAGCATTGCCGACAACTGCAGGACTCGGCCCAGTTTACTCTGCACATTCCAACACCGAATCACACCCACCATGTCGACTCCAGCCAAAAGAAGACTCATGCGTGATTTCAAAAGAATACAGCTGGACGCCCCCAGTGGCGTGTCCGCGTCGCCCGTGCCCGACAACGTGATGTCGTGGAACGCTGTCATCATCGGACCTAGCGACACACCCTTTGAAGACGGCACGTTCCGTTTGGGGTTGCAATTTGATGAGCAGTACCCCAACAAGCCGCCACTGGTGAAGTTTTTGAGCGAGATGTTTCACCCAAATGTATACGCTAGTGGGGAGTTGTGCCTAGATATCTTGCAGAACCGGTGGTCTCCGACTTATGACGTGTCAAGCATCTTGACGTCAATCCAGTCGCTTCTCAACGACCCGAACATCCTGTCGCCAGCCAATGTGGAGGCAGCCAATCTCTACAAGGAGCACCGGTCTCAGTACATCAAGCGGGTGCGTGAAACGGTGGAGACCAGCTGGAACGAATACGACGACGAGGACGGCGAGGACGACGAAGACGACGAGGCTTAGGCCCGCTTTTGTTGCTGTGTGATATGTACCGCTGTACATTTTGACATTATCTATATACATAATCCGTTTACTTGAGCCAGAGATAATACCACTTGCGTCTGTTCCTCTCCGCCTCCTGCAACCGCTCTTGTTCTTTCTTCTCTTCCTGTTCCTTTTTCCACTTGAGATACTGGTCCTCCACCACAAACTCCACGGGCCGGCCGGCCTCGCCGGTGTTCTTGTCTCTGGCCAAAGCAAACAAGATGAAGAATGCGGTGATGTAAAGGAAAGTCTTTGTCACCGGGTCCGTCTTGGACGTATCGAACTGGGCCTTTCTAACCTCGGTCTCGGCAAGGTTCACGGGCCTCAACTTGCGGATGGGGTCCAGGGCGCTGGGTTGCGTGGTTCTGATCTGCGAAGGTGTGGAGAACGGAAGATCCAAGGGCGCCTCCGACGTGTTCCAGTTGGAGAACTTCTCACGGGGGCCCCAGTCGCCGTATGCTATGAAGTAGCCCAAGCGGCGCTCCTGCGGCGTCAACTTGGTCCAGTTCTGGTCGTACTTATCCTGGAGTTCCTGGATCACCTGGCCCTGGTGGAGAAGACTCAATTCAACAAACTTGCGGGGCTCCTCAAAGATGTAGCTGGTGTCGATGGGCTGGTCTGCTTCCTCGCTGGACGACGAGAAGAGCGACTTCATGTCTTTCAAAGACCGCAACGCCAACTTGGCGGCCTCTGCCTTGGCCTCTTCTGGCAAGAGCTTCCGTCCGTTCACAGTGGGCTGTGTGTCCCTCTGGCTCTGCAGCCTTGAACTGAGCGTGGAGAAGGGAACTGTGCTTCTGGGCCAGGCCCTCAGCACGACTTTATATCGGAGCGTGTTCATTGCAGCGGTGGATGAAGATGCGTCTGGATAATGAGATGTTCGCGCTCACCACTGTTGCACCACTGAGTTTCACACTTTTGGTCTGTTCTGTATGTTTCAGAGAAAACATGCGAAGCGATTTCTACGTAGGAGTCTTACACTCTACAACTTGTTCATTACTTTGACGTATAGTTTCTACACCACCCGGTTCATGAACTTTCCGATGGCAATCATGGGTGCACACACGGCCCTCACGGCCAAGCACAAGGCATCAATGAGAAGCGAAACCTCGTACAAAATCCACACGAATATGACGAGCTCGAGAACGATCACCGTGGACTGTAGACTGGGGATCTGCTCTGCGATGATGTCGATGGGCGAGAACAAGATCTTCATGATCCGGACGCTTTTTATGAGCCTGTTGATGTGGGACACCACTAGTATGGGCGCGCTCTGGGCCTTGTCCTGAAGCGCGGTCTGGTTGAACTGCTCCAACGCACCGGTCTCTGGGTTGAGGTATAGCTGCAGGCTCGATTCGCCATCGCCGGCGAGTTCGACCTCATACTCAGAGGCACCCTCTTCAAACTTGGAGCCGCTAACCAATTCGCGGCCACTCCTGGGTCTCCAGTCGTCCTTGGAGTACAACGACGCAGGTCTCGACCAGCCTTGAAGAAGCTTATGCTTGAGCCTCTTGGATTTTCTGCTCTCCGCGTCCGGTTGCGAGCCCTGGTCGGTAATCTCCTCTATTTTGCCACTGTCACTCTGCTCCTCAGCAGGCGTATACACCACCCACGAAAGGATGCTGTTCCATATGGGATTGTATGCCGGTTGCACCTGGGTAGCCGGACTCTCCAGGAGTGCGGGCTTTTGCCTTAGTTTCCTGGACTCTCTGTTGCCAATCTCTCTCTTGTAGTTCTCGAAATAGTTTTCCTCTAAGGTCCGCTTGGCTTGTCGCCATTTTCTTTTGATCTGCTTTCGAAGGGTAGGGCTGCTGGTGTTGGCTGCGCCCGGCTGCTCGGCCATCCACGCTTCTAGATCTTCGTCAGTGGAGTCGTCATCGTCGAGATCCGCTTGATCTGTGAACACGTCTTTGTTCTCAGGCCTCTCGTCTACGAGCATTTTTCCCCTCAATTTGGAAATGAAACTGAGGCCTTTTTTTGCATTGTTTCCCGCATCTTCAGCGCGAGCGTCCATCTTGGGCTCTTTGCCTGTCGAGTCAATGCCCTTTCTTTTTTCGCATCTCTGTTTCCTCTGCACCTGCTCGCCTGCTCGCTCCCTCTGCTGTTCCTTGAAGTAGTCGTAGTTCACATAGTTTTCTCGGGCAAGCTTCCGCTGCACATTCTTGTAGAGGCGCTTGGGTGGCCGCTGAGACTTCCGGCTCAATTCAAGATCCTCCTTATCTTGGAACACAACATCTATAGGGTTGAGCCGCGGCTTTTCGTCGTCGTCAAACACCCTTTGAAAGGTCTTGTGTGTGTACAGGGCGGGCTGGAATTGCACAGCCTCATCTTGCTTCCGCTTCTGATCAATGTAATAGCCCTCGTATTTGTTGGGGAGGGAGGGCTCATATAAATCGTTGCCGTTGTGGAAGTGAGCCATAAAGCTCTGATGAGTCATGGCGCCTCGCCCTGAAAGTGCATTTTCAAGTTCCAACTGTTGGTAAGCTGCTCTGTACTGGTTGGTACCCCAGTCTTGTTTTGTGAGATTGTGAAGTTCTGCCGGAGTCATCTGTTGCGTCAAGTCACTGTGTCTATCGAGGACATCATCGGTAGCAAATTCTGGGGAAATGAAGGTTCTTTCCGGAAGCGTCTTGGGCAGCTGAGACTTGCTCAGGTTTGCGTAGCTTGATTTCGGGTCCGTTGTTTGCAGCCTAGAATCGTGCATATTCTGAAGGTAATCGGAGGAGTAGTAGGCAGTTCGGGTCACGTTCATGGTGTCAAACTGGATAACTAATATCTATAAAGTATGGTTCGGATAGCGTAAGTTGATATGGAACAGAAAGAACAGGTCACCTAGAGATGACCATGGCATTTCCTATTCGGGGCGCATTGATCTTGGTGGCTGGCTGCCAGCAGCTAATGCGGATGAGCATTGCCAGCCACTCGCAATGTATGCAGGTCGCAATGTATCGAAGTGCCGGGATCTGCCCAGCCACGGTAAAGGCTCATATAATGGCCGTGATGAAACAGGGCGAGGCCTCCATTTTAGACGGGTGGCTAGTTTTTCAGGAAGAGTCACACGGAGCAGTAATGTAGGACTCGAAAAATCCCTGAGACAGCGAGACATTGATCTCCTTCATGCAATACCAAGTCTGACAGTTGATAGACGGGAGTAACAAAAAGATTGCAGCACCACAATTTCACACATGGTCTCCCACTGCATTACTCACTGTGGCCCTAAGTGGTTTAACTAACGTTGATCGGACGGGAAACTGTGCGGTCCACTTGGTATGGCCGCAACCGAAAGTGGTTTTTCAGCCATTTCTGATTGTGAGTGTTAGATTCTTTAGTAACGTCTGATGTTTAACAAGTGTTATTCGTTGATGATCCTCCCAGGAAGGGCGAAGATCGGGAAATACATAATCGTTTGGAAAGCCCCTTCCCGCTGGCCCGGCAGGGGCGATCCGTCCGAGTGGGCTGATATCCTGAGTCTCACCGGTCGGGCCGGTTAGTTGGGCCTAGAACGGTGGCTGTGTCTAACGATGGCCGAATCTAGAACGATGGTTATGTCTAATCAACCAGGGAAGGTATTCTAATCAACCAGGGAAGGCATTCTGGGGCTGGGTTCATGGTATGCACAAAAGTTGGAAACCACAGATTGGGAAAGCTCTACAATGGTTGAACTATCCGGAGTCCAAGCGTCATGACAGACCTTCAATGTGTTGAAGCATTTGGTGCAATAGTCGTGCGTAGCCCATATTGTATATGATGGCGTAGATAGTCGGGGAGTCTCGACCAAACCTTAATGCTTTTTAAACGAGGATGACCTGTTAGAACTTACCTTAAATTGTACCATGCACCTGGGTCAAGCCACGGGGGTAACCGTGCACGTTAAAGGTGTTTAATACATTTTCAAGTACACTGAATACCTGCAGATCAAGACGGAAACATCGACTATAGTGGAAATGATCAATCTTTGTCACGTGTCTCTGTTAACAAACACGTATGGGTGCTAGGGAAGTTGCTTTATCATCAAAGCTACTCTCCAGTCACCTACAAAGCGCCCACGTCGCTTCTGTCACTGGCATCAGAAATGGCAGAGGTCACGTGCGCTGCTCATACTTGCACCCTCGATCTCCACTGACGCTGCCCCAACATGAACCTCAGCAGGCCTCTACATCAAGCGGCGCTGCGGATCCCCAGAGCGAAGCACTCGGCCGAGTTTCTTTCTCTAATCGGCAACGACAGTATCACCCACCATGTCAACGACTTAGGGGCATTTCCCTCGTTCTCCAGCATTTTGACCCCACAGCATTTCTACCAGAACGAGGTTTTGCTCGACTACTCCAAAAAACAGCCCCACCCGGTCTCCCTACGCCAGTTGGCAGGCTATGGCAAGAAACTCACCAAGCAGAAGATCTTGGCGTCCGCAAATTTCGTTCGCCTAGAGCTACCTATTCGTTTGGCCATGAGGATCAGGGACTTACAGACGTTACCCTTTGGCGTGGTCAACAACTTCCACTTGGCGCAAATCTACCAGTCGTATTACCACTCGTTCAATGCGTTCCGCAAGATCCCCTCCATCAACTCGCTATCAGATAATGACGAGTTCTGCAAGACCATCAGCACGTTGTTGGACCAGCACGTGTTCAACTTGTCACATTTGATGATGGGGGCTTTGGAGCTGAGTATCTCGGAGAATCTCCCGCAGGAGGACTTGGATAATTTCATGAGCTCCATGCTTCGATCCCGTATCAGTAGAAGAGTCATCGTGGAGGAGCACTTATCCTTGACAGAAATCTACAGGACACACCCATACCAGGAAAACCCGCCAGACTACATCGGAGAGATTTTCCAGAGCTGCAACGCTCAGGACGAGTTTCGGAAGGTGGGCTACTTAGTGGCCGACTCAATGGCGGACTTCTTCCCCAGCAAAGACAATATGCCGGAACTAGTGGTGGATGGCGATGTTCTGGCCACTTTTCCGTTCATGGTGCCCCACTTGCACTATCTTTTTGGCGAAATCTTAAGAAACTCGTTTGAGGCCACCATCAAGACTCATGGTGCGGCAGGGAAGAAGTTGCCTCCTATCAAGATCACCATCATTGACTCCAAGAAACACGTTGTCTTCCGGATATCCGACGAGGGCGGGGGAATGAGCCATAGCGGGTTGCAGTCCATCTGGTCTTTCGGCAAGAGCCCCACCTTGGCCAAGGCCTCTTTGGACAACTTCCATCAGATCCCAGGATTGCAGATGTACTCCAATTTGCAGGTCACTCCTGCAGGCTCGTCAATAGTTGAGAGCCAAAATGGACTAGGCCAGACGTCTGTTGCCGACATCAACCAGGTGTCCACCAAGACAAAAAAGTCTACGCTAGAGCAGTTGATCACCAGGCCCTACAAATATAAATTGGGCTTGGGCTTGCCAATGTGCAAGGTGTACGCAGACTACTGGAACGGAGACTTGACAATGAACAGTTTGGAGGGCTACGGCAGCGACACGTGCTTGACCTTGAACAAGCTCGGCTTCCACACGAATGTGATTCAACTCGATCGGGCTTAACATTTTCATACGGACATGTACATATGACAGTCAGTAAATCAGGGAATGGGACTTGTAAGTTGGCCTATCCAGTTAGAGCTTCTCACGCACCGATACCCTTGGAGCATTGCCAGAGGTGATAGACTGTCAGTAACAACTATTGGCATGTTTTTACATCTGACGCCGAAGAGAAATTGTGATGAGACCCACGCTACAAACGAAACGATAATCCTCAGATTCTAAACGAATCCTGACCGCCTATCGATATGCTGTATGTGAGTGGCTGCGCGTTTTGTTAGTCTACTCGCCTCACTCCAACTCCTCATCCAACTCCCCATGTCAGGACCTTCTCCACCTGCCCAAGCAGCAAAAGACCCAATCAGGGAAGGGCCCATATCAAATAGTGTCGCCCCACAGAAGAAGACAAGTGTTCTGTCAGCAACTAGTGAGGTGATCGAGGTGATTGATGACTCCCCAGAGCCCGAAGCATATACAGCCCTCGATCCAAGAAAAACTCTAGTGGCTTCTAATGAGCTGATAAACACAACACCTGCCCCTCCTCCAAGTGTACCGGGCTCTGTGGCGCCTGTTGCTGCGGTGCCAACCCAAAGTAAAGCAGTGCCAGCAGCGGCACCCTTCCAGAACGACTTTGTTGCACAATTCCAAACAAACTTCCAGGTGGCAGAAACGCCAGCTGCTACTGATGCTAAAGCCAAGAAGCAATCAAAACTTGCCCCAAAGCAAGCCCAGTTCAACCGCACCTCCATCAGCTCTCTCATGAACAGCGATGAAATCAACCAGGCTGCCACCAAGCCACAAGATAAGAAACGAAAGTCCGCTCCCAAGACCGAGCCTTCGAACAAAAAAGCAAAACAGGAGACGAAGAAGGACTTGGTGCCCACGGGCGCTGCGACTCCTTCAGACAAGGTGACGAAGGACAAAATTCCGTCCACATCTGTTCTAACGCCTGAAGCGCCTAAGAAGGAAGCGAAGAAAGTGGTCAAGAAGAAAACCCCTGAGAACAACGTCTCGATGATGGACAAAGTGGCAATCAACCCCACCGTCACCACCAACAAGCAGAAGATCCCCTCGGGCCCTTTGAACCTCCCTAACCCAGCATTTCTAGATTTGGCAGAACCAGGAAACTCGAACGCAGATGCCGAGAACAAAGAGGGCAGTGAAAAAACGCCGGTCATTTTTTTAGACGTGCCTCTCTTGGATCCTTCCGACCCAAAACCTGGACAAGCAGAAATCGTGATAAATGTTTTAAAACTAGCCGAGGACAAGTATGGGTGGAATGCTATTCATCCTGATGCAAGGTCCGCCATTGACATGATGGATGATATGCTCGATGATGATGACGAAGGTGACGATGATGAAGGAGACGATGACCTTCAGATAATAGAGGACAAGGCCAAGAAGGATGTAAAGGAAAGTGACGCCAAAAGCGGTGCTGAAAGTAAGGACGAGGATCTAAATCGAAAGTGGAGAGCACAGCAGACAAAGATCAACCGCAAAGTTGGTAAATACGACTATGAGGATCCGTTCATTGATGACGCTGAATTACAATGGGAAGAAGAAATCACCACCACTAAGGAAGGCTTCTTTGTCTACTGGGGCCCTTTGGTGGACGAGCGATCTAGCGGCTCGGCCAAGAAGGGAGCAGGGAAACCCAAGAAGTAAGGTCCAGTTACATTCATTCTTACATACAAATACCTAGTCAATCACATCGACCAATAATGCTGCCAGGCCATCAGTTTTGCTAGCCAAGTCTTGCCAAGGCGACGGATAGAATATTCACGGCGTTCAAAACACTCGCTTTGGAAGTGTTGCCCTTGTGTGCGTTTTCAATCTTGTCGATATTATCTTGCGTCATAGAAATCACTTGAGCACTGTCTTGAGCAGAAATTTGACCTGAGTTTTTAACGCTAACAAGCATGTTCAAGTAAGACAGCAAGGTGGGGAACGTGAGAAAATTCACGTCCGGCAGTCCCTCGTTGTCAACAAAAGACAGCTCAATACAGCTGTATATGAGCTCCAAGATGTCGTTGGTTCTCTCTGGATTCAAGTTGATGAACTTGGCATGCTTTGGAGTATCTCTTTTGGGTAAAGGCGGCTGCAGAGGTTTCGTCGTCACATCAAGCGACCCCAACTCCTCGCTTACATCCTTCACGAACCTATCATTCACAAGCAAGGCCTTCAAAGTAGCAGCTAGCGCCGCTTTGACGTTTTCGTAAGGACAATCTTTTAAAGAACTGATGAGGAAGTTATAGGCCGAATCCTCCGGTGCTGAGGACAAGAAACGAGTCAATAGCGTTAGCGTCACGTATCTGATCTGCGCATTTCCTTGGCTTGACACCATTACAAACAACAAGGACTGTAAAAAAGTTTGTAGGATAATGTTTGGTACACGAGAAAGCTCCAACTGGACAGCCTGAGGGTCTTGAGACAATTCCTGCACCACGAACCAGCACCAAAAGATGGCCACATCGTGGAGGCCTAGATGGCAAAGAGAAGGGTGGACTAGACCCGGAATGACAAGTCTGAGGGTCATGGCCATGACCTCTTTTAGGGACAAGGCAAAGCTTGCGGCGAAAGTGGGATCAAGTCCGTTTTTCGACACTTCGAAAGTGTACACTAGCAAAAACCCCGCCAACGAGTTCTGTATCCGCTGAAGTTTCGGACTGAGAATTGAATTAGCGAACTGCACCTGGTAGTCAATGACAAGCCGCTCGAAAAGTTCCTCGGAGTAAGTATCGTTGTCCTTGACATCTAAATGCACAATCTCCACAGAGGACTTGGCAAAAGCGCTGAAGATCTCCTCTAGCTGGACGTCGAATGATGTAAGCAAGTTGTAGTATCTTTCCATAACAGGCACATCTAGACTATACGACCCGTGACTGATGTTTGAGTTCGGTGATTGCAAACTCTCGAAATACGCCACGGAGTAGCCAAACAGTTGCCTCGACAAAAGTACTGACACCGAGTACGACACGAAGGCGGTTAGAAGCGTTCTTTGCAAGTAATCCTCGTCCTTGATGATCTCCTTGACTTCGGGGGAGAAAAGCTCGGTGCCCTCGGGAGGCGAAGGTGGTAAGTAGTTGCGAGCAAGTGTGTAGATGCGTTTCATGACAAACTCCAAGTGCAAGTCGTTGCTCTGCGGATTGAGGGACAATGCATTGATGAAGCTGGACACGGTCATGGACAAGAACCGCGAGGGGTATAGTGTCAGTATTTTGCGGAAGCAGCCGTTGATGAGTTCGAATATGCAGTGGAGTTTGATATCGTAGAACTTCAAGGCGACGGAGAGATCGTCAGAGGAGGCGCTGGCCTTCGTTGAGCTCAATAATTCGTTGGCTTTTAGGAAAAGCTCTTTGGGGTTTCCGTCACGGACAAGCACATCGAGAATCTTGAAGATTTTGGCGATACACGGCGCACTACGGAGGCCCAGCTTGAAATCGAAGCCTGTATCAACAAAAGGGATGACCAAAGAGGGGATGTCCCAGCCGATTTCATGCACCAACGTTCTGTCCTCGGACAAGGTGTCGAGCAACTGCTGGAGCAAGCGCTCACGCTCGTCGATAGAATACTTGGATGGCTCCGAGAGATGGATATCCAACACAGTTGAATAGGACAAGAAATCGTCCAAGTCCTTTGCATCTGTGGCCGCGTCTTTGAGCAGCGCAAGGATAGACTCGAATTCGACCGTCTCCAAGGTCTCGTTGCTTGATACCAGAGACGTATCAGAGGGGGAAAAGGACATGGTGTGGGAAGTCGTGCTCTGGGGTATTCGAGAAGGTGCGACTGGCAGCGCCGGAGTGCGTGCAGGAGAGGCATTATTCTTGGCCATACTTTAAGTTTGAACAATAGCAGGCGCCTTAGGGGTGCAGTTAAGAGAGGCTGTATGGTAGAGACGGAGTTAGTGAAGGCGAAAGTGGTGTCGTGGCGAGAGGTGACCCATTGGCGTGAGTTTACTAGTACCGACTGCCTTGCTTACTGGCAACGCGCCATCTACCTCCGATAGTGCATTATCGACAGGTCTGATGGGGCAAAGATACTGTGCTTTAGATGTACCGAGTTTTGCTATTCAAGTGGCATGAAGTGGAGTGTGCTCGTACCAATAAGTAGAATATTGGAACGTCAACGGCACTACTGAGCACTTTTGGTTTCTTCACGTCCTGGCATACCTGGGACAAAATGCGCATGGAACACTGTACACTTGATACGGGGGCTACGCGAGAGAAAGCGCCTGGGTGCACCGTACCAAATAGCAATGTCTCTCCTTGTATCAGATTCAGACTCGTCATCGTCCTCAACTTCACCGCCACCCACGTCTCCCAAAAGGTCTGCATTTTCTCGCTCTGCATTTCCCGAGCGGTCATCTCCCACACAGATATCCCCCACAGGTGCTTCCAGACAAGCCAAGCTGCCAGACACACATGCCAAGCTTCCAGACACACATACCAAGCAGCCCATCACAGAAAGTGAAGGTCCTCCCTCTCAGCATGATACTAAAACCAAAGTGCATCACCAAAAGCAGTGCACACTCTCTAAACAACAGAAGGTGCCGGTACGGCTCCAAGCCATCGGCTCCACTGCAGCCATTCAACCAGCCAGCTTCAGCGTGGCTGGAACCCAGAACATAGCGTCCATTGCAAAATACATCATGAGAAAGCTACGGCTCAAAACCGTCCATGTGTATGTGCTGAGCTCGTTTGAGCCGACGCCGGAGGAATCGCTAGGTGACTTGTACGACAACTTCAAGACCAATAATGTGCTCAACTTGAGCTACTGTGAAAGCATAGCATTCGGCTAGAGATATGGACAAAATTTTGTTAACATTATATAATACAGAGAAGCACCTCGCAATGCAAGACATTCGCTGGTGGGTATCGAAAGCAAACAGGACCGGGTCATGTAAACGCATAGAAGCAAACTTAGTAGAAAATAAACTCGGCGCTACCAGAAGAGACGGTGAAAGTACATCCATCAGATCCGCTACCACCCTCATACTTGCCATTGATGTAAGAACAAGAACCAACGGTCTGGGAACCTTCGGTGCCTTGGATCTTGATGTTGTAATTTGGAGGCTCTCTGTTGTTTGGGTTAGGAATCAACGACAAGTAAGTAAGACCCCCGACGGAACCGGCACCAATGACAACTGGAGCCCAGTTACCGAGGCCAGAGGAGCTGTCTCCCCAGATACATCCGTTCTCTACAGAGACACCGGCGTTGTTGACGTAGTACTGGGTGGAGGTTTTGCCCTTATTCCAGACAAAGTACTTGTCACCATTGACAACAGAGGCAGGGACGGACGACTGCGCCTGCAACAATGTTGGAACGTTCATGTTCTCAGAGCCTGGGTAGTCGGTTCTGCAGATGGAAACGTCCTGGTCGAGCTTGGACACGAAAGAAGCAGTCTTTCCACCCCAAGCGCACAAGAATTCCTCCTGGGTGTTGGATCTGTACAAAAGACCATTTTCGCAATACAAACCACCAACGGAGATACCCGAGGATGGCTGGTTGGAAGGCCACTGGGTCTTAGACATACCGGCCTGGCAGGCGTATGAGCAGTAGAAGCCATCCTCACAAGTTTCAGAGGTTTGACCGTTCAAGTTCATGATGGACGTGTAGCCACCCTTCAAGTCGTTGATCCAGGTGACATTCACGACACCCTGTCCAATAGGCAAGGACGAGCAAGAATGTTTGCCGTCCTCAAAAGGCACCGTGGGGTCGACAAAGGCTTCAAGGTCGCCGAGAACACCTGCAGCGGCGGAGGAGGATGAGGACGACGAGACGGGAGCACTGGCGGTGGAAGAGCCTGATGCAACACCGGAGGCAGCACCAGAGGCAGCACCAGAGGCAGCACCAGAAGCAGAGTCCTTCTTGTCGAGGCTGGAAGCGGCGTTAGCATCAGCGTCAGCTTCAACAGTCACAGTCACGGCTCTCTTGTGCTCGTGGTGTTGGTGGTGGAAGCGGGAGGGAGCGGCGGCAGCAAGGGCCAAAACAGTGGAAAAGACGACGGAAGCCTTCATGACTGTCAGTAATTAGATGCGGAGTAAGGAAAGACGATAGTTGGGATACTAGTAAAGCGGGTTTCTTAGAAACAAAGGAAAGGGATCCGAGAAATTTGTTTGGAAAGAACACAAGCAAAAAAGAAAACCGTCAAAGCAACGGAATTAGCTGACAATAAAAAGGAATGAAACCACCAGTCGTCAATGCCGCAGGCGGCAAAAAAAGCTGCATGAGGGAAAAAAATAGTGCAGAAAACAACAATGCGACAGCGAATGAGAAGGACGCAAGTGTCGGGATTCGGTCTAGACCTCTGCAGCGAGGATCTCAATTTGAACCTTATTTGGCTGAAAAGATGCGACGTCACACTGTGTGCACCACCCGCGGCACTTCGATCTGCAGACAACGTAAGCTTATTATGAATGCGCAGCTGTATGCATTCCCGAGGTGCCACCTTGATGTCGGCCTTTGGTTTCAGAGGGCTTGTGTCAGCAGGGTGTCGGGCTAACGGCCAAGCCAAGGGTTGGTCAGGGGCTGTTCTGAAACATCGCAGCTCGGCTCCTATAAATTGGACAGTCCCATGCAGATCGCTGGCCTCGGGTCTCTTTCTGCTTGGTGGTGCTGCTCCACTCTGTAGATGAAGTTCGGTACGACAGGACATTTCTGGTCATTCATGGCAACCAGAGTCCAACGGCCCTTGCCTGTGTGGGGCTTCGGGGTTTCGCTTGCTGCTTGCCCTGAATGACTATAGGAACATGTGCAATGCTTACCTAGCAGTGGGGTTTCGCATTGTTTACATCTCTGCCGAATGGGTGTATCATGGGATGTCACTGCTCTAACGCAGTGATAGCTACATGACGGATTAACGGCTTTCACCTGGCGCTGCTGGAAGCCCAGGCAGCCTTTGCTAGCGTGCTTCCTCGTTCTGCTTCCTCGTTCTGCCTGGACCATGCACCTCCTCCGTACACCGCCCGGTCGACCGCCTCGAACCTGCCGGTTGGCCTGCTACTGTGATCGGCCGTACGGCGCCGGAGACTGAAAATACCTGATTGGGACAAGTGATTGGCACGCCAAGCGGTATGCCTTTCGGGAAACATTCCGTTCGACACCTTCTTTAGGGCGTCATTCCCAGCTGTGCCTCCAACAAGTGAGGCCTGCGGTTGGCATAGCAACGGCGCGGATGTGGTGCCTAGTGATTCTACAAGTGTGAAAACCATTTTATTGACCGAGATTGCGGCCGGTAACTCGAAGAACTTTCGCTGGGAAACAATAGCATTGTCTGGCTGCCAGATCGATCACGCAGATCAACCTTATTTTGCTCTCTCGCATAGCGCTCGTTATAACCTTATTTCCCCTTGCATGAGCACTCCTATTGTTTCAATGCTTCGCACATGCACGCGGGAATGATGCACCGGTGGTGAGCATCTCCAGCATTGGATGCATTCGTTGTGCCGGTAAAACTTCGTAATGAAACTTACGATGTCTTCGCCATCCGCCGCCTATGGTCTAGCCAGCATACTTTTCATTTCGCCACGCCTGCACCTGCAAACCTGCATTTGCGAGATGTGCCTGCAGGCCACCTCTTCCTATCCGTGATCTGATCTCTCCGGGGGACACCAGGGACTCCGTTTGAGCGGCATACTACTGAATGGCACATATGGCTGTAATGGCCTTTTTGAGGCGCCCCCATGGTCTCTTGGCGTGGCCGCAAACCACCTCCGGGTGGGCCTGGGCCTGGACCTCGTCCCATCGCGCACGAGCATGCGTACGTGCATGCACCGATTAATTCCACTCGTGCTCCTGAAAATGCCTGTGCAATACTATTTTCACCGCCGTACCGCCTCACCCGTACCGCCTGACCCCGGTCTTATTTCTGGCGTCTACTGCTCTGGATACCACTCGAGATTTCTGCTGGCTCGTTCAAGCACTTCAGTGCGCTGTATGCAACGAGCTCGCATTAATTACTTGCATTCGTGATATGCACGTCTATAAGACACACACGCCATCGCACGGCTTCACTCCGCTTGTGCATATTTCCGTTCAATTCGGCGTTCATTAATGTAAATATCTATATTGTTCCCTCGTCCTCAATTCCAAGATTGAACCATGGGTGCTCGAGAGCTTCAGTGGCAGTGATTCGGTCATTGGGATCAATCACGAATAGCTTTCGAAGCAAGTCGATAAAAAACCACCAAAACGTGAAATTGCCAAAGTTGATCAAGTGCCGATTGTTCTGATAGTTCGCACTGAGCGAGAGGTCGAAGTTCATATCGAGTCCGATCCGCTCGCTTACGAACAAATCAATTCTTTTGAGCTGCCCAACGCTCTTGACAAACTTCTCCGGCGTTGAAGCAGTGGGGAACTTTAGCTTGAGCAGGCCATCGTCGGGATACTCACTCATGATTCGCTGCTCATCGTCGTCCTCAATATCCGCTATATCCTCGTTGTAGTCATTGGTGAAGTACTGCAAGCCACACTCATTTTGCTTTTCTTTGGAAACTCTCACCATCTCCTTATCAATAGGCTCACCCACAATTTTTTCAATCATCGCGAGATGCTCTAGATTGTCGTGTGTCCTGAATACCGGCTCGCCAATCACCATCTCCACCAAAATACACGCAACAGACCACATATCACACGGAAACGACCAGCCCACTCCCATTACTATCTCTGGCGCCCGGTAGTGTCTTGTACAAACAATCGAAGAGTGGTACTCGTCATCGAAAATGGCCGACCCAAAGTCAATGATTTGAATTAGCGGATTGTTCAAGATCCGCAGGAATTTGGGCTTTTTCTCCGACCGCCGCTTGTCATTGCCAGAATTAAGCTTTAAGTAACTGGTTATAATTGTTCTGCTTCTGATTTGCTTCCTTTGGTAAGAATCATCGTGTAGTAGAATATTCTCGGGTTTGAGATCCGTGTGGATCAAATTCAAGTCGTGGAAGTAGGTGACAGAACGTATAAGCTGCTTCGAAATGGCCTGTATGTGTGAGCCAGGGTAGGGTATAAATTTGTTGTTCTCCAAGAAATCGTACAAGGAAATTTTTAGGAGATCGGTGACAATGCAGATATGACCCCTGTAATCTAAACACTCTCGCAAATGGATGCAGTGGTTTCTATTTTCATTATCGAACTTTTTAAGTGTCGTTAAGACTCGGAGTTCGATTTTGGAAGCATCTCTGTACTTCTGGATATTTTTGATGATTTTAATAGCAACGGTCTCTCTGTTGATTTTATCGTAAGCTGCCACAACTTTGCCAAAAGTACCTTGACCAAGCAATTTCTTGATAACGAATCTATTCGCAAAGACATCGTCAATCTTGATAATATAGTGGCCATCTTCATCGTCGCATGGCGGAAGATTCAATTTATGCGGCACAACGAGGGTCTTGATGTTTCCGACCTTTTGTTGTTGGGTGATGTAGCTTGAAGGTAGTCTCTCATAAAAGCACTGAGCATGGGGCAATTGAGGTAAGGAATTAGTACGTTGCTTTTTAGGGCCGGGCACAACATTGGAAGCAGGCTCAATCGCCTCTTCGTTATTGACATTGAACATATTGTAAGCCTCCCAAACGTCCTTGTCTAAAAAGAGAAAAGAGTCAGAGTTGTTTCTCTTTTGCCGCGATCTGGTGAAGTTGGACCTGATCTTACGTTCCTCTAAGAATACAACGTCGCTCTTATCATCGTCAAAAATGTCGTCGATTTCGCCATACATATCGTCGTCCTCATTGTACAGCTCCTCCACCAATGCGGATTCGGACTGATGGTATTGATTTGCGGCGGTGTTGATGTTGAATTGGAAGCCAGGGGATCCGGCAAAGCTTGCGTTATTCTTGGCAACCTCAACAAAAGCATTATTTTGCGGGTTGAGCGAGGAGGGGTCACTAGCAGTTGTCTTGGACTCCTCAAAGTTGCCACTCAACCCCCGGGGTCTTTTTCTATTGGATATGAGCGACATCTCAGGGACTGGCTCGGATTAACAATGAATGGGCGAATAGAAGGAATCCGTTTAAAGAAGTCTAAACAGAAGCAGGGGTGGGAAAAACGAATTGAATATTGAAGCTGGTTACCCAACGATTAGCGGGCTCGGCAAGAAATAAAACAAGGAAAATAGGTCTGGTTCAGCAAAAAAACAAAGATGTCAAAGCAAACTTTGAGGTTCTAAGAATTGAACAAGTTCAACAAGAAGTGAAGAAGTGCGTCGATAAGATGCGCTTGCGGGAAAATAACGGAAGGACAGTTGGTTGGATGTGTACTGGATTGGGTGTTCGGCGACACCAGTGGTGAGATAAGGTGGAGTTGAGGTCAGGGGCCGGTCGTGCGCAGCCCACGACTGGGGAGCTTTTTCTGCGCATAATTAATGAGCAGTGCAATTCATGACTAATGAGGGGAACCATCAGCCCACCCAGCTGCCCAGCTGTTGTTGTTGGCTAGTACACATTCGGGCTCCAGGTGCTCGCATGGAAAACAACTTCCGCAGACTGTCGTAGGGCAAGCGCCCGAATGGGACGCTTGCGGAGTATTTTTATGGGATCACGTGGGCTCGGGACATTATTCATGTCGAGGTGCGTGTCCTCACCGTAAAACCTTTCTAGCGATTCAGCTGCATTGGAAGGTCCAATGGCCTTGCAATTCCGTCTCTGATAGAACCTAGACTGGTCACTCGCAGGATGCCAAGTGTAGGCGTAACACACCCGTGCATCTCTGATCAAAAGCTACAAAAAAAAAAAAAGCTACTGTGCCACGCAGATGCATTGGAACAAGGGGAATGCGTAGATAGGGGATAATTAGAGCTCTCAGGAAGGTTAGGGTGTTGTGTTGGAAAGAAACTTCAGGCTTTATCGGACTCCAGCGTTAAAGCGTGGGATGGGAACACTATGTTCGAAAGGTGGAAGAAATAGTTCGAATGTACGGGTGCAGATTTTGGGATGTACGGATGTGAAGATTGAGATGTACGGGTCTGGATGTTGCGATGTACGGGTTTGTCGCACTGCACTTTCCATGCGCTTAGACCGTGGTGATTATCATGTCAGGCAGACTTCCCTGCAAGTTCTCCACTAGGCCAGATGGTGATGCTAAGGTGGATGCGAGGGTCACTGCATGATCTCAGATAGCATACACTGAACCATGGCACTGCCTGACCACGGCACACTGCCTGACCACGGCACACTGTCTGACCACGGCACACTGTCTGACCACGACACACTGCCTGGCCCATGGCTCCTGAACCATAGCTCAACCAACAACACAGCGCCAGCCTTTCAAAAAGATACCTAGTGAGCCGGCGCGTAGCAAACTGTTGCCTACCCATAGATCATATAGCCTAGCAAAGGAAAATGGCCTTGGTGGCAAGATGCAACGAAGCACCGGGACTCCGCGCTAAGCTGCAGACCAAATGCGGGTGCGGTTACCGGGCACACGCACAATATGCGCGCAATATGTATGTGTGTGCAGGGGCCAGTGGTCCGAGGGGTCCCTAGAGTCACGTGAGCCGCTACCTAAGTGGCGAATGCCAAGGCTGCACGGGGCGAATCTGGAAAAAAGTGGGACATTCTTATGAGGCTGCTCAGACGCGCACAGCGGGGTCAGAAATTCCTGCGTGGCTGGCGGCGCTGGTGGCTGGAACAGCGTCCGTGGCGGCCAGTAGAGTGTTTACACTAGGTGTGGGCAAGCAAGAGAATCATGCGAGACCATGCTTGAAATGCGCGCCTACTGCTCAGAATTGGCGCGCACTGTTCATGATTTGCTCTGCGTTTCTTTTGCCGTGCGCCCTCAGAAGTGGTCCACTTTGAGCACCAGGAGCGGATCTCAGTCCTCGTGCCACAGAAACTCTCCTACCCTTCACGACTAACACTGCGTACCCTTTAATGCGATAAACAGCAAAGCCTGCAGAAAACCGGGTTCTTTTAGGTGGACTGATGTTCTCGGGGAGTGAAACGGGCTGCACTGCACACCTCAGCTTGCACCCGCGCTTGAATGTGGCAAGCGCCCAGCGTCATGGTCTCAAGATGATATCACATTCCAGCGCCTGCAATGAAGTCACCATACGACTAGGGCGATCAATGAACCTGAAGGTGCAGGACTCTATGGACACCTTCAGCAAGCCATTGAGAGTGAACACCATTTCCCACACACGCAATTTAAAGCAAGCGCTTGACGCTATTGTAGTCAGGTGGAGCCAGGGTCAGCCGGTGACATCAGACCCGCTGTTGCACATATTTTTGGACCACCGCGCGCGCAGGAATCAGCGCACGATTTGTCGCGCCAAATGGCGGACCACCGAGAAACCGGTCCTTCTCTCCGGCACATGGCCCTGGCAGTGACCCGTGCCTGCACATAGACGCCGCGCAGCGCCTGTCTGACTTCCGCACGAAATTTGGGCCCGCTTCTTCCTCCGCTTTACTGCCTCCGGCAGACCAAACGATATATACCCCGTGGAAATCCGCTCGCAATACGAGCTTCTTTTCTAGGAGAACCAAGCTTTTTGTGCGAGTCTTCCGTCTGCATCCATTCCATTCCGGGGCTTTTATAGAGCCCTACTTGCTCACTTTTGACCTTCGGTTTTGCCGTATTCTGTTCCAACTCCGTCTACATAACACCAGGCTACAAGTACAGTTTAACTCCACATCCCCTAACAGCGAGTCCCGAACCCGCGTCATTCCATCAGCTTTTGTTTTATCCGGGAAATCTATTTAATGATCACTTCAGCCACACCACTATGACTACCCTGTCCAACTTGAGTCCCCTGGCCAAGGCCAGCGCCGACTCAGACCCTGCCGAACCCGCCCGTGCTCAGAGCCGCTTTGGAGACGCCGACAAGCACAAGCACCACGAGGAGAAACACAAGCATCGCGAGAAGTTTGAACAGAACGACCTGTCAAACGACGCGTCGAACGAGACCTCCGAGTCCGACAATGCCAACTACACAAACATGTTCAATAAGTCCATGCCACTCTCCTCCAAGAACGCACCTGCGCCTGTGGCCTCCAGCGAAGGCGCCAGTCTGTCCAACGATGCGTCGTCGCTCACAACTCCCTCTTCTGTCGCGGAAGGAGACTCCAAGCCGACTGCCAAAGCGCCGGAAGAGACATCGAAAACCGGTCTCGTGAAGAAGTTTTTCTGTAAAACCTGCAACCAGGGCTTCACCCGGAAACACAACATGGCGAGCCATGAGTTGATTCACACCACCATCAAGCTACATGTGTGTGCTACCTGCAATAGTACGTTCCGCCGTATTCATGACTTGAAACGCCATGAAAAGCTACATACAGGCGAAAAGCCCTACTTCTGCAGTGCTTGTGGTCGTCGGTTTGCCCGGCCTGATGCTCTCACGCGCCACTTTCAGTCTACAAATGCCTGCTCCGGAAAAGTGGCTGAGAAGCCAATCACGGACTCTGCCATTGACGACTCTTCAAATGATGCCAAGTCTGAAGACAAAAAAGACAACCGCCATCTCATCGTTCAGAGCCACGCCCGGAAGGAGAAAAGAGGAAGTCTTCCTCCTCCCGGCAAGCCCTTTAACAACGAACAGCTGTTGCCACTTGGCTCCAGTTCCTCCTTTGACTCTGCAGGCAGCAATAAGGTGTCATCTTCCTCTGAACCAGACGGCACACCACCCGAGTCCACCCAGACGAATTCGTCCTCAGACATGTACTCCAACCCAAACTACAACGATACTCAATCAAATTCCACGTCCTCGCTACCCAAGCCAGGCTTTGATATGAGCAGATGGCATCCTTCTCCCCAGACGTATGGTATGAATACAAAACTGAGTTCAGAGAACGAAAGCGCCGCCGCGATGAACTCAGCTGCACCTAGGCCTGACGGATCCGTGACATCGTACGGCACGAAGAACTCACCAATCCATGGCAGCGATAAGAATGAGCTGTACAACCAACGCCCGTTTCGTGACTCGCAGGTTCCGATCAACGAGTCATCTGCAGAGGCGACTATGGGACAGTCGACTCTTTTGTACAGGATGATTAGTCCCTTCACCGGTCTGTCTGGTAAAGACATTCCAAGCAACCCGCGGTTTGCCCCTAACTTTTCGAAGGCAGGACCCGTTCAAGCAAATCCTCAAATGTTCCAACAGCAGCAAGAACTCCAGCAAATGCAGCAGCGCCAACAACAGCAGCAGCAACAGCAGCACCTTCTCCAGCAACACCAGATGCAGCAGCAGCAAATGCAGCAGCAGCATGTCCAGCAACTTCAACCTCCTCCGCTCAACACAGACCCAAAATATGGCTCGTTTGTTTATGCTCAGGGTCGAGGCTGGCTGGGAAACATGCCCATGCCCAAATCTGGCGAGTCAGTTTCAAGCGAACCTTGGCAATACCCACGGGATGGCAAGTTCATGGTGCCTTGCCAGTATGACCCAGGTTCGGCTCCAGTCAATCATGACCCGAACAGGAATGTTTCGGCAGATGATTACCAGAATCTTTTGAATTACACCCATTCCTTGCAGAACAGCTTGAGTAAGCTTGAGAATCGAATGGAGCTCATTGAGGGACAAGTGGCCCGCGATCAACGAAATCTGGAGTATAAATGGACGAAGAAGAGAAGAAAGAGCAGAAGCTAGCATTTTACAGCTTTTCACATCATCCTGAGCAGCAACTATCGGGAGACATCACGGCGGCATTAAATTATTTTGTGAGGTTACACGGCAACATATAGATTTACCTTTTACGACATCACCATCTTGTAGACCCTGCTTACCCCGGTGCAGGCGTTGCCAACAGAGGCGCGGGCACGTGATTCTTTATCCTTAAACCAATTTGGCCCCTTATCGCAACGGCAAATTACTTTCAACACAAAAATTATTCTTCTTTTCCTTTCTAGAAGCCGTCGTTAATATTCCAAAGTTCGAGGCTCAAAACATTTTGGACTTCTTTTTTCTTAATATTATCGAAGTCCCCTTCTTGGAATTGTGTCTCATAGCGTATTAGCTTGCGATTGACACAATTCAAAGTTGATAAATTCTCAGCTGCTTCGAGAAGATACAATAGAAGTGGCCATTGAAATTCATACGGAATCATGTCTGCTGCTGTTTTGGCCACGGACGAGGAATGGTCGATCATTTCCTCATCTGACCTTGAGGAACTCTCAGGAAACACAAGTGATCATGATCCGGCTTCTAACGTCAATAGTCACACTGACAAAGATGGTACTAGAAACCACTTTTCTGATGCTCAGCATGATGGAAATGAGCCTGTGAGGAATTATTCACAATCTATGGAGTCTACAATTGTACCCCATGAAACTACCGAGGGTTCACACAAATTCCAGAGTATTGCGTCCCACTTAGAGTCGGTAAAAAATGACAGTTCGTTTTGCGGCTACGCTAGCAGATGTTCTGGCCGTATTGCTTCAGGAGTGAACAACTGCCAAGAGTGTCTTAAAGTGAAATCTAGAGCGTTGTTCCATGGTTTGATTGGAGTGCACCTAGCAAAAATGAAGCAGCGTGCGGCCTCCGGAGTTCCTAGATCGTTTTTGGAGTCGTTTACTTTGGATATGCTTTTGGTTTTGGAAAAACATCAGGACTATTTGATCGAGTATGTGCTTTGTTTTTACGCACTGTACTTCGTGACATATTGTGTTGTGCTGCTTTTTTCCGGTCTTGATGTTCCCAGTGCACAGGTAAAAGCGCCTTTTTCGCAACAATACGCACAATTGAAGCACACCGTCTTCGGCCAAAACTGCAAGCTCGCGCAAAATTACCCCAAGATTTTCGAAATTTCCAAGGTCAAGGATTTCCATTCGCGGGCCGTATCCTTCTTTCAATCGAGACCGGCAACTGTGATTACGCAGTCTGGGTGGCTTGAGAAATTTTGGAGTCTCTTTCCCGGAAAGCAGCCCCCTGTGCAACCAGCCAGCAAGTGGCCTAGCATACATTGGGGCCAGGTACAGAGAGAAGTTCTGAAATTGAAAGACGCTTGTGGTCACTTCGGCAACTGGCGTCCTTGTTCACGCGAATTGCAGAGTTCCGCGCATGAGGTGTTGACGGCTTGCCGCTCGTCACTCAACAGAGAGGCTTTAGATGAAGGGTTGCAATGGTGCCGTGCTTCACTTAGCAAAGCGGCAATGAAGATGAGTGTGAAAGCCCGGACCGACATCCTGAACTTGTCAACTGCTACAGAATCATATTTTCTCGTCTTACAGAGGCATTTGAAGTCAGGTAATTTTTGGGCGCAGTACCTGACGTGGGTACAGCGGGGTGCAATGGCTACTAGTGCCAGATTCCAAGAATACCTCACATGTTTATCGGGTTGCATTACACTGAACGTCTGGAAAAGCTCGGATTATACACTGCAGTTTAGGCAGGCGCAAAGACAATTCGATGCTATTGCAAGGCACTCGTATCTAACGATGCAAAGAGTCGTGCAAAAATTTTTCTGCAAAGCATAGATGGGTTCGGGATCATGTCATACGCATGGAGCACTTGACTGCGAAGGCCAGCACAGGGGCCTAGGATCGTGGGTAGGTGAGCCAGCGCCGGAAATATTCCTTCGCACTGCGCTCGACGGACAATGTGCGGTAAGAAACACGCGTGGCGGCGTCTAGAACCTTGCAAACACAAGTCTGGATGGGGCTGTATGCACATTTTTCTTGCTTGAAGCGATGTGTCTTCTACTGCGTGGAGCAAAGTTTGTTTGATTTTAGCTGACTACCTCTTGACTATTGTCCTACCGTAATCCCTGGCCGCCCGTGGACGTTGACAGTGTGCATACTGAGTCGTGCGCATCCGCTTCGTCCACTATTTTCTTTCTCAACGCACCCACGCAATAAACTGAAGCAAGAGTATCAACAAAATGGGTATGTAGCAAAGAGAACTTGCACCAGATAGTCTGGGACGCCTCATTCCAGTACCGCTACTCTCTGGGCCACGCTGGCCCCTGCTTCCTGCGACCCTACTAACATTTAGGTATCCCTAAATTCTTCAGATTCATCTCTGAAAGATGGCCGTTGATCTCACAATTAATCGACGGGAACAACATACCCGAGTTTGACAACTTGTATCTTGATATGAACTCGATTCTTCACACCGCCACCAACTCCAACGGTGGTACGTTGGAGCGCATGACCGAGGACCAGATGTACTCAGCAATTTTCAACTACATTGACCATTTGTTTGACATCATAAAACCAAAGGAGGTATTCTACATGGCCATCGATGGAGTGGCGCCCAGAGCCAAGATGAACCAGCAGCGAGCAAGAAGATTCAGAACCGCCATCGAAGCTGAACAGGCCTTGCGCAAGGCCGTCAATGAAGGGTTAGATATCCCCAAAGAGGACCCCTTCGACAAAAACGCCATCACCCCTGGCACGGAGTTCATGGCCAAGCTCACGAAGAACTTGAAATACTTCATCCACAAAAAAATCTCAGAAGATGCCCGCTGGTCGAAAGTAAAGGTGATTCTTTCGGGGCACGAGGTGCCCGGAGAAGGCGAACATAAGATCATGCAGTACATCAGAAGCATCAAGTCCCAGAACAACTACAATGCTAACACAAGACACTGTATCTACGGCTTGGATGCCGACTTGATTGTGTTGGGGCTTGTGACCCATGACCCACATTTCTCTATTCTAAGAGAGGAGGTGGTTTTCAACTCTCGTGCCAACAAGGCGTTGACCGATGTCCTGGAGCAGAAATTCTACTTGTTGCAGTTGTCCTTGTTGAGAGAGTACTTGGGCTTGGAGTTTCAAGACTTGACCAACAGGTTATCGTTCGGCTACGACTTTGAGAGGATATTGGATGACTTCATCTTGATCATGTACGTCATCGGTAACGATTTCTTGCCGCATTTGCCGGATTTGCACATCAATAAGGGTGCGTTTCCGTTGTTGATTGCTGCTTTCAAGCAGAGTATCATGCACATGGACGGCTACTTGAACGAGGGTGGCAAAATCAACTTCAAGCGGTTATCCATCTGGCTCGAGTATCTATCTGAGTTCGAGTTGGAGGTGTTTGAAAGCCAAAACGTCGATGTCGATTGGTTCAACAAGCGTATTGAGGACATCTCCATCACCGGAGAAAGAAAAAGAGAGCGGTCGGGCAAGACCTTGATCTTGCAAGACGAGAAGGAATTGGTGGGCATGATTCAACCTTGGTTGCTTGAAAATGCCTGCAAACCCATCAATGAGTTGATTGCATTGGCCAACGAGGACAAATTGCAATCCTTCAAACTTCCAACCGAATTGGCAGCAAAATATTTGGAGTTTTTGAAAAAACTCGCCTTAGAAACTGGTTTTCTTCTAGTCCATTCCCAATCCAACAATACTTACGAGGCCACAATTGATGTCGATGGCATCTCTCCTTACGAAAATGAGGAGGAGTTCAACGAGAGAATTGCTGATATCAAGAAAACTCTCAAAAAGTATCAATCGGCAAACACCTTTGCTACGGATGAATTGATGAAGGAGGCCAAGGATCTTTATGATTCCAAATTTGTGGAATTCAAAACCAAGTATTATAAAGACAAGTTGCACTTCACAAGCGACGAGCAAATCACCGATTTCGCCAGACATTATTGTGAGGGTTTGCAATGGGTGTTGTACTACTACTACAAGGGGTGTCCATCCTGGAGTTGGTTCTTTAAATTCCACTATTCTCCAAGAATCTCGGATATCACCAAAGGTATAAATGACATGTTTGAGAAACACGAGGAAGATGTGAAATTTGACTACTCGCAACCCTTCAAGCCGTTCGAACAATTGATGGCTGTCTTGCCAGCAAGATCTAAGAAGTTGATGCCTGCTGTTTACAGGCCGTTGATGACCGATGAACATTCTCCCATCATAGACTTTTACCCAGATGATGTCGAGATGGACTTGAATGGTAAAACTGCATCGTGGGAAGCGGTCGTTTTGATTGATTTTGTCGATGAGAAGAGGTTACTTGAAGTTTTGAAGCCAATTGAGGCTAAATTAACCCCGGAGGAAGCCAAGCGTAACTCTCATGGGGAGGACATTCGCTTTATTTTCACTCCTCAACATGACCAAGTCTACCCAACCCCGCTCCCTGGATTCTACCACGATCTTGAGCACGATAAATGTTACGAGGAAACTCTCCATTTAGAAACCATTCTTCCCAACTTCAAGTTTGCTTTGCCTAAGAAAGCCAAGCTTGGTAAGAACGCGTTGGCTGGATTTCCCTCTCTTTACACAATTCCGTTTTCTTCCAAGTTGGCATTGCTGGATGTTAAGATTTTCAATTTTCCATCCAAGTCTGAATCGATGATCTTGACTCTTGAGAACGCGTGGAAGGACGCGAGTGTTTCGCAGCTTGCGAATCAATTGCTCGGTAAGGTCATTTACGCAAATTGGCCTTTCTTAGAGGAGTCCAAGCTCTGTGAGATCTGGGAGCAAGGCACAAAGTATGAGTTTGTTAGAAACGCTGCTGGAAAGGGCGTGGTGTCTAGTGATTTAAGCCCGCAAGAGACCTCCGAGTTCAACAAACTTCGCTCGAGCCTTCTTTCTACTTATGCCAAAGAAAAGGGTGTTAAGATCGGACCTGTTAACGCCATCGCTTTCGTTCAAAAGGTGACCGGCTTGGCCAGAACTCAGAAAGGAGCTCTCGCCAAGTCATTTTCGCCTGACAAGAATGCGTTCCCGTTGCAAACTATTGTTGAAACCGTGAGAAATAAGGATCAAAGGTACATCACACGTGGAGCCATTGCCATTGATAAGGAGTACCCTGTGGATATGCCAGTTGTGTTTTTGGGCGCTTTTGCATATGGCGCTCCTGCTACAGTTGCGGGACATACCGACAACAAACTTAACTTGAAGATTGACAAAATTCTGTCCGCTTTGGAGCCAAACATCGGGAAAAAGAGATTGGCAATCGAGAGGAATGAGATTAAGTACTTATCGTCTTCCGACATTGCCAGAACCCTTCATGTCAGCCCATTGTTCTTGTCGAAGATCGCAGGCACTTATATGTTGAAAGATAAGGGTGGAAAGATGGTTAATGTTGGTTTGAATCTAAAGTTTGAGGCTCGGCGCCAAAAAGTTATGGGTTACACTCGGAAAACACAAAAGTTTTGGCAGTACTCGTTGTTGGCTTTGGAATTGATGCGCAACTACATCAACAAGTTCCCAGAATTCCTCAGCAAGCTCCAAAAGATCCCCCAAAACCGTGACATGCCTCCCGTGTCCGAAGTCTGTGATGAGAAACAACTCGCAGAAATCCAAAAGTGGTTGAAAGCAGCTCTGGGCCTGTTGCAACGAGTTTCCTTGGAGTCTGAGCAGTTGACGCGCTTTAGTATCGCCGCAATTGAGGATTTTGTTCAAGACTTCATCAGTCGGCCAATGCCATTGGATAAGAAGGATGTCAAGGGAGTCCCCGTGGAGGCAGTCATTAACCCACATGTTTCCTCCAAGTTGCTAAACGCTCAAAGATTCGAGCTCGGTGACAGAATCATTTACGTTTCTGACACAGGTAAGGTCCCCAAATTGAGTAAGGGTACAGTTGTTGGTATAACGTCTGAGGGTGAAGTGACGTCGTTGTCAATTGTGTTTGACCACGCCTTGGTGGGTGGTAATAACATGGGAGGTAGATTGAAGACGAACAGGGGATCTGTTGTTGAATCCTCGCAAGTTTTGAACCTCACCGTGAGGCAATTGGTGTACCACTCGAATGCCTCAAAATCCAAGAAGACGCTTACCAATGCCGAGAGGAGCGCCCGTTTCAAGAAGTTCGAAGATGAGAAGGTACAGGCGAGAGAAGCAGCCACCGAAGTTGCCAACGGTAAGAATACCAAAAGCAGCAATGAGTTGTTGACATTGTTGAAGAAGGGCCAAAAGGGAGCCGAGGATGTGACTGCTCCAGAAGCCAAGGACAATGAAGTAGCAGCTCAAAAGGCCGACGAGGAGGCCGACGTGAAGGTTGACCCCTCGGCAATCAAGCAGATCTACGGACAGATCTACAACAACGTCATGTATCAGGGTGCAGTGCCAGCCCCCATGCCTGGTGGACCTTACGGGCATTCTTTCCCGCAACCCGGCCCAGAGTTTGCGCAAGTTCCCGGACTCCCATTGCCGCCGCAGTTCATACAACAGCAACCGCAATTTCCTCCTGGGCAACAGCCGTATGTGCCTGTTCCTCACAGTCAAAACGGTGGTCAGCATGAGAGTCCAGCAGATGATGGCCAAAACCCAAGCAAGCCTAGAGGTTGGGTCTCTGGAAGGGGACGCGGCAACGGCAGAGGTAGAGGCGGTAGCAGAGGTGGACGTGGTAGAGGTGGCAAGCCTCTGAATTGAGAACTATGCCAATCTCAATGCCCACTCAAAGTCACAGACGATAGTATGCGCCACCCTATTGATTCGATAGGTAATTATTGAGGACTATTTACAATGTTTAGTACAAATGACACTTCGAAAGGGAGTTTGGCTCTGGCAAACGCACGAACCTATTTCTTGGGATTCTTTTCCGTCGTAGTCTTGTCACCAGGTAGGTTCACAAGCCCGAGCGAGTCCCAGTCAGACTCTTCCATCAACTGGTTCTCCATCCTGCACTTCAAGTAGCCTTTGGCCAAGATCCGGCAGTTGGGGGCGTTTTTGTTTTCCGTGAACTTCATGCACTGGAGGTAGTCCATCATGTGCTGCTTGCATTCGCCAAAGTGGTCCAAAGGGAACGAGCCTCTCTCAGGAGGCGCAGGGGTCCACGACCTGAAACCACCGCCTTGGGTTAGAAACGATCGAGATATCGATGGGGAAGTACGTACCAGGAGCACCAGTAGCCATTTTGGCGTGGACCGCTCTGAGCGAGAAGAAGATCAGGCGATGGTCACGTGACTACGTCGATTGGGGCGGGTTTTGGCGGAGCGGAGCTAGTTTGTAAGCCCACAGCCGGGCGGCTGGTCGGGGGTTTTCAGTGAAGTTTGACCGAAGGTAGTTTATCAATTTGCAAGAGTGGGGCTGGTATGGCCGATAGTGCGAATGGTGATGAAGAACCTGCGACATTTCTGAGCGACACAAGCCAAATCTTCAGAACTAATTAAGTCAGGCAATGGAGAATTTGCAGAAAGACGTTGAGCTTAACACGTTCATGGTGCACTTGGTGTCTTGCTCAATTCCGACTGTTCGCTCATGCACTCCGTTCTAGCTTCTGGCTGGTGCTGTAGTCTGGTATGTACCCTGTGCTCTATCGTACACTGGTGGTTGTACTACTTTTTACGAAAAAGAACTTCTATTGCTAGAATGGCTGACCACCGTATAGATAATGGCACCTACACTGCTCGATAGACGCGACCTCAAGGAATTATCAACGAATACACCCGATACGCATAGACAACACTAATGATTAAAATCTATTCTCCAGTAATAATCAGTACTACAGGGTTTGCCTATGGACGCTACTGGCAAACCAGAAGATTATACCTTTTTGATCGTATGGATTGTATCTGTTCTTTCTAGTACTATTTCAGGTTCTGCTGAGTGTTTGCCTCTTATTCTGCCGTTCACGGAGACATTTCGCTCAGACACGCCATAGTGACATTTCGCCCACGGTGAGACCAGTGTGCCTGCAACAACAGCTCTGGCCGCCTGCTAGGCTTACGTCTACATACAGCATGCTGTCTATTGATTCAAGGTGAAAGATGGAAAGGTAGCAGGCAAGAAATAGACAAAGCGACCAGGGGACGTGGGACGGTCGAATGTAGGTCGTTCAGTCAGAAGGTCTAGCGCCCGTTTGCCGATTGACTGCAGACTGCGCCCTCCAGCTTTGACCAGACTACACTTCTTCGGCTTCACTACTTCGCGTCACCACGGAGGCTTCTGGTGAAAGATGCTCATGAGCTGCCGCGATGGTGGGGAACCTGCAGGTGCCGCGGGCCCGTTACCCCGGAAAAAGCCCCACCTCGGGTGAGCGGAGGCCTCGCAGCGACATGAGCAGTCGTTATCGTTGCATACAGGCTTTGCCAAGAGAAGAGCCGTATTGTAGTAGCAGCGCTGCTCCAGGGCCTCCCAGTTAGCACATGCACAGGTTGGCTGCTGTGTATTTACTTCACGAGCTCGCTTGATCTGATCTCAAAGCATACTTTTCGCTGTCGGTGTAGCATCCACCAGCCATCAGTAGGCATCATCACAACCATCACACTACCACAACCATCAACACCATCAACACCATCAACACCATCAACACCATCAACACCATCAACACCATCAACACCTTCAACACCACTCACCTGCCTCTGCCTCAAACAATCACTCCTAAGTGCATCTCAATCATGCCGTAGCAAGCTGCGAGATCCACTGATCTGCTGCGGGCGCCCATCGGCCGAGCCTAACAAAGCTGCCGAGCACACCGTAGACGCATACATTGTACTGCAGCAGAGCAAGCGCCCCAGGCAGAAGTAGCCGGACCCAGGGGCTCACCGATGCACGGACTTCTCTACACTCTTAAAGTAGCCTGCGGCAGTGCCAAAGGCCCTGGGCGCGGCGCCTTAACCCCGAGACCCAGCTTTGGTCGCATGAGCTACGGCCCCACGGAAGCGCGCAGCAGGCGGCGATGGCTAAAGCGGAGAAGCGTCACTGAAAAGTGAGCGCGACACCGGTGTCATTCTGGCATTTTTTCCGGGTCGGCCATATATATATTTCCACCACCGTTCCACGTCCGGCCGCCGTTTTTCGCCCCGATGACTTCCGAACTCAAAGCTAGAGAGATCTTCGAGCAGTTCGCTGCCGTCGACGACCTCTCCCACGAAAAGTATCTCCCGCTTCCGGAATTTGCAACGATATTATCGCCGTTTCCAAGCGACTTGCCCAAACAGTCATATGCGTTGTTGTACTTGATGGCCGACAAGGACCACAAAGGCTACGTCAACGAACAGGACTTCGTGTCCTTTATCGAAGTCTTGACCTCCGACGACGGCGAGTTCAAGGTGCTCTTCAATGGCATCGCCAAGAACCAGAAGAAGTTGTCCTACACCGACTGCATCGAGGTCTTGAACAAGTTGAACAAGTCGATTGACCCGCTGTACCAGATGAAGGCCAGAAAGTTGAACTGGACCTATTTGGAGCGCTTCTTCAGCCCCAGCGGTGAGATCGACTTCTTGGACTTCATCTCCTTGATCAACTACTTGCCGGTGACCAAACTCATCGGCGGCTTCGAGGTGGTGTCCAAGAGATCGGGTGTCATCAGCGGAGACGATTTGGTGTACTTGTTGTCGACCAACCTCAACCACAAGTTGTCCTCTAAGTTGAAGAACAACTTGTCCACGTTGCCCGAGTTCTTCCAGAAGACCGACTTCACCTTGTCCAACCTTCTTTTGATCTACAACTGCTTGAGCAAGTTGGACTTGGTCAACGAGGTGATTGCTAATACTCCCCCCACCACCTCCGATAAGTCCGACATCATCATCACCAAAGCCGACTTGCACAAGCACTTGAACGACCATTTGTTGAAGTCCTCCAACTTCAAGCCCATCTCCACACACGAGTTGGACTTGTTGTTTTTCTTGATCAACAGAGACGAGGAGAAGATTCCAAGACGGGAGTTGATCTCTATCTTGAACCCAAACTTCATCAACAACTCCAATTCTTTGAAACCGACTTTCGAGCATCCTGCTGCGCAGCCCGTGAAAGACGACAACTTCCTGTTATGGCCGATTTTCGACTCAATGTACTCGTTTTTCTTGGGTTCCATTGCTGGATGTATTGGTGCTACTGCCGTCTACCCAATCGACTTGATCAAGACCAGAATGCAGGCCCAGAAGCACAAGGCCTTGTACGACAACTCCCTCGACTGCCTCAAAAAGATCTTGCGTAAGGAGGGGTTCAAGGGCTTGTACTCTGGTCTAGGTGCGCAGTTGGTCGGAGTGGCTCCGGAAAAAGCCATCAAGTTGACCGTGAACGACTTGGTGCGGAAAATCGGCTCTGCAGAGGATGGGTCCATCACCATGCCTTGGGAGATCTTGGCTGGCTCCTCTGCAGGTGCGTGTCAGGTGATCTTCACCAATCCTTTGGAGATTGTCAAGATCAGATTGCAGATGCAGGGTGGAAACACCACTGCCAAGACATTGAAGCCTGGTGAGATACCTCACAAGAGACTTACCGCAGGCGCTATAATAAAACAGTTGGGCTTGAAGGGGTTATACAGAGGCGCTAGCGCTTGTTTGTTGAGAGACGTCCCTTTCTCTGCCATTTACTTCCCCACATATGCTAACCTCAAGTACCACTTGTTCGACTTTGACCCCACTGACCCAAACAAGAAGCACTCTTTAAGCACCTGGCAGTTGTTGGTGTCCGGCGCCATGGCCGGTGCCCCAGCAGCATTCTTCACGACTCCAGCAGATGTGATCAAGACCAGATTGCAAGTGGAGGCAAAGAAGGGCGACGTGAAGTACAGAGGCATCACCCACGCATTCGGTACCATCTTGAAGGAAGAGGGTGTGGCAGCATTTTTCAAGGGCTCTTTAGCCAGAGTGTTTAGATCTTCTCCGCAATTTGGTTTCACCTTAGCATCATATGAGTTGTTGCAGAACTTGTTCCCTTTACATCCCTCCAACACTAAGGAATCCAACTTCAAGGCTGTGAGCGGATACCCCGGAGTTTACGACTTAACCAATGACCAGGTGTTCAACAGCAAGCCCAGAGTGATGTACTTCAACCAAGATCAGCTCTATAAACTGAACGGATTGACATCAAAGACCGACTTGTCCAATGCCTTGATCACGTTGCCCGCTTCTTACGTCTACAAGTCCTCAGATGCCATCAAGCTTTTGATGGACGTGGACTACAAGTTCGGTAACTTCGACTTTAACGCGTACTCCAACTACATAAAACGCTGAACTAAGGAGGTACCCTTCGCTTAATATGGCAGGATATTACGATCTTTTCTGCGCCTATGAAGAACCTATTTATGTCACAATAGACAGATATTACGAGCACTCACGTAGATTTGATGATGAAGCCAAAACACATCCGTTACCGATATTGAAGGCATTTTGTAGAATCGGACCAGAATAGACCGCCCCCAAAAGACACCAAACGAGGCTTGCCATCGCGTGTTATTGTTGCGGCAAGTTCAATGGATTTCTGTTCTGTAGCACATAGGCCAAAATTGATTATCTTCATGACATTTGGAAGCTCCTCCACGATAAGGTACTCTGCGCTTTGGTGTATGAGAGGCTGGCTCTGGTTGTCATTGTGGATAGGGACTGTCTGGTCTACAGACAGGCTTTTGAGAGTAGACTTATTAAGCTGTCGTAGAACAACATTCTTTTGCGTGACGATTGTCAAGTTCAAAGTTGGCCGGAGGCCAGCGAGATGGAGCGACTCCGCTAATTCAAAGTGGTAAATCAGAGATTCAAACAGAAGCGTTTTCAGCTTAAGAGTTTTGTAGTTCACCAAAGTGAGCCACTTGCTGGAGAAGAAGCCCCAGATATCACCCAATACACGCAAGCCACAGATATCCGAGCCATGCTTGGGCTGCAGCAAGCGTTTGGTTTCAACAACCTGACCTTGATTCAAATTGTAGATCACCAGGTCCCCGTTGATTAAAAGAACATGCAAGTGTGGATCTGAACCAACTTTTTGCAACGTTCCGGATAGTCGTTCTAGCACAAGCGGATCGGTATTGGCATGTGTGTACACATCATGCAAATCCAGCACGAGTTGTCGTGTGTGGTCAGCCACGATATACTTGTTATCGCCTGTGAGTGACCACTTAGTAACTGAAAAAAGCTTTCCAAACTGAATGAACACCCAGTTTTCAAGACAGATGACGGCACTAGCCTGGTTATCAACAGAGGGGTCCACCGGCAAATAGGGAAAGAGCGAATGAGTATAGCTACTCTTGAGTAGGTCCGGGCCGTTCGCGTCTGCGTGGAGTAGCTTGAGGATTGAGCCTTGGATCGTGAAACATGTAGTCTCATCGAAGCCTGGCCAGATGGAATAGGGACGGGCACTCAGAAGTTCCTCAAAATCTGAGAGGATATGATGAAAGGTGTTCTCTGGGCGAAGAAGAGCCAACCGCACACGTAGAAATTGGTCAGAACTATTGGTGGAATGCGCAGCAATGTCTAAATTGCTGCTCAATTCACCCCTAGCTTCGCCGTGTTGTTGGCCTCTAGTCTTTTGCCTCTTGGCAGTGTTGGACTTGTATTTCTCGCGTCGTTGCTTGACGCGGATGGCGTTGTTCGAATATGAGCTGTTGACCCGCTGATCACCATTCACAATGCGAAAGTACTTCTTCTTGTCTGCATCATAGAAAAACCCGGGGAGCTCTGGAGGGCTCATGGGTGTGGGCCAGAAATGGAGGGTGTACGCATGAGATGAGCACGCGGTGTACGGGTGCGTCTAGTCGAAGTCGTACTCTGTGTAAGACTCCTGGAACGCCTTCTGGTTGATTTTGCTGACTTGCGCCTCTTCTCTCTTCTGCACAATTTTCTCTTCGAAGCCATTGGACCGGTCTATGCCATCCCAGAAGTGGCCTGCCTTTATCTGAAATCGATTGATGGGGTGTGCGCCCTTCGCATACACCGGACGACCTGTGGCATTCACCTCGCTCGCTGGGATGGCAGGCTTATCGGCAAAAGAGTTGAGAGGGTCATCAAACTGTTCCTTTTTCTTCATGTGCTCCACGTACTCGCGATCTGTATTAGAATAGTCGAAGCGGGTGCTTCTTTTTTCCTTCTCGGCATCCTGGGCCACACGTATTCTTTCCATGTCACCTGTGTTGATCTGATGTTCCTGAAGTCTTCTTTCCTCCAACTCGCTTTCTTTGGCAGCCTTCAATTCGCTTCGCTTGGCTTCCAAATTAACGATCCGGCCGCTCAGATCTCTGTATATTGTTTGGTTGGCTTCATCCGAGGGGTGGTCCAGAGGCGCAGGCATAGGCTCCGCCTGCGACACTTTGCCGTTGTCGATTCTTTTAAACCCTTTGTTAGGAGTCTTCTGAGCCAAGCCGGAGACCTGCACCGGTGAGTACTCGTCAACGTCGTCTTCCAATGCATTAATAGGAAGTTGCCGAGAGGGTTCTGCACTGGCGGCAAGCTGTCCATGCACCACGATTCGGGTAGGCTCTGCGACGCGGGCCTTTCTCCGGGACTTGTCCTTCTTCTTCAGCGACTTAGACTTCGCTTCTTCATCAGCACCCGATAAATACTTGGAGAGGTAATCTGCTCTGGCACTCATGTGGAAGAGTTGAGAGGAAGTGAGCATCGCGATCATAAGGATTACTCTATACAGGATACATCTAAGAATCTATTTCAATCGTTACTGTAGATGGCTCACCTCGGAATGGATTTTTGCAATCACCTCACAAAGCTCCATGAAGAGCCCATACTGGCTCTTGACCACCTCAACCACACTGTAGATATCACCCTGGGCCTCGTTGCATGCCTGCTCCAACCCCGAGGTGACATTCGTGCTCTCAGCGATCACTGCCTCGTAGCTACTCAACAACTCTTTGTACTTCTGTATCCTCTTGATAAAGAACTCATTGAGATGGAAAGATGACGAAAGCTTAGTTCCTGGTGTGGAAAGCTGGACTATGAGCTGCATGATGTTGGTGATATCCTCGGTGAGCTCGTCGTTCACAGATTTCAATGCCTTGAGTTGCAGCTCGTCGTGCCAAAGAGCTTGCTTGATGGACGATATTTTGGTATGCAAGTAGCGGACGTCACTAGGAATGGACTTGATCAACTGGTCGTGCTTGGGCAAGTCTGCATTTAATGTAGCCGCAATGAGGTGCTGTCTCTCAATGTACGAGTCGAGCTGCTGTAACTCGTTCTTAAACTCTTGCGGGAGATCCAAGAAACGAGTCATGGCCGTGAGTTGTGTAGCTTGGGTTTGCTGTTGCTGCTGTTGCTGTTGCTGCTGTTGTCCACCAAAAAGGCTATTAGAGGTAGTTGTATTGTTTCCGAACATGCCTCCTGTCTGCAGCAGGGTGCCTTGGTTACCTCCAAAAAGTCCGCCAGAAGTATTGTTGGTTGTGCCGTTTGCTCCTCCGAAAAGTCCCCCACCTGAAGAGGTTTGGTTGTTGTTGGTAGAGCCGAAAAGTCCCCCTGACGCAGCGGCAGGTTTCAGCCCAAACAAACCGCCAGAATTGTTCGATGCGCCGAACCCGGTGCCTGTGCTCGAAGCCCCAAAGCCAGCTCCCGCCGTGTTTGATGTATTATTGTTTGCATTTCCGAAGAGACCGCCAGATGTATTATTGTTTGAGCCAAAAAGGCCGCCTGCGGGCTTGGCAGTGGCATTGTTATTCGAAGCTCCAAATAATCCGCCCGAGGTAGAGGTACTGTTGTTGTTGCTTCCAAAGAGACCACCTGATGTTGAAGAGTTCTGGGCTGGGGCGGTATTGCCGAAGAGGCCGCCAGAAGGGGTACTTGTGGCAGGCTTTTGAGCTGAAAAACCGCCCGAGTTGGAGCTGCCGAAAGAGACCGCAGGCGATTGTTGGTTATTTGCTGTTGAACCAAAAAGTCCCGGTTTCTGGGTGCTGCCGAACAGCGAGGCGCCGGCATTCGAAGCGCCAGGAGCTGTGGAATTGCTGGAGCCCAAAGAGAAGGGTGCGGTCGTCAGAGTATTGGATGCACCGAACATTGTGGTGGGAGCAGCGGTTGTTGTGGTTTGATGGAGTGTGTGAGAATTGTTGATGTGAGACGAAATTTTGTGTGGTGCACGGGTGTGAGTGCTCGATGGAGCGGCCAGGCGGACGCACATGAGCTGGCTCAAGCGGGCGATTTGAGTGGGTCGAAGCCCCAGACGCTGTAAGAGTTAGTATTCTGGAACCAGCAGCACAGGTATCAAGCTAGGCACACTGATGTTGCCGGAGATAATGAGGTGCACCGCGCAGCACTGTTGATATTGGCCCTAAAATACATGCTACATTGTAACAAGAGTGAACAATGGTCAACCACCATGGAAAAATAGCGGAAACATCCGGTAAACGTGGCAGATACACATAACATGGAGAAGGGTGGAAACTGCTCGTCAAGAAAAGCACATTCCTCAACGAGCTTGCTTTTCGGGCAGTCAGTACACAGTACTCACCCAGGGCACCCCAGATTCTTGCAAAAAAGGCCTCTAATTATTTGATGGGCGACCACCAAGTTCAAAGTATGTGAAATCTGGGTGTGGATGTCCCTTGTGCAAGTCATGATGTGGAGGCCCGTAGTTTGCGCGGAGAGCGCGAAGATTTCGCCGTCGAGGCGTACTCGGTGTGCATAGCGCGGAGGCTCAACTCACTGGGATCAAGTCGCACCATTTTGCAGCCATTGCGCAAAGGTACTGGTTTGTTGTTGCAAAATACGCGCCAAAACACGCCCCTCCACACAGGACGCCAACACGTCATCTCACTGCGACTCTTCCAGGGTCACCGTCTTCAAGTATTGTGCGGAGAATGAAATGAACACTAACCGCCAGATTCTCAATGCAGTAGCAAACATCCAGGATGAGCTCTCGAGGATCTCCGCTGTGGCTGGCCTCTTGGATTCGAGACTCGACGCCAGCACCGACGATTTCCAAAAGAGAATTGTTGACGAGTTCAATACAAAACTAAGACGCGTGAAAGAGAAAAACAGGGCCCTTCAGGAGGATAACATAGCGCTCAAACTCAAACTCCGACACCTAGAAGCACAGCTTCCAGGTAAATCTGCCGTCTATGACGACGCCTTCAAAACAAGCGTGACCATGGCTCCGCCCACGAAGAGAGCACACGAGGAAAAGGTGATTATTCTATCCAGCCCCATCAAGGCCGGGGAAGACGTTTCCAGAGAAGAAATGCCTAGTCCCGTCAAGCCGAAGAGCGGACAATCACCTGCCACAGCTAAGCAGTTTTTGATGGAGAACGAGCCGCCAAAGAGCGATGTGACAAGCTCCCAGTTCAACGGTCTACCGACGCAATACTCGGATTCAAGCAGCCAAAGCCATGGCCCAGCTGTGAGTGATCGGGGAGAGGAGCGGGATGTTTTTGTTGATACCAGTCCGCCAAAAAAGAAGGCGAAAGGGAAGGTCGAAATTGGAAAGTTCGTTGGCGAAGATGCTGACAACGCGCGGGTGGTGGCAGATTCACAAGATGAATTCGAACCGCTCGGGGGGTCTCCTCGCCGGCTGAGTGTTGGTGAGAGTGTGCCAAAACACCCCCCACACTACACAGCACTACAGAGAGTGGAGTTCCTTCGCCTCTACTACCAGTCCAAGAAGAAGGATCCGAAATTCAACATCAATCTTCGGACCAACCCCATCTCTGAGAAAGCTTGGGCGCTCGACGACTTTGTACCGAACCCCGATTGGAAACCCGCCGTGAAGATGAATACCAAGCTTGGGACCATGACAAAACACCAGGAAAAAGCTTACCGGGCTTTTATCAACGAGGCGGGTCTTGGCAAAAGAATGGCGGGGCCCGTTTGGGACAGCGATGAGCGGGAAACTGGGGACGATTTGAGCTGGGATCGATCACAGGTGATGGACAAGTACCTGTCGCCGCCGGGATACATGACAGGAGATTTCGTGGATACGCAGGAGGCGGCGGAACAGAAGAAGCTCGCCAAAATCAAGCAGCAGGACCGTATCAAGAGGCGCTTTGCCAGTGTCTTGGCCCGGGGCGAATTCATCTTCTACGAGGACATCTTGAACTTCTTTGTGCAGACTAAGCGCTATTCAAACGCACAGCCCGCGTTCAACAAAGGCTAGGGGTTACCAGCAACCACGCCATGCCGCAGAGCCCGTCAATTGTGTGGAGGGGGCAAGCGTTGCTCCAGCCCAACAGTAGTGCGGTTATGTGCTTGGCGAGCGACATTCCAGGGACAGGTCGCAGAAAAACAATCAAAAAAGACCTGTGTGAAATTCCACCCCATGCGGGAGTGCCTGTCGCTCAGCGTACGGGGCACCAACAGTACAGATTAACTAGCACGAAGAGCACTTGCAGAATATAGAGCACGGCGGGATCCAGCGCCCGCCGGCCCGAACTCTCACGGCCCGAACGGCCAGCACATGAGCAACTGTTTGCCGACAGCTACAACACACTCCCAGAAAAGAGGGGACGTGAGTCAAGAAACCAAAGTCAGCAGGACTGTTCGCCCAAAATTTTAGAACAGTACAGTAATATTATCTGCCTCGCTCATTTAGAACATATGCAGAGTTGTTTCAGCACCAGAAGAAAAAAAATGCCCCCTTCGGAAAATGTCGTTTGACTGCGACATGTGCTCGCTCACCGCAGCAGATCCGCTACAAGCCGGGCCTGAGCATTGCGCTTGGTGCACCATCCATCGGTTTCATGACCGCCCCTATCCTTCAACAACACAAGATATCACGACATTACCGTTCGGCCACCCGCAGGCCCATCACCTCGCTCCACATCTACAGGACTGCGCAGTGACCGCCAACTCTAAAGTAGTCACGGGTCCATGGCTGTAGTAGCCTTAATTGGCCAGGGCCATCACGGCCGCTTAAACAGGATGCTGAATGTACGGGGCGTTCATGCTGGTTGCGCGTTCCGGAATAGCGGATGGCGTGGGTGCAGGCCGGTGTTGTTTTGACGATAAATAGGGTGTGTATTTTCGGCCGTAGTGTATGAGATTTTAGTGTGCAAGGTGTAGTGTGTAAGGCCTCGTGCCAGCTTGCATTCACTGCGCTACTCAACGAAATATATCTGAGATTTTTTTCTTTATCGCTCCATACCCTCGACCCGACTCTGCCATTTTGTAATAGGCCTTTTTTCCATTTTCCATTGCGTTTTCCCTGTGGCTCTCCAAGCGTCTCCCCACGGCCGAGTCTAGAATCATCTTGCTCGATTTGGTGCATTCCACTTTCCCCTCCACAAACACAACCACACGCCAGCTTCACGAGAAAGAAACTACTCTGACGGCTTTTTGGAAATCTCCCACCATTGATTTCACAGATTCCCGGTTTTGAGTTTGTGTCCTTGTTCTCGGAAGACAATCCCGTACTAACCATCGCAACGAAAGCCTGCGAGTTGAACCTGGGGCCGGCGGATTTGTCCCGATTAGCATTTCCTTCGTGGAGAACCTTTCATAATGAATCAGGATGGCGAACAAGGTCGTAATTCGAAACACTCCCACAACCTGTCCATCAACTCTGCGTCCTCGATATCCGAGCCCACCACCCCACCAACTTCCCAGTATGTGTCCAGGCACACCCAAATCTGGGACCCCTCCAAGACCACTGGCAATTTGAGCTTGCCTAGCTTCAATGCGGACCACGGCTCCAACACCCTTGCAAGCCACGGCTCCAAGCCCCTCCACAACTCCCATCCTCCTGCAAATCGCAACTTTTCCAACGAGTCCTTGTCTGACAAGGAGAACCAGGGCTCTCCGGACACCGTATTAAACCCCAGGCTGTTGCATTCGGGAAAGATCGATAAGGAATACTTGGCGTCCATGAACAAGACTCCGTTGTCTGATTTGAGAGATGTCATCATGAAGTTGGCCAAAGACCAGCACGGGTGTCGGTTTCTACAGAAGAGAATCGACGAGCATCTGGTGCCCAGTTCTCAGGCCCGACTCGCCAACTTCGCCATTATATTCGAGCAGATAGAGGACAATTTGTACGAGTTGATCATAGACCCCTTTGGAAACTACTTGGTTCAGAAGTTGATTGACTACTGCGATGAGTCGATCCTCAACAAGTTCATGGAATCCTTGAGCGCTAATTTGTTTCAAATCTCCATCAACCAACACGGAACACGGGCGTTACAGAAAATCATCGATAAATTGTCGAACGATTACCAGTTATCGCTCTTGATCAGGGGCCTCTTGAACTTCATCATCGAGTTGATCAAGGATTTGAATGGAAACCATGTCATCCAGAAAATCTTGAACAAGTATTCCCCGGAAAACTGCCAATTCATATATGATGCCATTACCCGAGATTTGTTGGCGGTGGCTACTCATAAACATGGCTGCTGTGTTTTACAGAAGTGCTTGAATCACGTCAACGAGGCTCAGCGGGTGAATTTCTCCAACGTGATATTGAAATACTCTAATTTCGTGCGACTTGTCAATGATCAGTTCGGTAACTACGTTTTACAGTATCTCATTTCGACTGACTCCATTGATGTGAACGTCAAGTTGTTTGAAAATATATCCAAGTGCGGCATATGGGGATTGTGCACCCTGAAGTTTTCGTCCAATGTCATCGAGAAGCTTTTGAAGAACTGCTACGCCAATGAGTACAGAGTCAGACCGAAAGCCAATTTTTCCCCTTCACTGCAGGGCATCACCTTTTCAAACTTGAAGTTCACCACGATTCATTGCATATTTAATTCTGATTTGAACAAAATCGTCAATGACCCTTATGGCAATTACGTTATCCAGACGCTCATTGACATATTGATTCACCCAAATGGTGTGTACTTTTCGGAGTCCCCCTCTGGCGACAGGATCATCTTACCAGCGTTGGGCGCCCTTTTGGACGACCATTTCCAGTCCTCTATTGATACTTTACAAATCCAGATCATCAAAAAATGGCTCTTCAATTGCCAGATCACGTCACCTTTCGGCAAGAGAATCCAAATGAAAATGAACACCATCTTAAGTGGTTCTTCAAAATCTATTTCGAGGGCTTCCAACAAAGAAGGCTGGAAGATGCCCGTTTCTTCTCAAAAACAAAGGTACATTTCTCAACACAAGCGTCCAGGCTTCAGTGGTTTCAGCTTTGAGAGCTCCTTCGATTCCTCTAAAGGAGGTGAGGGGTATCAGTTCCGCGACTTAAACCAATCAATGACAAATTTGGATATCAAGAACGCCTTGATGGAACCAGAGTCGTTGGAATTGCGTCGTGAGCATCCACTGCGCATGCACCAGCCTTACCATCAGGGAAAAAACTATATGGAATTCGAACATTTCAATCCTCAATCCCCATCACGCCAGTCTATCATGAGAGATCAAGGTAAGCCATTGATTCAGGTGAACGATTTAAAACACATCCAAGCGAAACATAATCATGCCACTTTAGGAGCCCATGTGCCGGCAGCAGCTCTTGAGAGCACTAAAGATGTTTTATACCCAGGACAGCAGTACTCTGCGCCAATGAGCTCCTCGATTCTCAACAGATCGCAATCTGGGCTGGTGTACGATAATGCGCAATACGGGCGGTATTATCACCGGCCAGCCACAGAACAGTTCCTGGCCTTCGACTTGAGTCAGGTTCCCACTATCGGGAGGAAGCAAATGGCAGGCCACCAGAAAACGAAAATCGGGATCGACGCTCAACAATACCACCCAAACCCCTTGTCATACAATAATTCCACCGGTCAAGCATATGGGCTTGCCGGGTTCAGTGCTGATAATGACTCGCCATTCAGTCAAAGCAGGCGCTATTACCTGTCTTTTGGATGAGCTCAGAACTTGCTGCTGAGCTCGACACTCTCCTCTTTGTGAGTAAGTCAGCGACTTGTATTTTCACCCCACTTACATAGTCACACGTTCAATTGATATGCATTTATTCTAAGAACGCAGTCTCTTGACTCGGTCCCACGTAGACCCGGACAGTCTTTTCCGCGAGGTTCCTTCCTTGAGGCTTCTCTTGTTACCGAACATAGACCAATCTTCACCAGCAAAGTGGTTGACCCTCTCAGCCATTCTCTGTCTGTGAGACTTCTTGGTGGCTGTGGTGGGCAATCTCGTGAAATTGCTCTCTTCGTACTGCTGCACTTCCCTGTCTTTTTGCTTGTCCTTTCCGGTCCTGTCTCCACCTCTGCCATTACCCATGATGGTTGAACCAATGGAGTTTTCGGTCTGAGGCAAGTCGGAGTTCTCGGCCAAGTATTCCTCCATACTCTGGAGTTTTCTGTTCGATTTCCTGCCTGAGCCACGATCATCGAAGTTGGAGGGAGGTGCAACGGCAGAGATTTTGGGTGGTTGGTATTTGTCTTCTTTGTCAGTCTCTTTGCTTGGTTTTGCATTGCTTGCAAGTTTCTTGTTCTTGGGGGCCATGCTTGCCAACGCAGCAGCGTCGGGCTTGTAAGAAAGGGCATCTTCGTCCTCGGAGTCGGAGTCAGAGTCGGGCTCGGACGCAGACACCCCGTGCTCCTCGGCCAACACCTGTTTTTCCTTCATTTTCTGCTCCAACTTGGCATTCTCCTCTTCCATTCGGTGGAACGCCCTGACCATTTTATCTAGCTGGTACGACAACTTCTTTTCCAATGGCTTGATGCCTTTTTCCAAGGTGACACGTTGCTTGATAGCCGATTCCACCGCTTTCGCCTTAACTTCCTCTGCAGAAGACTCGTTCTGTAGTCTTTCTAGATGGGACAAGATAATCAACGCCAAGTTCTCGAGATAAGATAAAAGCGAGCTGCTCTTCAACGCCAATAACGACATCCCCTCCAACTCGGTGTTGGACTTTTGCAAGATCTGCTTGACCATGGTGGGAATCAAGAGCTCGGCCTCGTCCACGAACGAGGTTTGCGTGGATTCCACTGACAGGCGCGTCTGCTTTAAAGAAGCTATGATTGCCGTGAGGTGCTTATCTAAGGCGGACATGTCGAGGTTCCAAGACTGGCCGTATGCGGAGATTGCGGGTATCTATGAGATTAGTGAAAAAAGATGATGAGCATCGCGAAAATTATGTAATTATGTAGCCCAACACCCTGGGACAGCTACAGCCATCAGCTGCACAGGCCACGGGATCCGTCTCAAGAAGGCGCCCGTTTGCCCGATTCACACAAGCATAACCTCGGGGACGTGGGAATTGGTTGGTGTCCTGCATATAGCCGTCACTTTCTGCACGGGTGGCTGGGAGCAAAGGCTGCTTGGAAGGCAACAGGCCCGCGGCGCCTTAGCTGGGCCTGCCCGCCAGACGGTGCCTTCCGGGCCTCGCTGTCATGCAGCAACGTCCTTGCCGGAGCGTGACAGGGCCCGTGGGATCTTCCCGGTGTACGGGTGCGCTCCTATCTCATCTCATCTTTTTTTACTCCACGCATTTTCTCCTACCAACACCGCCATGCCTCAAAACGAACATATCGAGCAGCATATCAAGCAGCATGGTAGACGTTTGGATCACGAAGAGAGAAAGCGGAAAAAGGCCGCCAGGGAGGGTCACAGAGTCGCCAAAGATGCCCAGAACTTGAAGGGATGGAGAGGTAAGCAGTTCGCCAAGAAGAGATATGCCGAGAAGGTGGCCATGAAGAAGAAGATTAAGGCCCACCAAGAGTCCAAGGTCAAGGGCCCTGCCACTCCTAAGCAAGACGACGGAGAGGCCTTGCCAACGTATTTATTGGATCGTGAGACAAACAACACCGCTAAGGCCATCTCTTCCAGTATCAAGCAGAAGAGAATGGAAAAGGCAGACAAGTTCTCGGTGCCATTGCCCAAGGTCAGAGGTATCTCTGAGGAGGAGACGTTCAAGGTTATAAAAACAGGCAAGTCCAAGTCCAAGTCGTGGAAGAGGATGATCACAAAGCATACATTCGTGGGAGAGGGATTCACGCGGAGACCTGTTAAGATGGAGAGAATCATCCGTCCTTCTGCTTTGAGACAAAAGAAGGCCAATGTCACCCACCCAGAGTTGAAGGTTACCGTGTTTCTTCCTATCTTGGGTGTCAAGAAGAACCCACAGTCTCCTATGTACACACAATTGGGAGTTCTCACCAAGGGTACTATCATTGAAGTCAACGTGTCCGAATTGGGTTTGGTCACTGCAGGAGGTAAGGTTGTTTGGGGTAAGTACGCACAGATTACCAATGAGCCTGATAGAGACGGATGTGTGAATGCTGTTTTGTTGGTGTGAGCTCAAACCTTCTCACTCACCTTGTCTCTTCATTTCTGATCTTCCTTTGCATACTTACAGTGGTATGGTCACCGCTTTACAATATAATGAACATTCGTAAAATGCATAGTATTATTATATGTTTTCATGGAATTCAGCGTCGCCAAAGTGTCAATGGCCAGGTCAATTCACATCACTAAATAGATCTGGACAGTGGATACTTGCTTTGCCAAGAGACCGAAGGCCGCAGTTAATTATTAGCTTGGCGTTCTCCCGGATAATCTCCCACTGACTTTTGAGCAACTCCGTTCCCACCAAGAGACAAAGCCCACTGATGTTTTCCTTGCTTGTGATTTTTTGCAATAAGCCGCAGTACACAGCCACAGCTTCATGTGTTGGCACTTGTCGGCCGCTGCCCTTTCCGGTATGAATCAAGTAGTCTGAAGTCAATCCCTCATTTCGAATGTGCGCTTTGAACTCCTCCCGAATTCGGTACAAATACTCGTAGCCTCCCTCAGCAACCAAGCTGTTAATTTGCTCCAAATCCATCTTGTCCACCAGCTGAACATCCATATTTGTATCTTCAAACTTAGACGATTCAGCACCACATACGGTGAACGTATAACACCAAAGAACCAACATGGACACGCTTATTGGGTACATAATATCGTAGTAGTCCCGATCAACTGACCATACGTACTTGGCGCTGTTCAACGTGACACTTTCATTAGCGTCCATGGGCTTCAACATAAGGCCCCAGAGAAGCCAGTAGCAGTGTATGACGCTTCTGAAGTTGCTCATGTCGCTGGCCAGCTTGTTAGGTATTTGCCAGAGAGTGGTCAACTTTCTTTTGACAATGTTGTAGTCCTTGGAAGTGGCTTTGACGCTCATGTTCTGGGAAGACCCACCGAAAATGGCGATATCATAGTGGTTGACATCAGATAAGCCAATGATGTGTATGAGGTGATACATTGGGAACCGACACTGTCCTTTTTGGACAGAAAAAGAAGGATCAGTCGAGACATTGGCGTTAGAAGCCGAGTCATTCTGAACTTCACAGTAATCCAATGCCTTGATTATAAACTCCTTCCAGTACGTGTTCTTCTTTGTTCTTGCATTGGACACCAAGAAGGTGAAGCTGTTTTGTAGTTCGGCTTGTTGGACTTGATGCATCACCGAGGTAATCCCACCAAACAAAATGGCCCTCGTGAACATGGATAGCTTCCTGCAAGCATGATTCAGCCGAGATGGTTTGATGAGCCGCTTGAGTGCACTGAGAAAGTTCATTCCGGCTCGCACGCCCTCTGGAGAGCGAGAGCTGCTGCCAAAAGAGCCGGGCTTCTGGAGGCTTTTTTGCCTCTTCAACAATTTTTTGAAAGAGCCATTAACCTCGTCGCAATCCCATAGTTTTTCATCGTCGCACGGAAGGTTCAAGAATTGGAGCTGGAAGAAAGGAATCTGGGGATTATGACGAAACTTGATGTAATCTGTGATGTCCAAGTAGAAAGTCATGAATGTGATCCTCTTCATGGATTCGGAATCGACCCACTTCTCAAAAAGACTTGCGTCGTTATCGATTGCCTCGTTGGCGTCAACATCAATAGAGACACCGGCATCTGAGTTATCTTCCTCGCTTCCACTGACACCACTATCGGCAGAAGACGTGCTCCCATGTTTTTGGGTGTTTTCAGGGTTTCCTCCCAAAAACGGCGATCGCCGCAACAACTGGACTGTTGTTCCATGGTGTATGTGAGCCCGCTCATGCATATGTCTCAGAAGGTAGTTTTTCTCGCTCCATTCTAGCAAGTTTAAGGTTTGCAATACCCACACCTTGATGGGGGTTTTGAAGTCCAGGTGTTGGAAAAGCTTAAAGCGCAAGGGCGCAGCCACAAGCATACAGAATTTGAACTCGGAAGAAAATTTGCGGTCCAGTTGGTCCATGGGCGAGGCACAGTACATAGCACCAACACAAATCATAGAGAGTATTAGCAAAGGCTGGGCTGTTTTGGTATCGAAAGAAGGCCGGTGCAAGATAGAGAAACGCGGGTGGAACACCTCCCAGTAGGCATGCAAATAGTAAGACAAGCGGTTAACAAGATTGAAAGGCCCTTCTTTCTCATTGTCAAGTTGAAAAACTCCGTGCATACTCTCGCGTGAGACATCAGGGAATGTTTCGAGCCAATGCTCAAGTATTGCTTCATCGACATATAGGTGCGAGTTGTGCTCGAGATTGACACGATGGAAATGGTGATCAAGGCGCTCCTTGACAGACACCTTTGCTAGCTCAGTCAGGGATTTTTCAGAAATAGACTGCGGGGTCAGCGACTCGTTAGTGTTTGTTGGCGAGCTGGATACAGCAGACCCAAGACTAACGTTCTTGAAGTTATGATTCACGGGCGACGGATTGAAAGCCTCTTCCAAAGGATTATCGTTGTTCAGAAAATAATTCAAGTCCTGTAGCCCAATATTAAGCATGGGGTCCACGTAGTTTTGCGCAAGCCCATACTCCGGGTTACTTTCGGTGAAGCTCACGTTGCGTGTGCTTGAGTAGGTAGGGTTGACTGGAGAAGGAAGACTATTGCCCAGGTTAAAGTCCGAGGCCATAGAAGCAGGAGTGGAGCCCATGTTCGGCAAATGGGAATGGTCCGTTCTGGCCAGTTCTGGCGACTCCAAAAAGAGCCACGATAAAATGTCGTTCAGCGGCTGAGGCATATAGTTGCGCATTAAGTCGTGGGGATTGACTGTATTGGGGTCGAGAGGGTTGAGCTCTTCCGTACCATATGTATGTGGCTTAGGAGGGTTGGGGAATCGCTGTGGGGCGCTCGGGGCATGTGGATGCTGAGATAGCTCATGCGGATGCTGAAGAGGCATGGCCATTGAAAGTGAATTGTGTGGGTACTGAGGCTGGTGTTGGTTGAAATGCATTTGGTACGGCTGGGGGTACACCTGGGAAAGCGGCGAGTTCTGGGTTTGGCCGGATGATTGAAATGGAAATGGCTTCTGATGAGAGGGGTGGGGCATGTGACTCGTGGACACGTGGTGTGCAAAAGTATGGCCTTGAGTATTCCCAGTAGGTTGTGTTTTCGGTGGCCCTTGTGTGGAGTAATTGATCCCGACCTGGACCCTATTTTCTGGGGCATTTGGACCTTGCATCACGGGGGGTTGTGAGCTTGGAGCTTGGTCCTGCGGTTCTGCTTGCGTGGAGTGCTCCAGAGCAGGTGCCTCCTGTTTGATTTCAGCAACGCTGAAGCTGGTATCGGGGTTCGGGCGCTCGGGGATCTCTTCGTCTGGCTTCTCGATCAAATGCCTCTTGAGGTGCCGCTCGCGTAGGTCCTTCCTGACGAAAGTCTTGCCACAGGTCCGCGTCAAGCCTTTGTGGCTGGTGATCACGTAGTCGCAAACATAAACTTCTTTTGGCTGGTGGTTGAGATAATGCCGGGCAAGATGGTCGGATCTGGTGAAGACCTTTGGGCAGCTGGAGCAGGCGTAAGTGCCCACATCGCGCCGCTTCTTGCGCTTGGGCTCTTGCTTAGTACGGGGCGGAGATTCCTGTTTCTCGACCATTTGGTTCCCCGCTACGTTTGGGCCTCTTTACGTGATGGGCGTAAGCTGGATGATATCAGGAAAATGGTAAGCAATCGATGAGTGCGGCTATACGATGTATGGTGTTGTAATGCGCGAAAGATCTTCTCCTCTTCTCATGGATGCCAGTCTCGGCAATAGGCTCGCGCCCCATAACTCTTGCCTGGTTCCAGACAACAAAATGTACAGTCCTCTTGGCTGATACCACCCGCAGGATCTGTCAAGGCGCTGCACCTTTCCGGACCCTCGCATTCACGCAGGTGTGACTGCCGAACAAACAGGGCAAGTTTACCCTACGCAGACCTCATCAGTGAAACGGAGAGATTTTTTCTTTCTCGCCGATGCGTAAAGCGGTTCCACAGGGCTAGCAGAGCCAGGCTCGTCCTCTCCAGAGCTCTTGCTCTGAGCGTCTGCAACTTTCCCAACGTCGCGTATTCTGAGATGCCCCATTTGTTTCTGTAGGTCTTTTGAGTAACTGTCAATGCCGTCCTCTAGAAGACTTTGCATACAGTCGAGATCGTTAAGAATGTTTTTCTTGTCGAGCCTTTTCTTTCGCTGCTTCATCAACTCCCATTTGTAGGTGTAAAAGAACTTGACGAGGTTCATTCTCACTGCAGCCTCCTCCAACTCATTATAGAATCGCTCTGCAGAGGTGAAATAGGAGAACTGGCGTTCGTCACCCAGGTCACAGTACATGAGCAAGATTTCAAGGTCGATCTCGAGGAAGGACTCGTTGTTGAGCGCCCAGATGCCAACAAACTTGTCGTATATCTCCGGGTTCGCTGTCTTTTGCAGCGCCCGATTGAAAGTTATTGATTCGATGACGAAATCTTGGAACTGGTCGAAATTCAGACTTTCGATTTTCTCGATCAAATCCTGGAAAATGTCGCGGAGTAGTTCCTTGAGCTCGCCGCACTGCCTGAGCTCTCTGAACTCTTCACATATTATGCGTGGATCCGAGGATTTGAACTCTTGGAGAAACAAATTCGTGCAGAAAATCACAGCCTCTTCGATAGCCTCAGCTTCGGCCTTATTCTCGAAGTTTGCGAGTCCCTTCTTGGGGCGGCTCTGTGCAAACTTCTCACCTAGATATACAGACATCTTCTCGTTGAGCATCTTGTTGAAGCCGGAAATGGCAGCAGAGTCTTCCAAACGCGGTGCTGGCTTGAGACTGGACATGGACGGCAGTGAGTTCACCGACTCTGACGACCCACGTATCTGGGTCCGGTCGCAATCTCTGACGCCCCCAAAGTCGTATATGCTCGTGTCCATGTAGTGGTTCAACAGCTGCGGGGCTATGGGCGAGCTTCCTAGCTCCATATCCAGGGCCAGGTCGAGGCTCTGCGATAGCTGCATATCTTCTGCAATGGCCGGCTGTGGCTCGGTGGTGTAGTTGTTGGTGGGTTCTGCATCCTCTATGTAGCTGCTATCGGGGCCCTCTGTGTAGCTGCTATCGGGGCCCTCTGTGTAGCTGCTATCGGGGCCCTCTGTCGCATCCGCTCTGGAGTAGTGGAGCCTCAGGTTAGCTGCGTAGTCTTGCACGGCAAACTTCACCGACACCCGAATCGAGTGCTTTGTGTCATGAAGAGCAAAGTTGGTGCACTGGCTCAAAGGAAACATACGGGGCCCGGACTTGGAGCCCTGGGCCTCGCGTCTGCTCTTGATGCACTGGAATTTCGTTTGCGAGCTGCTGGCATCGTTTCTCTCGGGCCGCTCTTCAGGGCTTGTTCTGCGTGTCTTCCCATCACCTCCGTATAATCCGGCGGGGTGACCTCTATTGTCGGCGGTAGCACTCCTGCCCAAGGCCAGGTTATGCTGATGAATGAAGGACCGTATGTGACTGTTCATTGACATGATACAACGAGTATGGACGGAGTTTAATCATAAGTTTCTGGAGAACAAATGTCATTAACAGAACGTTCATCGCAGCATAATGCCGCCACGTGATGCTCTGCCTGTGCGCAGTATACCGCAGGGGATATTGGTCTAGGTTCGCGGCGTCTGTTTTTACTAAAATTACTTCGATTACGCACTTCGCGTAAGCCAGGCCAGATTCGTCTATTGTTATGCAACAAGAGCAGTGAGGCGATCCTGGGACATTGGCGCCTGCTGTCATAGTATTGCTGGTCCTTGCATTGTAAAGCGCCTCTGTCTGCTCTCCCACTGGCTACGAACTTTTGTCTGACATGCCGCAGTGTAGCACGTGCGATAATTGCCAGAATGCAAGTCATCAGGCCGGAGAGCATTCGCTTGCGACGCACTGAAAGGGGAAAGCAATTTTTAACGAAAAAGAAAAACGATGCAGCAACATTCGGCGATATGCTTCAGCGAGTGATGCTTCAGATGTAGTGTTCTGAACCTTTTGGGAGACCGGCTCTATGTAGCTCCCGGCTCGTCGTTGGCAGCGGCGTCGCTCGAAGTGGAGGTCGCATTGCTGGTGTTGAACGCGGTGGTTGGCTGGCGAAGACGCTGGATTATGGGAATAGCACTAAAAGTGCTCACGGGCCGCCTGAAGGATTCTCCGGCCAATTGAGATAACGGAAACTTCCGGGTCATTATTAGCTCGGGGTCTGGCGCCGCAGACGGTTTGTGTGGAGCCAAAGACGCAGGGTAAGATGGTGTGGCCCATGCTTGCGGCACGGCAGTGTCGGTTAATGGTGTGATCAGAGGGTTGAAAGGCTTTCTGAATGGGTTGAACACGTCGGTCAGATGCCTGGCAATGTGCTCTATGAGTAGATCTCTGTCGTCGACAAATAGAAAGTTGCAGTTGGCCTTGATCACGGCTATCTTCTTCGATACCGGGTCGGTTTCATTGAGAGACTCCACTTCCTTTCTGCAGAGCGGACAGCTCACGTGCCCGTTCAACCACTCTATGATGCACGGCTTTCCGAATACGTGACCACAGTTGGGCATGGCCACAGGCGTGTGCAGGCACTTGGCCGGATCCACTACCGGCGGGTTCAGTTTCGTCAACTGCGGGAACATGTCGCCGTGTGTGATCGGGTCTCTGGTGATAAGCTTCAGCGGGGGCACCCTGATGTGGGCGTGGGCGCCCGCGTCCACTGGCAAGAGCAACGATGGGTCATTGAACTTGGACCCGAGTCTCTGCGAGGGGACCACCACGCCCCGTCTCGATAACGGCTCAGTAAGCGCGTCTAGCCTGGCGCCCTGGGGGCAGTCGGCTTCAAATGCCTCCTCGAGCTGGCACATCTGCGTCTTTTTGCCGCCGTCGCTATGGCTGGAGCTGCCGCAGTTAAACTTCTTCTTCTTGTTCTGCTCGTTGACGTACGGGTCGTAGCAGATGGGACACGTCGTCTCGGACAAGTCCTCCACCGCCATGTCCTGTAGAGAGGCGATGGCGTCCTTGGAAGCAACCTTCTTGTTGCTCCGGATGCCGCTGGTGATGAAGGCCCGATCTATGATGTCGCGGAACCACTGGGGCATTTCTGCGTTGTTGAGGAGGTTTCCATCGAGGTCGGTCTCTATGAGAGTGGAGTTGAACAAGCCGTTTCCGAAAGCGCCGTTCATTACGACGGACTATTTGGTTGTCTTGGAAGAGTTGGTGCTGTCAGGTATGGAAGAGTTGAGTTGTGCGTAGCAGTGATGTGGAGTCGCACTGCACAAGACTCAGCAGTGGTATTGGTATTGGGGTAGGGTACGTTCGTTTGTGTGTTATTCTGTATTCTGTATTCTGTATTCTGTATTCTGTATTCTGTATTCTGTTATTCTGTTATTAGTGGTAGAGACCGCTACTTAGCCCACTCGTCATCTACCTGCTTTCAGTAAGGTCTACTGTCAGTCTTCACTATTGCTGCAACTCTTGGTGAACTGTGCGAACATGCAAAAACATGGATGTGACACTCTATCCCACCAGGTCCTGCTACAATGTATCCGGTGACACTGAGTCATCTCATGTATTCCATCTCTGGACGCCAAGTTAAACAGCCTTGCGGCAAAAGCGCCTGGTGCTTTCCAACTGGCCTGACTAAAAGACTGCTCGTGGGCTTATGGTCTCCAGTGTTACAATACCCACTCTAGGCATGCACGCACTATGTGCAGCAGAAGTCAGATAGCTGGCAAGAAGTCAGATAGCTGGCACGTATAGAGAAACCGAGGATTCGAGCATTGTTAAACTTATGTAAGTCCGATTCACGAGATCCACCAATAGATGTTTTCAACTCGCTGTACGCAAACACTGCCAGAAACTAGACTCGGTATGCCAGTGCACCACAGAATATATCGCATTCCCCATGCACTCATCGGTTCTCCGCTCACATGTATTGTTGTTTGATGCCAGCAACCAAGCTCTGCCTATCAGGCGGCAACGAACTGATCTGGTCGGGAGTCAAGTTCAACACCTGAACAATCATATCCACCTGATCAGGAGGCGCATTAGAGAGCTTCATTTGCGTCAGGAGAGGAAGCCCAGGCCATCTGCCTTGGTTGAAGTTCTGGCCCTGGAAACTATTTTTTGATGGCGGAGGAGGCAAGTCTGCTTGACCGGACCGCTGGCCCCCGGCACTACCGTACCTTGGGCCCTGGGGCGGCTGGCCATACCCTTGTTGTTGCTGTGGAGGATATGCACCTGCTGGAGGGGCCGCCCCAAACTGTTGATGTGGTGTAGCAGCTGGAACAGGAGCCCTGGCACCAGCGTTCATAGCCTCGGTAATAACATCCTCATTGATGAACCCCATTAGCAAAAGCGCCTGCGTGGCAGCAGTAGCAAGATGCGGAGAGATCTGAAACACTTCCGCCGCCCGGGCGGACCCGGTACCCCCGATTATGCTTTTTAGATTGGCAATCAATTCTATGAGTTGCGCAGGTGGAATCTGACTCAAAGTCTCGTTGATCTTGTCGGGCGTGGCGAACGGGAGATTGGGCACTTGAGGAAGAGCCTGAGAAGCCTTCAAGTGTCTCTCGGGGAGAGAAGCCACGCTGGCAGAAAAGGAGGCACTGGAAGACGCATTCATGGCATTGCCCATGCCCGAGGGTTGACTCATGGGAACCGGAGCAGTATTATGTGGGTCTGTGGTCGAGTAGCCGCTGAAGCGAGCAGCATTAAGGCTGGGGTTGGCTTGCAAAATCTCGGGCGGGAATTGGACGCCAGGAGGAAGATCATCCGGATTTAGAGGAATGACGCTCTTGTGGTCACTGTTCCCGGTTCTGAAGCCCTCCTTCAGTAACTCTATGCGAAGCTTTTTCATTTGTCTGGTTTGCGGATTTATCAAGGAGATCTTTCCCAAGGTCAGCATTGCCACTTGGGCCTGCTGGGGGGTTTCGAACTCCACAAAGGCGTAGCCTTTATTCTTTCCCGCGTGGTCGTAGCCAAGCCGAACATCAAGGACATTTCCTGCGCCACAAACGACAGCCTTGAGGTTGTTCTCATTCCAGTCGAAGGGCAACAGCCCTATGTATAGAATTGAGGAGGGGTTCTGAACCCGTGGGGGTGGCTGGCCTCTTCGTTGCATGTTGGGCTAGGCTGGAGTGCAATGCTTTTGTGGGTAAAAAGTGCGAGGTGCGAACATCACAACGAGCGCGCAAAAAAAAAACTCCGATACCGGGAGTCGAACCCGGGTTTGCTCGGTGAAAGCGAACCGTGATAGCCGTTACACTATATCGGAATATAACGAATTTTTTAACACGAATTTGGGCAGCGGCGGTTTGATAGGGGCTTGTATTGGACCTGAGTGGTGACCTTTTGCTTCGAGGGCCAAACCTCACTACGCCTCTACATGCGATTCTATAGCGCTTCCCTAGTCTATGATCCCGTATGAACCCTTGCTGATCTCGTTCTTGATGCCCTCAACAACCTTCTTCCTGTCGTCGTCAAGATCTGCCAACTCATCCGCAGTTAAAGCGTTCACCAGACGCAACAATTCCACATGAGCAGTGGTCAAGTAGTCCAATTTGGGGTCGATTCTATTGAGGCACAACTGGATCAAGTCCTTCGTGGTCACGTTCACCATGAGGCTCGTTTCCACCAAAGCGTGCGAAAGCTGCGGGTACTGGTCCAAGAGCCGCTTCATGAGCTGAGGGTTCTCCAAACTCATGGCACGTGCCTCCTTCAACATCTGCGACGCAGTCTGCAGATCTAGCGACGACAAGACCGCAGAGATGCCCTGCTGTGCGTTTTGGTTCTGGTAGAGCTGCACGCCGAGCGGCAAGGGCGGCAACTTGTTGTAGTTGGAAAAGTCCGGCACTTTGTCGAAAGCATCACTATCGCTGGCTAAAGAACACCGCAAGTACCGGTTGCCCACGTTCATGTTGTTCAAGTTTCTCACGGCCGACGACGCCGTCTCTCTATCGGAGTATTTGATGAAGGCCGAGCCTTTGGATTTGCCGGTGGTGGAGTCGAACATCAACTTCAAGTCGCTCACAGGGCCCACGGACTTGGCGATTTCCGAGACCTGGTCCTCGGTGTAATCGAACGGGATCGAGCTGAGGTAGATGACCGCCTCTTCGTTCAGCATTGCGCGTTGATAGGACTGTGTTTAGGATCTGGGTCTTTAGACCTGGTGTAGTTCTAGGCCTGGTGTAGTTCTAGGCCTGGTGTAGTTATAGGCCTGGTGCAGTTCTCGACCTGGTGCAGTTCTAGACCTGATGTTATTAGTGCCGGTGCTGGAGGGCGTGGTGTCTGTTGTGTGTGCAGCGATGTCGCGTAATGTAGCTGTAGCCCACCACATGTGGGGCCACGCCCGGCCATGCCCCCGCCCTCTTCACGCCCACACCTCGGCAGGGCTATAGCGCTACCGGAGCTATAGCGCCGCCGGCAGCGCCGCCCGGGCCCGGCAGCAGCCCCAACCTACAAGGGTCGTGCGAAGCACAACTGGCTATAGCGCAGAGCTTTCTCACCGGTCCACCACAGCACAATGGAAGTCAAGGAGATCAAGTCCACCGTGTCCAACTTGGACAAGTCCACGGACGACGCCACCATCTTGAAGTTGCTCAACATCTTGAATGACGGCGTGCAGCCCTCCGAGAAGCTCTTGCGCGAGACCAAAGTCGGTGTAGCCGTCAACAAGTTCCGGTCCAACACCAACAGCGACATCAGCGGCTTGGTCAAGAAGATGATCAAGAAGTGGAAGGAGGCGGTGCAGAACGAGAAAAACTCCAAAAAGACCAAAGAAACTGCGAGCTCCACCGAGAAGCCCGCCCGGCCGGAAGCAGGGTCCACGCAGAGCAAGTTCCACAGCGGGCCCAGAAACCCCAAGACAGACGGCGTCAACACCACGTTGTACGACAACCCCACGCGGAATGCCTCGGTGAGTGCTTTATACACAGCATTGGCCATCGAGCGCAACGACGACAGCAAAGCAATCATCAACGTGGCCAAGGAAATCGAGATGGAAGTCTACAAGGCAGAGTACTCGGCCGTCAACGACAGTTACCGCAACAAGTTGCGGACGTTCACCATGAACTTGAGAAATAAGAAGAACCCCGACTTGCGTGGCCGCCTATTGGATGGGCACATCACGCCCGCAGGCTTCATTAAGATGTCCCCCAGCGAGATGGCACCCGAAGCATTGAAACAAGAAATAGAAAAATTGCAGAAGCAGAACCTCTTTGACGCCCAAGGCGCCACGGAAAAGAGGGCCGTTACCGATAGATTCACGTGCGGCAAGTGCAAGCACAAGAAGGTCAGCTACTACCAGATGCAGACCCGGTCTGCCGATGAACCCTTGACGACCTTCTGTACGTGCGAGAATTGTGGCAACAGATGGAAGTTCTCGTAGCAGACCCCCTCAGGATGTAATGATTCTTTATTGTATTAATATTTGGCGAGCTAGTAGGTGATTTCTTTGGTCATGTAAGACAACAAGTCGACCTTGGTGACGATCTGCACGGGCTTCAACTCGGAGTCCGTGACAATGGCATTGGAGTGCGTCTCAAAGAACTTGTTCAATAAGTTCAACGGCGTCTCTAAGGTGATGGCCTGGTACGACCTCTTGGTGAAGCCAGACTGCTTGGAAATGGTGAACGACTTCTCGAAGTCGGCCAACTTGGTGAAGTCCAAAAACACGCTTCTGATTGAGTTGGTCATCTGCACCTTTTTGGTGGACAACGACTTCAAGATCTTCGAGAGGGTGATCAAGCCAACCAACTTGCCTGACTGGCTCAACACTGGCAACTGGTCAAAGCCGTTGCTTTGCAACAACTCGAACGTCTTGCCCACCGTGTCGGCGAGAGTGACAGTCACCACGGGCGGCTTTCCTGCCACGAGGTCCTTGATGGTCTTGTTGTTCAAGAAGTCGTCTGTCTTGGATGCGGCCTGGTTGGTTTCCTCCACTTCGAAGCCGTTGGTCTTCATCCACTCGTCGTCGGCGAACTTGGACAAGTACGATCTGATGGAGTCTGGGAACACTACCACCAAGGTGTCGTCCTCGGTCAAGTCCTTGCCCACTTCCAAGGCTGCCTGCAAGGCAGACCCGGAGGAGCCTCCCACAAGAATGCCCTCTTCGCGGATGATTCTTCTGGCCAACTTGAACGACTCGCGGTCGTCGGTCTTGATCCACGAGTCCACGTAGTCTCTGGTCAACACGTCGGGTATAAAATCGTACCCAATACCTTCCACCAAGTAGCCCTCGGTAGATGTGTTCAAGGACTCGGGCTGCGCCAAGATGGAGCCCTTGGGGTCGGCTCCGATGACCTTGATGCCGGGGTTCTTTTCCTTCAAGTACTTTGAGATACCACTGATAGTTCCACCCGTTCCAGCACCCGCAACAAAATGTGTAACTTCACCCTTCGTCTGGTCCCATATCTCGTATCCGGTTCCGTAGTAGTGAGCCAAGGGGTTGGCCTCGTTGGCGTACTGGTCCAAGATAACGGAGTTGGGGATTTCCTTTTCCAACTTCTTGGCAACTCCAATGTGGGACTCGGGGGCATCCCATGCTGCCTCGGTGGGCGTTCTGATAATCTCCGCTCCCAAGGCTTTCAACACAGAAACCTTCTCGTTGGACATCTTCTCGGGTAAAGTGATGATGGTTCTGTAGCCCTTAACGGCACCGACGAGCGCCAAGCCGATACCGGTGTTTCCGGAGGTTGGCTCGATGAGAGTGTAACCGGGCTTGATTCTGCCTGTTTTTTCTGCCTCCAAGACCATGTTCTTGGCGATTCTGTCCTTAATGGAACCCCCAGCATTGAACAACTCAACCTTGGCGTAGACCTTGGCCTTGATGCCGTAGGACTGGGGGATCTTGTTCAACTTGATGAGTGGAGTGTTGCCGATCAAATCCAAAGCATCATTGGAGAGAGGAGGAACTGACATGTTGTTTGATAGGGAACTGTGGATGACCAGAAAAAAGACCAGCTCATGTGTGCGTGCACTATGCACTCCGCACTCATCACGAGCCGCACATGCGCCACGGCACCAGCATGATCCAGGCACGAGCACATTATAGGCTGAGCACATTTAGGCATGAGCAGATTATCGGCGCAAGCATATCAACGCTCCAGTATCAACGCTCCAGTATCAACGCTCCAGTATCAACGCTTCAGTATCAACGCGCCAGCCGTGGACAGTTTCTCGAATTGCAGGTCAAGTCTGTTAGATACTGACGATCTTGCATTTCAACACCTCGGGATCAACGCCAGGTAGACCCTTTGTAAAGTCAAACACGTGAAATACCCCCTTTCGGTCAACAGCATAAACCTTGCCACCATCGAACGAGAAGCAAAGCGAAGCAGATTCTGAAGATCGGAGTGCAGGCGCCACCTCGCCAAGTAAAACCACGCTTTTCCTGGTCTGCGGATTGCTGGCAAAATTCATGTGAGCATTCGGCGTGGACACCAAAAGAAGTCGTCCCAGTTTGTCCACGAAAACCATGCCGTTTCCACGAGGAGACGACTCCACGCCGTAGATATTGGAGCCGATCTCGGGCACCTTGATCAAAACCTCCACCTCGGCGTTAGAGGTGTCCTCGTAGTATTCTGTCTGAGTGAGACTGTTCGCAACTTCAGAGTATAGTTGTGAATCCAAGCTCTCCGTGCCGGCGCGGACCACGTCCCTGGAATCCACGGAGTAGCCGCTGATCTTGAGCACGATCGAGCTTCTCTTTTTGAGGGAGGAAGAAGTCATCACTATGGTGTTAGAAAACGGCGTGCCGAACTTGATGTCGGTGATGCCCTCGTTGTCTAGCATGCGGTCGTCGTCCTCAATGCCCATGAAATCCTCCACCTCGTCGTAGCTTTCCCGGGATGAGTCGTCGAATTCGTTGGAGCCGGACTTGTCCTTGTAGTTCTTAGGCGCTCTTGTATCGGAAAACACGAGCCGGGGCTCCTTGTAAGACTTGGAGCCTCTGCTGCGGAGCGAGATTAAAAAGTAGCGCATCTCGTACACCGTGCAACACAAGAGATGCGTCGAGGTGGCATTGAACGCAAGGAGCTTCAACGGGTCCCGAAAGGGCACGGTGATGGTGATGGGGCTGACCTGCACCTGCATGGAGCTGCGGGCCCTTTCGAGATGATGGAGGATGATGAAAGGCTGCTGCTTCCCCGACACCTTCTCTCTAGTTGTGATGCCGCAAGCCAAAATGTTGCTATCGGGCGCCATGGCAAGGCACCGGATTGGAAAGTTCGTCAAGTACGTGTAGACAGGAGCCCCGACTTCTCCCTGCGAGGGGTCGATGTTGAGTACGCGAAGCACTCCCCGGGTCCCAGAAAGGGCCAAGTACTTCTCTGATAGAGCACACGACAAGAAAATAGACAGCTTGAGGCGAGACGCCACGTCCTTTTGATCGGAGACTCCCCTCGACGACGGGAAGTCGCTGTGCACCACAAACCCATAGTTCGACGGCGCTTTCATGGAGCCTTCTCGAGGCCCATACTCCCCGGTCACTTTGCCGCATGCCACGAGCGCCGGACGGGCCGACACATGCACATAAAGCTCCCACTTTTTCTCGGAGACGAGGCAGAACAACACCTTTTCCTGGCTCTGGGAATCGAAGCTGCGCGTAATGGCTGTACACACAAACCTGTGTAGCTTGAAGCCCTTGTCGAACAAGAACTTCTTGGGCTGCGTATTGAACGTGGACACCTTGCGATGGAACGGGAAGCACTGCGAGAAGTTGCGCTCCTTGTCCTCGTCCAAGATCTTAGAGTCCGAGGCCTCTGAAATGGCGCTGCCCTCTTGGGCCACGGTGGCGCTGCCCTCTTGAGCCACGGTGGCGCGTGTTTCTTTCTGAGAGCCGTTGTTTGAGAAGCCCAATACCTCGAGTTCCGAGCGAGTGTCTTCGATGCTCGAGGGGACCATGGGTTTCTCCCCCTCCTCTTTGGCATACTTGTAGAATAAACCCATCAAATTCATCTTGTCAGAGGCACACGAGCCGCGAGAGCTTTTTCGGGCTGCATGGCGGCCCAGTTTACTTCTAGCTTGCATTTCCGGAACACTAAAAGTTTCTTCCGCATCCATACCCTCCTCCACTCCTTCACCATGCACCGGGACATCCACACGAATGCTTTGGGCCGAGTTCGCAGCCTTGAGTCTCCTGACAATGCGGTACAACTCCTGCATCGGGCCAAGCTCCGTGAGAATCGACACGTTCGCCTGGCACACAGCGCATACAGGCTCAGGCTGCTCCCGAAACTTGGTCTCTGACACCAAACACCCACACGTGAGCACGGCCATATCCGGGCACAAGTGACCAGCCTCACACCCAGGAAGCGTAAGCAAGGCTTCGAGCTCAGAGATCCACAGCTTCATGACTCCGGCTGCCAGCAGATTATGTGCAGGTGGAATCGAAGGATAGATTGTGTATCTATGAGGTTGATGAGATCTCGCCTCCTGTATGCGCACCACCTACGGCCAGAAGCTGGTCGCTCGCCGTGCTGTAACTGGCACAGGCCTGCGCCAACTTACACTCTGCTACTGGAGTTTTACCCGGGCCCTAACCCTCTTTACTATATTATACCGAAACTCATGGACTAGACCATGCTGATGAACTGAAGTGATGCAGAAACTCCTGGAGTTCAGATGTTGAAGTTCAGATGTTGAAGTTCAGATGTTGAAGTTCAGATGTTGAAGTTCAGATGTTGAAGTTCAGATGTTGAAGTTCAGATGTTGAAGTTCAGATGTTAAAGTTCAGATGTTGAAGTTCAGATGTTGAAGTTCAGATGTTGAAGTTCAGATGTTGAAGTTCAGATGTTGAAGTTCAGATGTTGAAGTTCAGATGTTGAAGTTCAGATGTTAAAGTTCAGATGTTGAAGTTCAGATGTTGAAGTTCAGATGTTGAAGTTCAGATGTTGAAGTTCAGATGTTGAAGTTCAGATGTTGAAGTTCAGATGTTGAAGTTCAGATGTTAAAGTTCAGATGTTGAAGTTCAGATGTTGAAGTTCAGATGTTGAAGTTCAGATGTTGAAGTTCAGATGTTGAAGTTCAGATGTTGAAGTTCAGATGTTGAAGTTCAGATGTTAAAGTTCAGATGTTGAAGTTCAGATGTTGAAGTTCAGATGTTGAAGTTCAGATGTTGAAGTTCAGATGTTGAAGTTCAGATGTTGAAGTTCAGATGTTGAAGTTCAGATGTTAAAGTTCAGATGTTGAAGTTCAGATGTTGAAGTTCAGATGTTGAAGTTCAGATGTTAAAGTTCAGATGTTAAAGTTGGCTTCATCGCCGTAGACTTCAGCCAAGGCATCTCTTGGTTGCATGCCGTGCGCTTGCGCAACACCTTTCTCCTCGGAGGCTGCATCCAGCGATAACCCCTCGTGTATGTCGACAACAGAGGTCGTCGGAGCAAGCGATGTGCGGGCAGGCAAGGGGCCGGCGAAAACACCGAAGATCGAATGCGCAAAAGTGTCTTCGTTTTCGATCTCATCCACCATATCCTGGAAGTCGTTGTGGGCTTCGTCCACGCCGTAATCGAAGAACTGGTAAATCGCCTGTAGCAACACCTTTGACTTGGCCCAGAAGCTCTTCAAGCTCAGTTGCAGGTCCGCGGCCCTTGCGGCTTTCATGGCCAGTTCATCAAAGTCTGGCCTTAGAAGAAGTGCCGACCTGGGACAGAGACCCAAGTCCTTCAAGCGCATCAACTCCTGCGCTTCGGTGAAAGTTGTTCTTGTGGCCGGCGAGAAAAAAGCAAACCGGGAAGGCTTGAAGTGGCCGATGGTGGTGTATGTAGAAACAGCGTCTTCTTCCGGCTTGAACGAGATGTTGTTTTCCCTGTGGAGCCATCTCTTGACGTCCAGCAACGACTCCTCTGCGCCAAAGCTGGCTTTGATGGTATCCCCGAGCATGGTTCTGATGGACAAGGTACATGTGAGGCCAGCGCCGCCAACGACAAACAGACCACGGTTCTCGATGAACGTGCATAAGTCCACGCTCGACGCAGCCGCAGAGACAACGCCGTTGTCTACTATGATACGGGTGTGTTGGGCGCACGACGGCCACTTCTGCAATAGAAGGAGATGGTCCGCGGACATCTTTTGGATATGGACGAGCTTCATGTTATGGCGCAGTAGGATCTTTAAAACAGACTCGGATGCATTTTGGTTGAGCGGGAGAGAGTCCAGCGGGCCGTCGGTAATGATGATTAGAGCGGACAAAACAAGAGCTTCAGGAAGAGCTGCACCAGGTATAGAACCACGAGCTTTTGAAAGCGACAAACCCCGAGCGCTGCCGTCGGGGGCGTTGGAAAGCGACATGAGAAAGTGGGGTATCAGGATCCGCAAAAGAAGGGATGTGTATTATTTAAAGCCGGATGAGAAGCCGCGCTTGACGTCAAAAGGCTCGATCGTGCGAATACGAGCAACCAAGAGGGGTCACTGCTGCGCAACACCTGGAGTGCCAGGCCTGCCTTCCTGGAAGTGGCGAGATGAAAGCGGTGGGGACAAGAACAGACGTCTTGAACACATATACATTTCCCGGCCCCAAGCAACGCTGCCTGCCCCCAAGCAACGCTGCCCACCCCCAGGCAATTGGTGCCGGTGTCCCGAAGACGGCACCACTGATTGCCGCCTGCATACACCAGCAACCTCGCAGTCTAGACCCACCTTGCTACATGGCTATGGCCTTTGGACTCTACTCCTGGACTGACGCCGGCTCGTGGAAGTGTTCGGTCCAGCAAGACGCTTGTTCACCCCTTCACCAGCATTCAGGCAAAGTTACGACCGCCACGCTGTCCCCTCCCTGCCGTTCCCCCTTCCGGGTAGTCCGACGTGGTTATGGTGGGCAGCGCAATTTTAGTATGGCGACCGTGTAAGCTCTGCTCACTCGCGCAGCTACACACTTAAGTGCTCTCCCAACCACAATAATTGCACTCTTCAAAATGCTTGACGGTGCGATTTGAGCACCGACTTTTCGCCACAATTCACTACCCACTTTTCAGCGCCCTTCTGTCCTTTTCAGCGCCTATCTTCTGTCCGACCCCGCAAGGCCCAGGACACTCGCTATTAGCTTTCTAGAACCCCTCGCTGCCCACTCCAGAGCCCATGTCCACCAACATCGGCGTATTCGTGCGTGTCCGTCCCTCTCTCCCAAGAGAAAAGGACCTCAAGTGCTTGGTGCAAATGCCTTGTGACGAGCCACACAAAACTGTGCTTGAGGTGTCCAAGGGCACCAAGGAGTACGTGTTTGACGAGTGCATCTGGTCCCATGACAGACAGCAGGCCAACTACCTCGACAACAAGGGCTTCTATCAAAGATGCGGCTACAACTTGCTCGTGCACTTGTACCAGGGCTTCAATGTCTGCCTCTTGGCCTACGGCCAGACGGGCGCAGGCAAGTCCTACACCATGATGGGCCAGCCTGACGAGGAGGGCGTGATTCCCCTGGTGGTGCGCGATATATTGCTTCAGCGGGATGCCCTCATCAGGGACAAGATCAACTGCGAGGTGACTGTGTCGTACTTGGAAATCCACAACGAGAGGGTCAAGGACTTGCTCAGCGACTCCAAAGTCCGCAGAGTGCGCGAGCACCCCCAAACGGGGCCATATGTGGAGGATTTGACTGAAGTGCCGGTGGTTTCCTTGGACCAGTTCTTCGGTATGTTGGAGCCCGCCAACAAGTTGAGGAGCGTGGCGACTACCAAAATGAACGATGCCAGCTCCAGGTCCCACGCTGTGCTCACCTTCAGTTTGAAGCAAACCAGGTTTTCGGAAGCAGATGATCTGGACAGCGGGCTTGGCGTGGGCACCCCTATCGAAGAGATTGTGTCCAACATCAAGCTCGTGGACTTGGCGGGCTCCGAGCGACTCGCCCGCGCCCAGACTTTCAACCAGGCTGAGAGGCTCAAGGAGGGGAACCAGATCAACAAGTCCTTGTCGGTTCTCGGCCGCTGCATCAACATCTTGTCGCTGCCCACCCAGAAGAATGCGGTGGTTCCGTACAGGGACTCGGTGTTGACGTATCTCCTCAAGGAGAATTTGTCCGGCAACTCCAAAACAACCATGGTGTTTTGCATTTCCCCCACCGACTTGGACGAAACTCAGCAAACCTTGAACTATGCCACGCAAGTCAAGCGCATCAAGACCAAGGCCAAAGCCAACGCCTCGAAGCTCGTCACGCCTGCTGTCTCTGGGACCGCCAAGATGGATCTGGACATGAAATCACTCGAGTTGTTGAAGCGGGAAATCGCCATTCTCAACAACGAGCTCGACAATTACAAGAAGCAGGAGCAGACCAATGGGGTGTCTGCATTGTTCAATTATCTCGAGCGCGAGAACAATCGGCAGGCCTTCGAAATCAAGTTTCTCAAAAACAAGGTATTGTTGAAGGACGAGGAACTCGAGGAGTTGCGCGTCCAGAACGACTTTCTCAAGCTCGAGATGCACTCAGTCATCCGGCTGAAGCTCGAGCTCGAAAGGACCTACCTTGCTGAGCGGGCAGGCGAAATCTCCAAGATTTGCAGCGCCGAGGCTCAGAGCTACATCAACAGTGATATCTTCACCTGACGCAGCCGCCTTTATATATTTTAATACACATTTTAAATGCGCTTGTTGCAATCGAGAGAAAGCGTCGTGATCAAATACTGCCTTGTCCTGCACACACATGCCACCTTTTATCGAGCAGCGAACTGAAATTCTTTCGCTGATCGAGACTCCACTCCAATACTGTTTCCAGATGGAATTCAAAAATTACAAGGTCTTGCTCCAGCTCAAGGACGGCTCGCACGTGAAAGGGCTAATCAACAGTGTCAACAAAAACCAGATCACCATTGGGAACAAATGTATCGACAACCACGTTGTCAAGGATTTGAAGGTGTTGCAGTTGCCCAAGGGCGAAGCTGAGGGAAGCAACCGCCACAAGAAGAGTTTGGAGGCGCCAATTCCCGCGTTGGCACGTCTTGATGAGGCAGTGGTGTCGGCGTCCAAGTCGGCGTCCCGTGGGGGAACCCCAAAGTTGAGCAAAAAGGCCCCCGACTGGGGAGCCGATGTGCAAAATATCAAGAAGTCCGAGGACTTTGACTTTGCTGCCAACTTGGCTATGTTTGACAAGAAAACCGTTTTCGCTGATTTCCAAAAGCACGATCATGTGAGTGCTTCTGACCGCCTAGTGGGGCACAATAAGGTGGAGAAGAAAGACAAGTACGACAATGATGAGATGATTCTCCCTGTGAACAAGGAGGACACCTGGAACAACATCGGGTCCATCTCGCAACGCTACTCTCTGCCAGTGACTGCAGCAGGCGTGGCATCGGATGCTGCAAAGGAGAACGCCTCTTACAAGTTCGTTTTCGAGAACACCAAGGTTACGGTACCGCTTGCCTCGCCCGTGCAGCTTCTAGAGATCGAGCGTATCATGCAGAAATACTACTCGTTGGACCTCCGTGTCTCTGCGGAGATTTGCGCCACAAACCTCTACAAGTTCATTGCCAACAAGATTTTGGGAGGCTCGGTGCGGCTCAGCAACCGGAAAAACCACAACTTGCCGCCGCTTGTGTTGCTTTTGGTCGGCTCCAGCCGTTGCAGCAGCTACTCCTTTGCTCTCGGCAGACACTTGACCAACCACGGAATCCGTGTTCTAGCATACGCCATCAGCGAAGAGCATTTGAGTGATGAAGACGTCAGCTACCAGTGCCAATTGTTTGAAAAGAGTGGGGGGAAAATAGTGCATTCGGACTTCAAGGGATTCCTAGACATCTTGGAGCAGCTCGAGACCCCGGTGGAGTTAATTGTCGACTCGTTGCAGGGCTGTACCACTCAGTTGTCTGATCTCTTCTATGCCAGCGCAGACTTCAACTTCCTCAAGCAACTCGTGAGCTGGGTCAACGAGCCCAGACAACGCTCCAAGACCTTGTCGTTGGATATACCGTCCGGAGTGGATGGAGGCTCGGGGACGGTGGCAGACCCACTGCTACACATCAAAAGCTCGTACGTGGCTTCGCTTGGACTTCCCATCAGCGGATTATTACATGCATATAACAACGGCACCCTTGTCGAGGACGTGACGCATTTCGTGGTAGATGCTGGAATCCCGAACGCGGTGTTCAATGCCAAGCCACATTTGAGGAAGTTTGACAAGTTTTGGTTCTGCGCAGAGGACTGTTTGGCTTTGCTGGTGACAAAGTAGCGTCTTTGCAAAAAGGGCGAATTCATTCGCAGTAGTTAAGAGGGATCAACAAGATCAGTTACATCAATACCCAAATACACAGATAAATTAGTTGGATGCGATCACACGCTCGTAAGCTGTCATGAGCACATCTTCACAGCATCTCCAGACCATCTTCACGGCATCTCCACGGCATCTTTACAGCTTCTACAGGCAAGCGTCTGCAATGAATCGTCTCATGGTCTAGTCTACATGTTTTGGTATTCGCACGCCCGTGCTCGAACTCTTCAACTCTCACTCGTGCCTTGTTTAAACAACATAATTTTCCGGCCTAGTGCTCTGAACTGCACAACTTCTCTGGATCCGTCGAACCGAGTCATGAACGCAGCATCTAGCTGGGGTAACTCCACTGGCTTTGGGTCCGCCAACACCCAGGCCGGTCCAACCTCATCTCAGACCAACTCGTTATTTGGCGCAAGCCAACCGAACCCAGCGCCCCAAGCGTCGGGTCTTTTTGGAAACTCCAATTCGCTGTCCGGCACTACCGGTGGCTTATTTGGCAACACCTCCACCAGCAATGCTACAAGCTCCGGCCCCTCGGGTGGGTTGTTCGGCAATCTGAGTGGAGCAAAGCCAACCACTGGTTTATTCGGAGCTTCCAACCCACAAACATCAAACAACACAAATTCTGCATCGAACGGCGGTCTTTTCGGTAACTCTTCGTCGGGAGGATTATTTGGAAACTCGACAAAACGGGCTGTGTCGGAGGGGCCTACCTCTACTTCGGGTGGCCCTTCCTCCAACACGGCGCCAGCGTCCGGGGGGCTTTTTGGCTCTTCTACTGCCGGCCAAACACCAAACTCGGGCGGCCTTTTTGGCTCTTCTAGTCAGGCGCCAAAAGCTGGTGGACTCTTCGGCTCCTCCACCTCGGGTCAAACACCTGCCACAACCTCGGGAACGGATCCCTCGCCTGGGCTTCTTGGTAATGCGAACAAAACGCAGTCGGGCTTGACTGGCTCCAATGCGCCCACTACCGGGCTCTTCGGGAACTCCAACTCTCTGGGTGGGCTCTTCGGGAACTCGAACGCTCTGGGTGGGCTCTTTGGCGGTCTGAATCAGGCAAACGCCTCTGGATCTCTCTTTGCAAACTCTAACAATGCGCTTGCGAACCAAAACCTGCTTCAAAATAACTCTGTGGCTTCAAACACATATGGTTCAAGCTCCATATTGTCGACCATCAACACTACTGAAGCGATGATGCCTCTGTCTATCACAAGCTCGTTGTTCGGAGCTACGCAAAATGCAAATCCCAAGAAGCACAAAGCCGCTACCCCGAGCTCTAAAATCTTCAAGGGCTCTTTGCTAGGAAAGTTGGCGCAAACTTTCAACATTTTTCGGCCCAGCGACAGTCAACGTACAAGCAAGACAAGCTTGAAAGGGATCTTCACTCAGTCTAATTATGTTAAAGACATTCCTTCGCTGGTCACATCCAAATATAAAGTACAAAAGCAGATGGGAAAGGGCCTGGACTTCTCCTCAAGGAGTCTTGGTGCTGTCAATAAGTTGGTGGTAAAGTCCAAGCCAACCAAGTTCCATTTGATCGACGTTGATAAGGTTTTCAAAGCGAAGCAGAGCAAAGCCATCATATCAAATGGTGATGATGACCTATCCGAAGCTGAGAGTGTGGAGGAGAGCCCCATACCGCAGCCCATAACGGATGCATCGTCCAAATCTGCTAAAAAGATGGATGGTCATGGTGTCCACTCCGATGATATTTTACTCGAAGACAAGACCGACGATCCCGATTCCAACAACGGATACTTCTGTTATCCGCCGCTCAAAGAGCTTGCATTATTATCCACATCGCAGCTCAAACAAGTGCCGGATTTTATCATTGGTAGAATTGGCCACGGACAAATTGCATATAGCTTTCCTGTCGATCTTTCAGGTATTTTCGAAAAATTTTCATTCGATACAAATGCTATCGCGGAGGAGTTGTTTGGCAAGCTCTTTGTCTTCAAAGCGCCTGTGATCGTTGTGTATGACGAGTCTGTTTATGTGTCTCCGCCAAGATTTTCCGAGTTGAACATGCCGGCTACAGTGACCATTAAGGCACGTCCCAAAAAAAACCAATCCATTGAAGACTTCATTCGCCATTTGAAGAGTAGCGAGGGTCAAGAATTCATTACTTACGATCCAATCACTTACAACTGGACTTCCCAAGTTGAACACTTCAGTGTTTGGGGCCTTCTTGATGATGATGAGGTCGAAGCCGACGAAGCTGAAGAGTTGAATAGATTAAGGGAGATGAAGAAGAAACAGGATGAACGGGAGAGAAGTTTTGCGGAAAACTCCAACTCATACGAAAATGAGTCCTATCATAATGAATTGAAACGTCAAAGAATACAAAGACAGACCAGCGGAATACCAGGAGGCTGGGATTTTGACACCACTGTGAATACAGACGCGGGTCTGTTGAAGGTCAAGCAAAATTTAGTTCAAAATGAAATCAATCAGGAAGTCAGTCAATTCAAAACAGACAAGTCTGCAATTTACATCGCATCGAATGCCAGCGATATTACAACTGATGCTGAGGATGAGTTGATGAACGATGCTCAAGAGGGCCTTGCTCTTGACGCACCCTTGTTTCCGGATGAGGTGAGGAGTTACGACTACATCAAAGAGCTTGTTCATTCTGCTCCCACAAGCCGTGAATTGGAACACATAGTTGATGAGAAAGCGTATGAGCCTGACTTAGATGATGAGGACGCCTTCAAGGTTTTTGAGAAGACTAGCTCATTTCCTACTTCTAAAAACTGGCTTCTACAGCTAGAGTTGGCGAATGATGTGAGCTCTGCTTTGGCCCCTGAATTGAGGCGCCCCAGGAATATGCAGCCAGTCTTCAACTCGGTGAATGACATATTATTTGCTGATTTGCCAAATAACCAAAACGAGTCGTATCAAGCCTCGACCCCTATGAAGGAAATTCCCGAACCTCGCCTCATTCTTGACAATGCATCCTCTCTTGAAAAAGAGGTGTTGAGCAAGTTCTCAAAAAACATTTTAATCAAATCTTCGATCGAGTCCAGAGAAAACAACTATCCTCTGTTGAACATTGATGATAACTTGACTTTTACAACAGTATCTGCATTGTCAAACGAGGCATCGGACTCTCACTATCTACGTCTCGCAGCCATTTTGTTTGATAAACCGGACTTGAGAACGCTTGCCAAATACCAAGACCTCGATTACTCCAACTTGCATTTGATCAAGAGATTGGAATGCATAGAGGAAAAACAAGCTCTAGCAGGGTGGCTCAAGGTTTACAACAAAGATTTCTATGAGCATTTGTTTGTTTCAGAAGAGCCTTTAGACAAGATCTTTTCCAATGTCTGTCAAGGCGACATTAAAAATGCCTCTCTCCTTGCAATCGAGTCTAACAACTTGCATCTCGCTCCGTTGGTCACATTAATGGACTCAAATGATGTTACAGTGAGAAGTATAGCTGAAGGCCAGCTCACATCATGGAAGGAATCAGGCTACTTGGAGTTTATTCCCGACTCTGTTCTCAAAACGTACAGGTTGTTAGCAGGGGATTTTGCATCCTTTGTCGGCGAACTTCCGGACTATGTTTGCCTTGCACTCGAAGTTTTCTACGGCAATCCTGCTGAGAGCACCAGTTCAATAGTATCGCGGTTTTCTAATAGCGTGCAACTCGATGATGAACTTGGCAGCATTTTGAAGATCAACACAGCATTCAAAATTGACCTGTTTGAGAAGTGCTGCCAAATTCTTGTTGAATCTAAACTAAGCCCCAAGCTCAAGTGGATTTTCTATCAGATGTTGTCCAGAAGAAGCCTGAGCGGAAAGGACATCGCAACTCAAGACGCGATTGGGAAACTTTTCGGTAAGGAACTTGAAAGATGTGGCTTGTGGAAGGAAGCTTTGTATGTGTATGCATCCATGGCCAGTGATGAGGAAGTGAAGAAGACAATCCGAGCAGCTCTCATCGACTCTGTTGATCATTTCGAAGCAGACAAGGAACAACAAGAATTCTTGGAAAAGATATTGCGAGTTCCGAGGGAGTTGATTTACGAAGCTATATCCCTCAAAAAACGGAGAAAAGAGGACTATTGGGGGTGTGGTGAAGCATTGGTGTTTGCAGGGATGTGGGAAGAGGCTCATGAAATCATTTGTGAAAAGCTCGCGCCTCTTACGATAATCGAAGAAGGAACAAACATGAAGTCGGTTGTCAAAGCATTGATCGACGGATTCCCAAAAAGGGGCAGCTTGATCGGAAGTTGGAACCAAGGAGCCGGTTTATACTCGAAGTATTTCCAGGTGGCCGAACAAGCCGACAAGGGTGAAAACATTGAAGTCTCGGACATCGCCTACCTACTTGACAATTTGGCACTTGTTGGAAAGAGCACACTCTATCTTGTCAATGTGGCCATGCAAATCATGTCCAAAAGAGTGGGAGACCTCGCATTGGACCACCAGGGTAAACTAGCTCAAGCCAAAGATAAGATTTTCAGCTTATCCTTGGGCGAAAACGAGAGAAGCTACTTTGCTTGCCGGCTCGGGCAGTGATTGCGTACTGCACATATTATCGCGATCTTGATTACTAAAAGTCTTATAGACAATTCATAGAAGTAGTTTGCCCTGTTATTTTTCTCGTCACTTAGTGCTGACAAGCAAATCTCCTACATCAAAATGCCGCCCGCAAAAGATCTCAAGGCCCCCGAGCCGGAGCACTGTCCCGGGCCGGAGTCAGAAAACGCAGGCAAGGGAGACGCCTGTGACGGTTGTGCCAACAAGAGCATTTGCGAGAGTCTACCCAAGGGCCCCGATCCTGACATCCCAGTCATAACTCAGAGACTCCTGAACATAAAACACAAGATCTTGGTTCTTTCCGGGAAAGGAGGAGTCGGAAAATCCACCTTCACATCCATGCTCTCCTGGGCACTTGCAGCAGATGAAGACATCGAGGTGGGAGCCATGGATTTGGATATCTGTGGCCCTTCGTTGCCACGAATGCTAGGTGCGGAGGGCGAAACCATCCACCAGTCCAACTCCGGATGGTCACCTGTGTACGCCGCAGATAACTTGGGGTTGATGTCCATCTCGTTCATGCTTCCAGACGCAGACTCTGCCATTATTTGGCGGGGCGCCAAGAAAAACGGCCTTATCAAGCAGTTCTTAAAGGACGTTAACTGGGGTGAACATTTGGACTACTTGATTGTCGACACGCCGCCGGGAACATCAGACGAGCACCTCTCAGTCACGACGTACATGAAGGATGCGGGAATCGATGGAGCTTTGATAGTCACAACACCCCAGGAGGTCTCTCTTTTGGACGTCCGAAAGGAGATCGACTTCTGCCGCAAGGCTAACATAAAGATCTTGGGGCTTGTGGAGAACATGTCCGGGTTCGTGTGTCCCAACTGCAAGGGCAAATCGTTCATATTCAAGCCCACGACAGGCGGTGGCGAGCAGTTGTGCAAAGACCTCAACATCAAGTACCTAGGGTCGGTACCGCTAGATCCTCGCATAGGAAAAGCATGTGACCAGGGTGAGTGTTTCTTCGACGAGTACGCCGACTCCCCGGCCGCAACAGCTATTTTGGATGTTGTGGATGCATTGAGAGACGAGGTGGAGATACTGCTCAATGGATTGGAGATCTCTACGTAACTGATGTAATGTGCCGCATCAGAATGGTGGCTAATGACAGACCTTTAATGAGTAGTTGAACTATAGGTTCAGGTAATAGACGATACTGACGACTAGATGCAAGACAATGTAGTGCTTCACCAGCATTGGCTGATTTTAAATCAGAGGTAAAGTACTGGTATTATGGACTGCGAAGCTTCCGTACCAACCGCGCTTTCTGTAGGGTAATGTCAGAACTACACGACAATACAGAGCTTTGTCAGTTTTCGGCTAGCTGACCGAGCTAATGGAAGTAGACCAGATGATGACCGCATTATCTCTTCACGATCCGTCACTATCCTTTACTTTACCTCACTATCCTTTACATACCTCACTATCCTCTATTTTGCCTCTTGCAATAAAGCCTGACGCCGTCGTGTCGCAGCTGCAACCTTATCAGCATGCGCGGCACATTCTCAGACATCGTGCTCCGATAATCAACATGTCCGTGGAAGAAGCGTTTGCACTGGTCCCCGCCTTTAAGGACACGCGGATTGCGTCTCTATATTCGGACTTCTCACACCTCCAACTTTACAACCCCGAGGGCTATGAGGCCAACTGCAAGGCGTGGAAGGACCTCATCACGCAATGCCTCAGACGCCACGCATTCAAGTCGAGCGTGTCGATTCCAGGTGCCTTAGCACTGGCCTTTCTGTTACCTAAGCATGGCGAGCCGAAGGCGCTTTACTTGATTGTGGACCAAATGGTCAAGGACGGAGTTTTGGTGCCGTGGTCTGTCTTTCAATCGAGCTCGTACTCTGCGCGGAGCTCCTTGACAGACTACCTCTTCCCTTCCACACTTGTCCTGAGAAGCTGGACTTCGCTCAAACTCTCCTTTTACACTCTGAAGTCGGCAGGCCACGAGGAGTACTTCATATCGCTTCCGCTGTTGGTGCAGAAAGCGGAAGAGGTTCACTCGAAGCTTCGTGAACTGGTGCTGCTCTCAGGCGTGTACCTGGAAAAGCTCTTCGACGAAGAAACACTCATCAATCAAATGCAGAAAACGGATGCCAACATCTCCACTATAGATGCCAAAGCGTTGATTCTATTTCTATCCAGGGACACCCGCAGGATCCAGATTCTCAAGAAGCAGCTGCCTATTGAGACATACTTCAAGTTAGACAACTCTCCAATCACAGAAACCGACATTGACATAATCAAATTGAAGGCTGCCATCCAAAGAGTCAGCACTCGGACGGCTTCTTTGGAGGATAGGGTCGATTGCCAGATTCCAAGCCGCATCCAAGCGTTGCTCTCCTCCAAGAATGGACCATCCGAAACAACCAGGGCTCGTGTCAAGAATCTTCTTATCCAGAAGGCTCGCGTTAACAAGACCCTTGAACAGTCATCGAACTTGTTGAGCAAGCTCTCCGACATTTTGGACGAGATCGATAAGGCTGAGACGAATGCGAGCATGGTCTCTACATTACAATCGGCAAAGAACGTTCTCTCGGCACTTAACGAAAAAGCCACCGTTGGCGAGGTGGACGAACTTATGCTTGACGTTGATGAGCAAATCTCCAAGACGAATGAAGTCAGCGATGCTCTAGCCATGGCTAATGACGATGGCCTGGATACCAGCGAAATTGACCGCGAATTGGAGAAGCTCGAGCTTGAGGAGCTACTGAAGAATCATGTCACAAGCTCTGTACGAGATTCCTCAAAAGAGGACCATAAACCCGAAAAGTTACAGGAAGATAAAAGCAAGTCTTCTGCGCAGACTTCAGAAGAGGAGGAGCTTCTTGGTAGGTTGCAAAACATTCTGCTCAAGGAAACTCCAAGGGTAGACTCAAGTGGAGCTACCGAAGCGAAGAATGCGGATCAGCCGCAAAAAATTGCATACACTGCATAGGTGCTTGATTGCGTATTTATTTTCTAGTTCAGCTCAAGTATGTTATAGGTTAGCGATGGTAGGTTTCAATTACATCCCCTACCCCAAGATTTGGGAAATCTGTTGAGTCAAGTTGAACAACTCCACTGAAGGGTCGTTATACTCCATGGTCTCGGAATTAGTGAGTGTGCCTCTGGAGCTTTGAACCTCACTCAACTTCTTTATTCCATGCAAGATTGATTCGTTTTCCTTGATCAAAGCCTGAATTTCACTATTATTGGACTCCAATAACTGCAAAATAGTCCACAAGGAAATGTGCTCGAAGGTGGCATTTCTGCTTTGTAGGAATCTCAACAAAAATCCGAAGATACCTTCGTTTGGCTGTGTCCAGTTGTCGAGAATGTAGCTTTCGTGTTCGTTCGAAACCCGAGAACACAAATTCGCCAAGGCAGCCGCTGAATTTCCACAAACTTCTCCATTCTCGCTGAAAGTCAAGGGAATTAAAACGTCGATGATGTGACTCTCATAAAGTTTAGGTTTCAAGTCATCAGCCAAAGCCAAAATGGCGAAACATGCAGAAATTTCCAGCTGGACTGACAAGGGCACTTTCAAAACCAACTCCTTGCATTTTTCCACAGCCCCAGCGTTCAACAAGGCAAGCCTATTGCGCTCACTGGATGCCGCTAAATTCCTCAAAGTCGAGATTGCATGACATTGAATCTCCTCCAGGTCATTGTAATCTAATAGAGCCACCAAAGGCTTTAAGAACCCGGCCTCGATTATCAATGCTTCATTGAGAGGGTGAATGGAAATATTGCGGATACAAGCGACAGCAGCCAAAATAAGAGGTTGATGGTTGCATGTTAATAGCTGTACCAAGTAGGGTAGACCCCCGGCTCTCACAATATCGACTTGGTATCCCGAATCGGAGGCCAAATTTCTCAATGCAAGGGTTGCCTGACACTGGACTCTGGGGGACGGCGAGTCCATCAAACTCACCAAATGCCCAACAAGTTTTGGCTCAGTTGTAGACAACTTTTTCCTGTTCAGATCATCAACTGCAATGTTTGACAAGGCAGTAGTACAATAGTACTGGACATCAGCATCGTCACTTGACAACAAAGACACGAGAACAGGTACAGCGCCTGCGTTCACCAATTCCTGTCTATTCTCAAGCGAATGTGTCATGTTCAACAAGGCACCCGTGGCATTTCTCTGAACACGAATGTCCTTTGATTTAGCCAATTTGGTCAAAGGGATCAAAGCACCGCTTTTAGCAATTCTCGATTTGTTTTCGTCTTGGGTAGCCAAATTAGTAATGCAGCCAACGGCGTTACATTGAACCTCAATGTTGGACGACATCATTTGTCTAATCAAAGGCTCAATCCCCCCCATTTCAGCTATCAAAGATTTGTTTTCGTTATTCACAGCTAAATTTCCCAAGGCTCCACAGGCAGCTCTCTGTACCTCTGTATCGTTGGACTGCAAGAGGATCAAAATGGGCTCTAGGACATCTCTGTTCACTTCGCGGACATCTTTTTCCGTTATTTCAGCAAACGCCAAAGCGGCACTTCTTTGCAAGTCGATGTTCTCGGAATAAACCAACGTCAGCAACGACCTCAAGGGTCCGTTGCTGAAAAAGTCAACATCAGACCTGTTCTCCAAGTATTGCAAGAGAGCAGATATAGCTTCCCTCTCATTTTCGGCTAGCAAGAGTGGCGGGTATTTGCCGTCTCCATTTGACGGGTACAAACAACTGCAACAGGCTCCCATTTCAAATAGTTTGATTGATAATTGAAAGTGTTTTGATCTGGAATGGTCAGATAGTCACAAACACAAAGTTGCCAGCAATAGCAACTCGAAACGGGTGGTATCTTCCTGATTGATACGGTCTGTATCCAGGAACAGTCAGTGGGTAAAGCAGCTAAAAATTTTAGAGCCCGGATATCAGAACCACGAAGTTGCTGTTTGACGAGATGATTTTTCTCGTTTTTTAAATCGCTTCACGAGTGGGATCGCAAACAGAAACAGAGGGATGTTTCAAAAGGTGTATTAGGGAAAGCCACAAGACAGGGCACAGGAGTTTTGGTATTCGGGAAAAAGTACGCAAATTTGTGGTAGGGCTCGCGATCACTTGGTTAACGACTACTTCGTGGCACGTCAGGCGTCTGCCCTCGTTGAGGTGCAAACTGGGTGTGCGGGGCACAATAAGGCCTCACGCAAAGGTGAGCGTCCGGCAGGTACCACGCTTGAAATGGAAACCGGCAAGCCCGAAGGGTGCGATAAGACTCGTCAGACGCGCGGCGGGGGGCTACAGCAACGGGCAGTATGCCTAATGAGGGATAACCCAGCCGGTACTAGATAGACGTATTGAGCATAAAGGAAACATAACGAGATCCCTGAGCAAACAGCGGTAAATCCCGAAAAAAGTTTTTCAAATCGTTCAAAGGGATGGGCTTTTACATGTGCCCCGCAGACGGGTACTTTGCTACACGTCGCGGAATCTATACGAAGCTCGACTCGGCAATCGATTGTTCACGAGCCTGAATGAGGCGGAGTTGTGATTAACACATACCATTATTCCATAATCCAAAAAAAGGCGGAGTTTAAAAATAGGCGGTCAAAAATAGATAAATCAAAATGAACAATCTGAAATACAAAGCCATACATTCATCCAATGCTCATGAGAAACCCGCCAGTAGAAAGAAACCGTGAGCTACCCCAGGCAACTAGAGCGCCACTCAGAAATGATCAGAAGACACCATAAATCGCTGTCAACAACTAGAGTGCCACTAAGCAACACTCACATTGTATTATATAAATCTGTCAATTTTGGGATTTTCTCGAAAAGGGCGTGTGGTCTAGTGGTATGATTCTCGCTTTGGGCTGAGAGGTCGCAAGATCTTCAAGTTTGCGAGAGGCCCTGGGTTCAATTCCCAGTATGCCCCTTCTTTTTTGACCTTACACTCTGAGAGCCGAAGAAAGCTCTCTCTCTCTAGCCTACTAGCACCTTCTCCGGCTGGTGTTTAAATGTTGCGGCCGCCACTCCAGCTCCGAAAAGTCCGGAAGGGACTGTTGCGATCTCCAGGTTGTGGGGGTCAGCAAGCCCGGTTCCGCGCTAGCCGCATTTTTTCTTAGCAAGGCTTGCGGAATTTCACCTCCCCCATATTCACTTTAAGCGTTTTGATCAAAGCAAAAATGGGTATCAACAATCCTATTCCTAGAAGTTTAAAAAGCGAGTCGAAGTATGTATCAGCTCAATTAGCCCGAAAACATCTTGACCAGCGCCATTTACAGTTTCTCCCTTGGCTCTTGGCTGCGGGTGTACCATCCTGACTTTTGCCTAATTTGCTTGGCTAATCAAACAATGAAATAGGATTCTGTGATCAGCACTAACATTTCAGAAAAGCAGCGAAAGTATTGGCCAGCTTCATTAAGCCAAACCAAGTGGCAGGCCCCGATCAGATTATCCCACCCGATGTCTTACGGAATGCCAAGGGTCTAGCCATTATAACAGTGTTGAAGGCGGGCTTCCTTTTCTCTGGAAGAGCTGGCTCGGGTGTTATTGTGGCAAGATTGCCGGACGGCTCGTGGTCGCCACCTTCGGCAATCGTCACTGCCGGTGCCGGTGTCGGAGGTCAAATAGGTGCTGAGCTCACCGACTTCGTGTTCATCCTTAATACCGCCTCCGCGGTGGAATCCTTTGCCCAATTGGGGTCTGTTACTTTGGGTACAAATTTATCGGTTGCTGCTGGGCCATTAGGAAGAAACGCCGAGGCTGCTGGTACCGCCTCGTTGAAGTCCGTGTCTGCAGTGTTTGCCTACTCAAAAACTAAGGGGCTTTTTGCCGGTGTGTCTTTGGAAGGTTCCGCCATCCTTGAAAGAAGAGATGCCAACCGAAAGTTTTACGGCAACAATTGCAAAGCCCGGAATATCTTGAGTGGTCAAGTGGAAAATGTGCACGGGTGTGAACCTCTCATGAGGATCTTAGAAAGCAGGGTGTTTTCTACCAGATTGTCAGACGATGACTTCTATAATGATGATTACTACGATGACATCCCAGATGACTTTTCGGACTCCACCTCTGAGTACTCAAATCGCCATTACAGATCTTACAACCAAGGCAGCAGAAGGTACTCCGATGAGTATGGCTACTCTGATGACGAATACTCTGACGAGGCACCAAGCCGCCGCCGCACCGGATCAAATGCTGCATCTTCTTCCTTCAAAGCAAATGACTCTAGGGGTGGATCCCGGCGTTCCGCCTGGGAGGATAACATCTATGACGGTAGTGCCAGTCGAAGACGTGGTGATAGTGACGTCGATCAATTGGGATCGAAACTCAACAGAACGAAGCTCTCTGGCTCTGCTTCTAGCCCTTCCAGACCTTCTTCAAGTAGCAAACCCAATTTCGGTGGACAACAGAAAACAAATTCTAACCAGGCGATTGCGCTCTACACTTTCAAGGGTGAGCAGCCCGGGGACTTACAATTTAAGAAAGGCGATGTGCTAGACATCATACATAAGACTGATACGACCGATGACTGGTGGACCGGGAGAAACTATGGTCGCAGTGGTATATTCCCCGCAAACTATGTGGAGTTGATCTAGATTTAACGAGCCTTGTCATGTGCTAAAACCGGATGGTTCAAAGCACGTTTACACGATAGAACCAATATACTTAGAAGTTGCTGCTACCTAAAGCTTTAATACTTCCTTCACAAAATGCTCGACAACAACTTTTCCTTCATCGAATGCGGGATCCTCGTGTCTGTAGATCACTGCGGCATGGGTGGCTTTGGTGTGTCTTATGATGACAGGGTACTTGTTCCACTCCAACTTATTGAGGTTGTTAACGATTGTCTCTTGTGTTTCGGTCAATTTGACATCAAAATTGGCCTTTGATTTCCCTCTGAGATCAATCAAAGTCCTACCAGAATCAGAAAACAGATGGTCGCTTTCGTTATTCAATTCTGGCATGCTTGTTGCTTTCTTTTGTTTCAAAACGCTGTACTGATATTCCGAGTAGTTCTCGTTGCTCATAGCGTTGAGAATGGAATCCACTAAGGTGTCTGTTTGGTCCCTGACCCTTTCGCTGATACCAATCGACAATCCAGAGGCACGTGAGGTCACGGTGGAAAGCGAGCGATCCTCCAACTCGGTTTCCGCGTGGTCATCATTCTCTTCATAATCGAGAGATCCTCCTATGGTATCGTATAGCGCCTGAAGACTCTCGGCGCCTTCCTTAGAAAAATCTCTCATCCTTTTATTGAGCATTATTCTTTGACAGATTGTATTCCCTAGAACGTAGAGACCGTATAAGGGAGCCAAAAAGATAAAGTATACGGTAAATTTCAGCCATAGAAGAGTCTTGAGCAAGAGCCGCCGCAAGGAGAATTGCTTCACGGGAGCCTCGACTTTGTTGAACTCAAGCAGCTTTGAAATGTCGATGACGGTGGGTGCATAGCCCTCGACATAGCCTAGTGCATAGGCACTAGTTTTTTCATTGACCATGAATTGAAAGGGGTCAATGGGGGAGATCGACGTCGTATACCATGCCGTACGCCTGTCATTGATGGTATTGGCATACAAATTCCTATGGTCAAACAGACTCAAAGCCTTGTAAAATCTGGAGGAAGGATCGGCCATCCATTCAAGCAATGGCTTCTTGGAGCCTCCGATCACCAGTTCATCCTTGAGAAACATTTGCTTTCCCGTGTGCACTAGCACATATGGAGCCACGAAATTATACAATCGCGCCGATAAAGACGAGCTGGTGTTCAAAGCACCCACGTTAGGGGTACAGAAGGTGGTGAAGTGGCACGGGTGGATGCTGTCAAAAAACCCCCGGTGATATAGAACGCCCAAAGCATATCTAGAAACTAGGCCACCCATGGAGTAGCCTATGAGTGAGAACTTGGTTACCTCGTCCCCTTTCCGCTCTAAATCCTTAACATAATCCCAGATCTCGTCTGATATGCGCTTTCCATTAACGTCGACACCATCGTAGGTCAAATACCCCGCGTGGGAGCCTGTCTTGTAGACAATCAAGCGCTCGGCTGGGTCGGCTGGAGTGCAGTGATCTTCAATTTGGCTAGCTAGGTAGCTCATGTGGGAAGGGTTACCCCATATACCATGAACCAAAACGACCAAGTGGCAAGGCATTATTGGATGTGGGTGGGGACAATTGGCTGGTTTCACAGGGAATAGGGGAGAGGACGTGTAGGAGCATGTGCAGAAAGTGGGATCGGGTGCGAAACTGGGGTAGCATGCATTCATGTCGCATGCAGCCTCGCTGCAGCAAGAGACGTATATAGAGGAGTCATGGACAGGAAGGTATGTTGCGTTGGTAGACCTAGGATATCAACTATCGGTGGAGCTGTGACACGACGTTTGAGTGGAGGTGTCGTGAGTGAATGTAGCGGTGATTGTAGTGGTGATTGAGTGGTGATTGTAGAGGTGAGCGTAGTGGGTTAATGTTATCTGTTGGGTAGATTGTGCAGGATGTATTCAACATTTTGGTCAACGTAAGAAACGTTAATCGATGCATGTTACCGAGAATAGGTTTCTCGGTTGGCCTTTGTCTTGAAGGCCCTGGACGGCGCGTAACAGCACGAGTGGCTCTTGACTTGGACGGTCTCGTGCAGTGTCCAACTAGGCTTGATGCAATTACTCCAACCACCAAAGGGTGATCGAAGGCATGGCCAAGTTAATATAGTATTATGGCCGCCATGAAGTACCACGGACACTAAACAATTTTTCGTCCCAGTATTCACTTTGGCATGTATGCGACTTTGGTGTACATATTCTGGACTAGTGGTACAAGAGCTAGGAGTGACGGCATCTAAACTCGCCCTTCAATTTTTACATACTATTTGCAGAACATGTTTCTGTTCAGATTGCAATTCACAGATCTCTAAACATTCACTCGAAGCATTTCGCTATCAAGAGACCCGCAGCTACCCCCACATTGAGCGAGTCCACCAAGTCATCGCCCAGGCGGCCCTTTTGCAAGCCCACTAAGAAATCCGAGCGCAACTTCATGTTGGCACGAACGCCCGAGCCCTCGCTGCCTAAAATCATCAACATCGGTGCCGCATCCAAAAGACCCGGCAAGTCAGAAGCCTCAACGTACTTGTTGGACACGTGCTCGCGGTGCTTCTCCCGCAAAATGGCCAAGTCGTCTTGGCTCGGCCGGGAGCTTGTAGTCACAAGACTCCAGCCGTTTCGTTTAGCCGACTCCACGAAATGTAAGCTGCGGTCCGCCTTATATATGGGCAAGAGGTCAAGCGCACCTGCAGATGCCTTGGCAGCGACGGGGCCTAAACGGGCAGACTCGGAGCTCGGAATCACGAGAAAATCGGCGCCGAGGAAGTACGCCGACCGGATTATGTTGCCCAAATTCTGCGGGTCGGTGATTCCGTCCACGAAAATGCCCAACGGATACTTGTTGGCATGGGCAGCCACAGTCCGGGCCACGTGACACGTTTTCTGCGCCGGCGAGTCCGTCTCCTCGTCGTACACGGTGACACTGTACAGCCCGTCGGCGCCATCAAAAGCCTTACCGAGCTCGTGCACCTCGGGTATGCGCAAGGGCTTGGTTTCCAACACCACGCCGTTGTGCACGCCGTTCGAGCACAACGTGTTCATCTCACCCTTGGAGCTCTTCTCCACCACCCGGATGCCGAACTTTTTCGCAAGCTGGAGGATTTCCCGCACGCTGTCTTTGGACTTCTGGATGTAGAGGGTGCTGAAGGCCTCCCGCTTACCTGCAGTCAATGCGGACATGACTGAGTGCGTGCCGAAGAGGTACTCTGCAAGTGGGTTCAACGCAGGCCGGGGCGTCCTGGGGGCATTGTAGTCGTCACCCATCTCGTGTTTTCTTCTCTGCTCCCGAAGCGACCGCTGGCGGGTGACTTTGTCGTCCAACTGCTTTCTTTTCTCCGGCGAGATGTGGGCATACTTCCGTATGAAGTACTCATGTTTGGAGATGTTCAACTTGTCCCAGATCTTCTGGTCCGGCTTGCGGTTGCTACCAGCAGTGAAGGAGTCCTCGAATTTCTTGATTCCCCTCTTCAGGTCATGTGGCTTGAACACCGGCTTGATGGCGTGGCCCACGTAGCTTGTGTGGAACCTTCTCATGGTGAGTAGTGAAGAGATGCGCATCGTGCCAAAGGTGCGTGGTGCGGCACCATGGGAAGGCTACGGAGAGCGCACACTGTCCACTCATCATTTTATGTACTGGGGTTAAATAAATATCTAGAACAAAACGCCCTTGGTGGAAGGCACGTCGTTGGTGCCGTTCAGACTGATGGCCTCCTTGATGGCAATTGCCAATGCCTTGAACGCGCTCTCTGCCCGGTGGTGGTCGTTGAAGCCACGGAGACAGTCCACATGGAGGGTGAGAGCCGCTCCCTGGGCAAAGCTCTCCAACACGTGGGGAATCATCTCTGTGGACAAGTCGCCGATCTTCTCACGCTTCAACCCCAAGTCTATCACAGCGTAGGGCCTGTTGGAGAGATCCACCACGGCACGGCTCAAGGCCTCGTCCAACGGAGCAAAGCCCGAGCCGAAGCGCTTGACGCCCCTCACGTGGCCTAGCGCCTTGTGGAAGGCAAGCCCCAAACTGATGCCCACGTCCTCGGCGGTGTGGTGGTCGTCGATGTGCAAATCGCCGATGCATTCGACGATAAGCGACCAGCCCGAGTGCTTGGCTAGAGCATGGAGCATGTGGTCCAAGAACCCGATTCCTGTTTGGACGTTTATCACCTGGGTCTGAGTCTGCTGAGCGGCGTGTTCTTCGTGGGCCTGCTTGTCGTTGAGAATGGACTTCTCCACCAGGATGTGTCCTCCGTCAAGCGAGATGGCGATCTGGATTTTGGTTTCGTTGGTGTCTCTAGATAGAGTAGCAGAGCGGGCCATGTTGGTGTGGGTATGCTGGAGAAAAGACTGGGGGTCTACACTTATCTAAGCGATGGCAGATTTTGCGCGTATCTGGAGTGAGCCTTCAATTGCAGGAGAGAAACAAGTCAGCAGCTAAGTCAACCAGCAGTCAGTGACCGCAGTCAGTGACCGCAGTCAGCAAGTAATTCCAGAATTACAGTCACAAAGGCTGAAATTAGCTTACTGCAGACCAGGCCAGACACCCGTCCTGGTGCTGACTTGAGTGCGCAGGCGAAAGCGGCCCGCCTGCGGACTCGCTGGCGTTGACGTAGCGGTCATCGGAATTCGCGCTCTTGTCTGATCCAAGATTCTTCGCTGTTTTCTATTCTTCACCATTGTTATCCCCCACTATTGTCTGGCAGCGCACGCTATAGACCTTGTTGTGGTTGCGGCTTTGCGCTTTGCTGGTTGGCAAAGGCACGCCGCCACGCCCGCCACGTGTAGTCAGTAAGCATGTAATGGACCCCTTGCTCTCGCTTCGGTGAAGCTTCTCTCACAGGCGCGGCCACCATGCCCTCGCTGCAGATCGTGGCTAGCGCGCCTTTGAATTTAACACTGGCACACTTTTCTCCACAACGAGATCTCTGTTTTCAACGCCCACAGCGCTGGCTTCACCACAACTCATCCTAAGAATTCTGTGGCCGTGCACGATACTTAGTCCCCCCACCAAGGCTAACAAAATAGGTCCAAGGAGCTCTGCTGAAAGCTCCTTCCATGGAAGAGAAGCAACTCATCCAGAAATCTGCCAGGTCTTTGGCCCAACTAACACTCATACACGCTCAGCATGCTAAGCACGTCTTCCTACCAGCGAACCAAGGTTATTGGCCAGGGGAAGTTCGGCGTGGTCTACAAAGGCTACCACAAGAAAACAGAGAAGGTGGTGGCCATAAAGGTGCTAGAACTAGACACCAAGTACGACGAGGTGGTTGACGTCCAGCAGGAGATCCAGTTCCTCGCTGATCTAAAGAACTGTCCAAACGTCACCCACTACTATGGCTCGTTTTTGGACGACACGAAGCTCTGGATCATCATGGACTACTGCGCTGGCGGCTCCTTGAGAACTCTTTTAAAAGCTGGTACTTTGGAAGAAAAGCACATTGGAGTCATTGTGCGGGAGGTGCTTATGGCGTTGCAGGCGGTGCACAAAATGGGCGTCATCCACCGGGACCTTAAGGCTGCGAACATCCTCATCACGAACGACGGCCAGGTGCAAGTCTGTGATTTCGGGGTAGCGGCTCAGCTCACTGCGAACTCCAATAAACGCACCACCATCGCAGGAACCCCGTTCTGGATGGCTCCGGAGGTGATTCGCGAGGGTGATAACTACAACGTGAAGGCTGACATTTGGTCTTTGGGTATAACCATCTACGAGCTAGCCACGGGGAATCCGCCTTACTCCGAAAAAGGTGCATCTTGGGCCATGGCAATGATTGAAAAGCAGGCGCCCCCACGTTTGGAGGGCAGAGAGTACCCTTTGGCTTTGAAGGAGTGCATAGCGCTCTGCTTGGATGAAAATCCCGAGGAGAGACCCTCTGCCGATGATTTGATGAAATGCAAGCTCGTCAAGCAGTACAAAAATCTCCCCACTGCTGTATTGAAGGAGGTCATCTCTCGATATCTTCTCTGGAGAGACCGCAACTCTTCGCGAGACTCGGTCTATGTGCATCCTGAAGACGCAAGCAATTCCGATCAGCCAGCTTTGGAGGTGAAGTGGGACTTCGACTCTTTGAGCTCCAGGGAATATATTGTCGAAAATGACATCGACTTAGAAGTCGCGGAGGATTACGATCATTCCAAGGATACCGACTATACAATGAACGCGGACACTTTGCATTATAACGCCCCTACATTTCGTTTGAATGACACTTTGACAAATAGCAACTTCTTACTGGCTACGAATTCGACGCGCAAGCTAGGTACCGGTGATGATCGTGGTTCGCCTCTTCAATATAACTCCAGCACGCAAGCTACTTCCAAGAATGGATCTCATTCGGCGAAGAACGCCACCTCGCCGGTCCCAAAATCCTTGATCTCTCTTTTTGAAGAAGAAGATGATGAAGAAGAACGCATGGCAGGGCAAACATCTAGCTTCGAAATCTCACGCGTTCCTAACATCTCTTTGCCAGACCCGCTGCTCATGAGCTCGCCAACAATCGAGATTCCTGACATGGAGAGTTTATCTAAGCTTGCCTCGGCAACAAGAAACCAATCGTTCTCTGTTCCCCCGACCAAAGCACAATCATCTCACAATTCCCCTCAGCACAACTTCCCGACTCTTGACAAACCGCCCGCTTTGAATCTGTCTCTGTCAGCTGGAAGCATCACTGAACCCCGGGTAGGCTCCCCAACAAATGGGCCCAAGTCTCGCAAACATACAATATCCAATACAGGCGGCTCATTTTCTTCTGGCGCGTCATTTATGGACCTGAATGCGCCAAGAACGCCGCCCTATGTTCAAGACCTCCCCAATCATTACTCTGAGAAAGGGTCGCCCACTCCAGCGTTGAATGGTTCAAATGCCGCATACGCTGAAGCATCGTTAAACAACAGCCCGTCAAAGTCTATGAGGGCACTTCAATCTACTAACAACCCAATGCTACAGCCCATAAACTTCAAGCTCCATAGTGAGCCCTCTGCGGCCAAGCTTGGCAACAACTCTACAAGCTCGTTGCCGGTGACTTCGGGCTCCCTGTCTGCGCTTTCAGGAATCGGTAGCAGCGCAGGCACAAGTGGTTCGAATATCGACGTCCAGAAATGCATCAAGGCTAAGAAGGAAAAGCCGAGTCTCCGCATACAAATGCCCGTACCATCAGCGTCGTTCAATGCTCTCGCGGCATTGACTGGTGATGTCAATGATTCAAAACGCTCAGACAGCAACGTCAACCAATTTGGAATTAACCCCTCTTTGGTGGGAAGTGTCACGTCAATGACCCCTGTGGCAGAGAAAGAAAACCAGCTTCATGATAATGTGGAACCAAAACCTCGAATTGCCGATTTGGGTGGAGCTGCTGCACGCTCCAACTCTCAAAAGAGAGTAGTCACTACACCAGGACCTGCATCTGCCCCAGCCACCGGGTCGTTCAGCACCAGCGACTTGGGCCTTTCTCGGAATCAATCCGTGTCCAAGCCATCGGTGAGAAAAGTCCCGAGGTTTCCCACCATCCCTCCCTTGGACGGAGACTTGTTTATGGACTCGACGCCTAAAGCCAAAATTGTCAGCGAATTGGAGAATTTAGTGTTATTATTCAAGCAGGGCCTTGATTCGCTAGAAGAGTCTTTTTAACATGCTTCACATATACGAGCAACCATGCTTGCATTTTGTAGGCCAAGTACCAACATATCAACGTAACGACCTCTGCAGCAGCAAGTCGTGCGCAGATCAAATACATGAAAGTGAGATTAACTCCAACCAAAACCAAACCAACGCCATCACCAACCATGCCACCCCGGATGAGACGTCGTATCACGACTGCTAAAAGGGAGGAGATTGAAAATGAGCAGAAGATTCTAGATAACAAAATCGTCCGTCCGTTCGAAACCTTGAACGGTCTTCCTGTCTCCTATAATGAGCCCCCATACGGAAACTATGAAGAGATTCTCAAGAACCCTCTCACTTTAAAGGATTCAGCAGTTCTTTACAATTCGTTGATCAGATCAAGAAATACGTATGTCTACCATGCGCCAATGTTTAAGTTGCACTGGGTCAAGCAAACAACATACGCCAAGAAACTAGCAGAGATGGATCAGGAAAAGCAAAAGGAGATATTGAAAGATTCTAGCAACAGGCGAAGGTTTGCCAAGGCAACAACTAACTCGCTAGAGGCACGGACCAGAATACCAGTGTTGAGTCCAGATGTTAACGCCAGAGATGTCATGTCAAAGTTGTGTGAAGCGTCCATGACCCTAGGGCCGCATACCATGGATATCCGAATATTCATTGCCAAAGACGCTAGGTCCGAAAAATCTAGGGCTATCGAGGAAATCAGGAAGTTCGGGGGAAAACCTGTTCTGCCAGCGTCGGAAGTGCTGCCCAGCGGACCGGTGAAACAGGAGGATGGCAACAGGCTCGAGGCACAGGGCTCATACACACACAAACCTGGCGCAGGCATGATGCTGAAACCATACTCTGAAATAGGGAAGCCCAGAGTGCCTGCAACAGTGAGTACGCCTGTGAAGCCAGGTGCAAGTGAAGCGCAGACGTCACAGGCTAACAAGACAAGCCACTCAGTGGACGATAAGGCGGCCACGCCACTCCTGATCACCAAATCCAGTTCAAACAAAGAAGTTGAGGACAAAAACACCGAGAAAGAAGCTTCTGAAGATCAGGAAAGCGAAACTGTGGATGTGGATAAAGCATCCCCGAGCTCTCTCTTTAGCGGCCAGAGAAGCCCGGCCATCAGCAACTCGGACAACATCATTATCGGGGCGAGAGGATTTGGCTCTAAAGCCACAGGTCTGTCTAGCGGTTCAGCCGTATCTGAGGTTGAGGAAAGACCCAATAGTGCTAATCCCATGAAAGCGTCGGAGGGACATGAAACTAGCAAAAAAGATGAAGAAGTCAGCAAGCCCAGTCCCAAGCCGGTGACTGCGGCAAGCCCTCCAGATAACACCAAACCACAGCTTTCGAGCTCCAAGACTCCAGCCCCAGTAAGCCGTCCGTCGCCTGCTAACCTACAGTCTATCGACAACACTATCATGATCTCAAACTTGAATGCTATTGCCAAAGTTGACCTCTCACTCAATGACCTAATGAAAGAAGTTGCACTGGGCAAAGCCTCCGAAGTCCAGATCTCCACGTTCAAAAGATACATCGAGAGAGCTAAACAAATGGGCCCTCAGCCCCACCACGCAGAACTATACTTCTCCAAGGGCCTACCTCTCCCGCCGAACTTCCCAAAACCATACCAATCGCGGCCAATTGAGAGACGTCCCCCTGCACCCCCGAGATTGAAAGTCCATAATCCCATGAAACTCACAGCCTTTCAAGAAAAGTATTTGCACAATGCAACACTTGTTTTTGAGTTTCTTGAGAACCCTAACGTCAGGTATATCATCCCACAGGACTCTATTTGTGAGGTTCTTGACCCGGAGTTCCCTGCGCCTGCCGATGCTGAAGAGGGAACAGACTTCAACGATGTTCTTTTCAGCCACCTCTGGATCCACAATATCGAGGAGATGGAGAATTACGAGCAAAAACAACGCGAGTACGAAGCCGAGCTTTCAAAGCGAGAAGAGGAGGAACGGATAGCAAAGGAGGAAGAGGAGAAGAAGAACAAAGAACAAAATGAAGCAGCTGAAGGCGACCAGCCGGCTGCCACACCCCTACCAGATGTGCGTGTCCTGAGGACCAAGAAAAAGGCGCCACCGCCTAGAAAGAAGAAGGCATTGGTCCCGCCGGAAGAGCCCACGGTCCGGTACACCGCGTTCTCCTTTACTGTGCACAATATTCCCACGCGGTACATCCCAATCGTCAGAAACAGTATGAAGCCCATCAAGCAGGTCCAGGAGCAGATGCAGAAGATTTTATCCACCGGAAATAGGGTTACAAGCTTTTACCTTTGGTATCAGGTTGATGCTAGGTTGGATGAAGGTTTTGCTGAAGACTTGAGAAACGCCGCAGTGGAGGAGGAGAAAAACATGACTGGATTTGTGCCGCCTGTTGAAGCCAAGAAGAGAAAACCGCGGGACTACAAAGCCATGCGGGCTAAAAAGCTCAAAGAAAGCGGTACAGCGGAATCATCTCTCAAGACAGACCAAGGTGCAGATACTCTACCGAAAGAGCCGGCCCCAGAAGCTCCAATCCAGGCAGCACCTTAGTGCTTACAAGCGTCAGCTTTTGGTAAGTACGAAGGGGACCCTATGAAATGTCGTTGAACAGCAGTTTGATCTACATAGCTTCTCGTGTATGTTTGTATTTATATACAGGCCAACCCTAATTTCCTTACTTGGAGAGCATATTCAAAAGACTTATAACATTGGACAGCTGCTCGTCTTGGCTTCTCTCATAAATGCCTCGAGGGTTGGGGTTGGATGGCGGATATTTAGACGACGACATGCCAATGTCAGAGCTTTGCATCCAGGAGCCAACCTTCACACCGGCCACCTGCATATGTACTGATCCAGAAGATGTAACTTGTGCGTCGGTCACCTTGAAAGGAAGAACAAACTGTCTGTAGTGTTTGCCTGGAGCATTCTTGATGTAGTTGGACTGCAACAAAGTGGTTCTGTCGCTGGTACGGGCAATGATACCGCCGATTGCAGCCTCGACATTCCTTACTAGCCTTCCGGGCATGATAGTGCCGTGTTTCACGCCATTGGGAGTATTTGAAAGTCTGCCCATTTGAAGGTAAGAGAGGCCAGCAGTACCCTGAACGCCGGTTCTAGAGCCAGTTGATTTGAGGCTGGACTTTTTGATCAAGTCTTTAATCGAGGGTTCCCGCTTGACAATCCTTGGGGAAGAAGCGATAAGGTCTTTCAACAACTGGTCTGGATTCGTTGAAGGTGTACTCCGCAACAACGTATTGGGGCTTTTTTTGAGAGCCCATTCCTTGAACTGAGCATACAACTTGGGGTTTTTCGCGAGAAGCTTCTTCACTTCACTCAACGACACATGCTGGTCCAAGTTGAGTTTTTCAAGGATAGTATTGTTTAACGTGAGATCCTTATTCTTCAAGGAAGTATTTCCTTCCCAAGCAAAGAGAGGGTTCTGCTTTGGGTTAAACTTCTTCAAAACTACACCAGACTCCTGAAACCTAGTTCTGGTGTAATGAGGCCCAGAGTATTTTTCGACATCGGGCATATTCTTGAAATTATCGATATCGTTGAATGCAATGTGCGATCTGCCAATTTGCTTGGGAAGGGCCGATTTCAATCCAAAGTCAGATCTTTTGGCACTCTCTTTGGGGGTGTAGATGACCTGGTGTGTGGGCGTCGAGACGGAAGGGCCTCTTAAGTGCTTGCTGGTCGGAGTAGCCACTTGGGCCAACTTCGAGTTCTTGAACAACCGAAACAACTCTTGATTGTTCATGGTGTTGACGTCGACGTAAGGGTGCCTGAGATTTAAAGTCGGTGTGCAAGTTTTTTTCTTGAGCTTGTGGTGTAGTGGTGTGCGAGCCTAACAAGCGTAAGCAAAAGTCACACCAAAGCGGCCCACCTCTGGGGTGCGCGTCACTTTGTTCAAGCTTAGCCTGAAACCCGTGCTCACCAAAAAGTCTTTGTAGCGGCCGACCCAAAGAAGCTTGAGCATGCGGTCACTGACGCTAGTGGAGGCCTTCAACACGCTCGAGAAATTGCTCTCCTTCACGAGGTTCTGGAACGCAGTCATCACCTCCAGGTCGTTGCGAGACGGATTCTTGAGGAGCGGCGAGTTGATGCGGTAGCTGCCATCACGGCGCTCGACTGGATCGAAACCAATGCTCGGGCTTTGGGTGAAGGGGGGCGCCAAGATATCATGGTGTATTGAGTAGGGCGCAGAGCTGAGCTCTGCAGGCGGTGCCACCGGGTTATCGTGATTTCTGGGTGCCTGGGGTCTGGTGGGCTTGAAGTTGCTCAGGAAGACAGCGGAGTTTTTCAGGAAGTTGAAGAGCTCGATGCCGAGCGAAAGGTTGCTTGCATACGAGAACCAATTGAAATCGTACTTGGAGCACACGGTAGACGAAACGGACGTCTTGACATTGTAGGTCAGAGAAATGTGGCCCAAGATGGGATTGCAGCTCAATGTCATGGTAAGAGGCTTGCCCGTTAACGTCGAACGCGTGGAGTACCTAATGGCCGTAGAAAGACCCGGGCTCATTGACAGGGCTGCGTACCAGAGCTCGGTGCCTACAGACACCACGGAATTGTCGAATTTTGGAATGATGGGCTGCGACTTCTGCGTCTTTCCGAAATTGTAGAGGCATCTGAATCCTATCAACGCCTCGTTGGTGGAGTAGATGTACTCGCGCGAGAAGTGGGGATTGTTTTCCTGGAGGTAGAAAATCACTGTACCGTTCCGCTTGATCAAAGGGTTGCTGATGCACTTGACCAAGAGCTGGAGGTTTGGCGTGAATCGCTTGATAAGCATAGCCTCGAGCGCGTTGCCTGGGAAGTACATTCTCCCGTACAATAGAGACGCGCTCTTGGGTAACGTGGGCGTCTTTTCAGGCTGTGGGCTATTGTGGCTCTGTTTGGAGGTCCCGAGTAAAGCAGGCATGGAGACGTGGGGTTCTATGATCCTGAACCCGGAGATGGCGTCCTGGAGCGAGATGTCTTTGGTGCCGGACGCGTTCTTGATGGGGATGCTCGAGTAGAGGTAGGCCAAAGAGCCATTTATTGTCAGGCGATTCAGAATGGTCATGGACGACGCCAGGTGGTTGGTGGCCTGGGACAGCACCTCGAGCTTGGAGCCGTTGGGAATGCTGAAATCGAGCATAGCGTTGGACGTGGCCAGGATGTTGGAGAAGATGTTATCCTCGTTCCATGCCGTGGTTTTGTGGAAGCATTTCTGGAGGTATTCCATGTGGCTATACATGGATTCGGAGGGTGGTGATTAGGCAGATGAAGCCGCGCACACTTGATAAGTGGTGCTCAGTATACAGTGCCGAGTGCCTGCCAGTGGTCATGTGGTGTTAAGTATGCGACGGCGACGTGGTCTGGATGGACTTCAAGTCGTTGAGGTTTTCGATCAAGTCGTCGATGCCCGGAAACTCGGGCCGGAACAAGTCGGCCTTTTCCTCTAGGGACAAGCTCGAAACGCCGTCCCCCAAGCAGTACTCACTCTCGTCGGCCAAGTAGAAGATCAAAAACTCAATGACCTTGAAGTACAAGTTCTGCTGGTTGGGCGCGATGCTGGCGCCCTCGGACGGAATGAGGTTCAAGTGGTGGATGATGATCTGGCAGCCGTTGTTGGCTTCAAACACCCGCATGTTCTTGGTGTTTTTTAGTAGAATGTGGATGAGCACCGAGAGAAACGATATGCAAAGCGTGGTGGAGTAGAGGGGGTTCTGCGGGTTGAGGTACGAGAGGATCAACCCCATGTGCTGTCTGCGGCTGAAAAGCTTCTTGGACTCGCTGTGTATAAGCACGAGTCCGCTGAGATGGCGGCACGCCAACGCGATGTCCTTTTCTTGGACGCTGTGGCCACAGTGAAGAAACGTCTGAAGCGCCAGGAGGAGTGCCGACGAGAGGTTGTACTGGAAGTTGTCTTGGAGGCTGCGTAGAAGCGTGAGCCGGGTGTCCAGGGTTCCAGATTCGTGAAAAAGGCGGACCGACGGGACCAACCCCGCAAGAAACACGTCTAGGTCGGCCAACCCTTCTATGACCACGCCGTAGTCGTCTGAGCATAGCTTCTCCACAATGGGCGCGATGGCTTTCTTCATGGCCGTAGGATCTTTGGGCATGCTGCTGGCACGGCGTCAAAGAATTGTAGGCCTGAACCGTCACCAGTGTTAGTGTGTAGTACAGTGCGCATCGTGACTACTACAGCCACACCAATGTGGGTTAAATTAAACATTGAATGATATTGCTTTAGTGTCAGGCGGGTCACGCTCACCGGCTTGCATGGTCCTATTCTCGTCCAAGGCTCTTTTGGCCGTGATATTGCCATGTCCGTGATATTGCCATGTATATTGCCATGTATATTGCCATGTCGTGTGCGTCGCTGCTCCTGTCCGACAAAACAGGCAACGGTGTAAATAGGTGGTGGGGTCTGCGCGCGCCCAGCCCACTCGCGTGTCAGCCGCTCATACCTGAAGGAGAACCTTTGATCCACCGTCTTTTCCTCACGTGCACCTTATCCTACATCTCCAGGGCCTGTGTTTATGAAATGTCTGGCTCTGCCGTGCTCTGGGGCTGTTTTGCTGCCGTGGTGCTGTCAGCCGTGCAGTCCTTGGGTATCACGCTACAACGCAAATCACATGTCCTCCCTTACCCCCACGAACTTTCCGACGACTCCGTCGTGAGCTTGAGGAGAGAAAGCGCCTCTCCCATGGAGCCGGAGTCCCGTCACACCCACACGCATCGACGCAACTTGTGGCTCGTCGGCTTCTTCCTCTTCATCACCGCTAACATCTTTGGCTCCTTGGTCCAGCTAACGACATTGCCGCTTATCATCTTGTCGCCGCTCCAGAGTATAGGGCTTATATTTAATTCCGTGCTAAGCTGCTTGCTCTTGCCCGGCGAGCACTTCACCTGGAAGCTAGTCTCGGGCACCTTGGTGATTGCCTTTGGAGCGTTCATTGTGGCCTACAAGGGCGGCAGCGCGTCCGCTCCGCCGCCTGACATCGGCACCGACGAGCGGTTCCGCATAGTCATTGAGAAGTTTCTGCGCCCGGGCTTTTTGGGCTGGTGGGTCTTTACTTTCGTTTTCATGGCGCTTTTGTTGAGGATAAACTGGGGCCTCTCGCGCAAAATCAAACGACTACAGCTGGAGCCGGTGAAATGCTCGCGGAAATCCCTTCGCAAGGGGGCGGATCCGATATCCCGCTTGACTTTCGTCTCTGGCATTCTATATGGACTCATCAGTGGGACGCTCACGGCCCACACTTTTCTTTTTGCCAAGTCTATCGTTGACGTGTTTGTTGAGTCTCTTATGCTGCGCTCCAGCCCCAAGAGCCTGTACACATACTTGATCACGGTGCTATTGTTGGCCCTCACCTTGGCCATAGTGGGCATGCAGCTAGTGGCATTCAACTTGGGCTTGTCCAACATCCTGACTGCCATCTTGTATCCGTTGTGCTTCTTGGTGTACAACTTGGTCAACCTCATCAACGACTTGTCGTTCAACAGCCTTTTGAGCCGCGGCTACATCACGGTTGGTGACTTGATGTTCGTTTTGTTTGGCCTCGCCAATGTGTTGTTGGGGGTCATTTTGATCAGCTGGGACAGCGCCTTTGCGAAGGCCGACTTTGCAAAGGACGAAAACAGGCTATTGATGGCTGCGAAGTTTCCTTACGAGCAGTTGTACAAGGAGGGCGAGACAAGGGTCTTGTCCTATGAGGAGAACGAGATTGTATCTCAGTTCCACATTAGCTACAGGGACTAGGCCTCGAGCGTGATCCATTCGTCGCCGACGCAGTGCGGCATCCTCTTGGTCTTCACGGGCAAAATCGGAAGCGCAAACCATGGAAGCTGGTCTTTGTTAAGTTTGACTTCAAATCATATCAATCGCTTACAAAGTCTGTTCTCTAGTAGATTCGCACTAATGGATGCGAAAGTAGCGCGTGCCAACAGCTCCGCGATGCCCTGACCTCCACTCATTCCCCCAACCGCCATGTCTGAGACCCAAAGATTCACCCCGTACAGATCAGTCAACGATTTGTTGGAGTTGCGGGGGCGTTTTTTTGCGGCTGAATTTGCGCCTGCAGCCTTGGAGGACGGCGTCAGAACGGTGCATCTATGGCACACCAAAGGCCCAGTGCCACACGGCATCAACATCACGGCCTTGATCATCTCGATCCAGCTAAACGATCCAAAATACAACCCAAGCGCCCTGAAGTCCCGCTCCTCGCTATACACCCTCAGGTCTGCATACGCAGAGGTTATTATCACATTGGTGAATGGCCTTTTGGACCCATTCCAGGGAGACGTGGCGTTGCCGATTCTGATGTTGGCCGACAAAATCGGGCTTCCCAACTTTTTTGTGGAGTTCCGTCACGCAGCCACCCACGACGTTCTTCCGTCGCTAGAAACGCTTCGTTTCGTGGGAGAAAAGGCTCTTGTGTGGCTAGAGGAGCATTTCTGGACCGACGAAAACCTACTCCAAACGCCGCAGGTCACCATTGAGGCTTTTCTGGGTAGGCCTGCCCCCACAGTGTCTAAGTCCCGATGTCTCTCGTTGATCAAGCTATACAAGGGTAACCAGAAGCGGGGCATAGATAATGCTTCGGCACTTGCGCAGCTCCAGGCACTATCCCAGGACCAGCGGCAACACGGCGTCTTGGGCAAGCTCCTATTGAACTCCAAAGTGCTTTTTTCGAATGCCAGTGTCTTTTCCAAGCTCAAAAACTTGTACGTCCCGCTATTGGATGTGTTTCTGGGAGCTTTCATTCTACACCTACTAGTGGGCGTGGTGTCTCGATGCTTCAAAGACAACGTGACAAGGGCCAGTCAGTCAATTATACACTCGTGGCTCGCATACTTTGTGAACAGACTCCCTGAACTAGCATATCCGATCAGCTCATTGCATACATTTGAGTCTCCACAAGAAGTCAAAGACTACTTGCGTAAGTACATTGGCTTGCTCGATAGCGACTCCGTTGTTTTCCTACAAAACATCCTAAACGGCAAGGCCCCACGGCTTTTCAGCGCAGCTCCGCTGTTGGAAGATATCTTGAAGAGTGGCAGCACTAGAGAGACAGAGTCTGTATCCAGTTCTGCACATAACCGGAAACAGGAACCCATGTCAGAGCATGCGGCTGAAGACGGGGACGGGAAGCGTCGAAAGCACGACAACCCCTCCATCTTCGGCACGTTCTCTGCCTGGCAGCTGGTGCCCTTCGGAGTCTATCCAGACTCGTAGTTGCGGGTGTACGGGTGTACGTGTGTGCGTGCTTATCTGATACGGGGTCTCACATCTCACTGACGCCACAATAAGAGCAGATCATCCGCCTATACTCCAGCCCTTCAGTTGTATCACGCATAGCAAGGTCGCATCATTAAATATAGCAGGCCGCATCATTACATATAGCAGGCCGCATATATTACAGTTCCACAGCAACTCGCAAGCCCCACCATTCGTCTCATGACGATTCTATATAACACGTGAAGAAGTCCGATCCCCTCAGATCATCCTCTAAGTAGCCTCATTCATGTATTCGAGTTGGATTCCCCAAAACATACAGAAAAGGCTTTTGCTCTACATTCTACAGCAGCTCTCTCTATTTTCAGAGGTTGATCTTCCGAACCTAGAGGAGGTTTCTCTCAATAACATCCACCTACGTTCAGTGTCTATCGATCCCGAGAAGTTTGATAAGATTCCTGGTTTCAGGCTTCGTCATGGCACTATTAAAGACTTTGTTTTGACTGGTGGTGTCGTTGATGGTGTTAATGTTGACATCACCGGTGTGGATTTGGTGGTGGCCCCAAGTTTCGACAACATCAAGCAAGACTTGAGGGATGTTGAAAGTTCATTAGCGCAAAGCACGGCAGAGCTATCCCAAGTTATCATTGATGAGAAGGTCATTGATGCCAAAGATGATAGTGCAAGCGGTAGTGCTGAGTCTCTGCCATGCGACGAACCTACGGAAATGTCTCCAAGTATGCCTGCAAATCACGAACCCTCCCTCTCAGACGCACAGAGAAAATCATCCTTTTCGGGTGGAGTTATGGCCAAGGCGCTAGATATGGCTTTGCTGCGTATCCGAGTTTGTGTGAACGAGATCAAAATAAAGATTGTTGTGGAATCCATTGACCTTGAATTCTCAATTGATAAGGCCACTTTCGAGAGCAAAAATGGCTTAAGGTCGTTGAAGTTCCTTGGTATCTCGGCGTCCATACTAAAAACAGACATCAACCCCGGAAACCGTGGATTCGAAAATGCTTCAGGCTCTAGCAATGAGTCCCCAGCAAGTTCCGATTCCGAGCCAGCTTCAGAGTCTGGCAGTGATTCGGACGATGCTGACTTGTTGGAGAGCAAGGTGTTCTCAAAAGAGGAAGCTAGCTCAATCTATATGAGCGCCATATCGCTGAACTTGGACAAACCAACGGTAAAAGATTCAAATCATGTACCTCTGAATCGGGTCATGCTCTTCTTTGTTGACAAAATCGATGCTGAACTTGAGAAACTCTTCCCCTTCTCTGATTTAAGACTAGATATTGGCTCGATCAATGTCGCTACTGTACCATTGGTCCCCACACTTGCTGCAATGCTCAACAGTTTATCCCGGACGTTGAAACTCAAAAACCATCAACTCAGGAAAGCCAATTTTGCCCATAGATCATCGAGCAATAAGGTTGAGATTAATGTCGCGGATATGGTCGATGATGGGTATTCACAAGCCTCTCATCAAGTCTTTGACAACATCAAAATCGGGTACATCAAGCTTGGAGTGACATCCTCTTTGACATCTCAGGGCGATTTTGCATCCACTCAAAATGACTTAGAGCTCGTTTTCAAAAATCTCAAAGTTAAACAGAAAGGTATTGATTTAATTTACGGCGGTATTGAGTCTTTGATGGCTCTCAAATATTCTGATGGAGTGGAATCTAAATTGTTTTGTTTTGATGCAGCCGACTCGGGGGATTTTAGCGCTGAAATGAAAACCACGAATCCCTCCAAGGCTGAGGTGAGATTTGAATATTCAACTATTCAGGCAAACGATGAAAACCGGGCGCAATCAGGTGATTCTGAGTTGACTGTACTACTTCACAAGCCAGGTAAGTTTGAAGCTGATGTGACATCGTTGAAGCACTTGCTCAACCTCTCAATTGCACTTAACTCATTGAGTGAAGGTGTCTCGACCTTTATGAAAGATTTAAGTCTTATGTCTGAGCTCGCAAATGATAATAAGTCATCCCTAAAATGGAGTGGCAATAGTGGGGAAGTCAGACAAGAGAAAGAACAAGGAAAGTGCCAGATTTTATTGCAAACAGCCTCTTTGGATGTCACATTGTTGCTTCTGGAGAACACTGCATTGAAAACTAGGATCTTTCCAATATCATTCGATAAGTTCAAAGACCACTTCTACATTCACCGCGTGGTATCGTCATACATCACGCGTGAAGAAGAAATCAAAGTAATGACTATTCCTCGAATAAGTTTGCAGCTTAAACCCAAGGAATTTCAGGCCTACAAATTTAGCGCAAGCAGAGAGACACCTGAAACATCATTATTGTCCGGATCTTTGTCCATTCATGTGGGAAATGTTGAAATGCTTATGGATCACGAGATTTTTGAGGCATTCACAGCTGATTTGAGGCTATTCTTCACAGCTCTACAGCTGAGGCACGATTATGTTAATAATTTGGAGAGCCCTTCTGTTAAGTCTTCTCCCGATCACTATCAGCGAAGTTTTATGAAGTCACTGACCATGAACGCTGGTCGTTCTATGAGAGGAAATAGTGGTCACATGAAGTTTGGAGAGCGCAAAGTGCCTCTGGCAAGATTAAAGCTTAATTTAAAGCTGATTCATATCAAAATAAGAGACATATTTCATTCTCTTGGAGACGCTGACATAGAGCTCTCGAATTTGATGTTTTATCAACATAACAATGGAATGACAGGACTGGTGGGCCTGATAAGAATCAGCCGTACTTTGAATGAGAAAATGGAATTAATAGTCTCAAGCTGTATTGCTGAGGAGTATCCAATGGTTCAGTTTAGTCTTTCAGAGAGTAGACCAGCTCCTGAGATCATCTTTCGACGCATTCAAGTTGACTATTATACCAAATGGTTGCAGATTATTCAAGAATTCAGGCAAATGCCTCAAAGCAACGACCACTTAAGCAGTCTGGACTCGGCATCATTCCTTGGCCACGAAAATGGCGAAAAGCTGAACGCACGCGAAATAAGAGCTGACGCCAGCAAGTTTGAAGTCCACTGCACGATTCACAACCTAGTGTTGAATCTATCTCCTTTGAGATTGCCTAGTCAGTTGAGCTGCGCAGTTTCCAAAGGCACGATGTACCTCTCCACTAAGAAAGGAAATGTTCTGATAAAACATACCTTCCGGGATGTGAACGTTTTGTTGATTGACGAGATCTCAAATTTTCGAGCCACGAGTATAAAAAACATGCAGAGGTTAGATACTCAATTGGTGTCGGGGGGCTATTCACTGATTGGCACAATTAGCACATTACACCTCGGTTTCAATATCTTACCATATGCCTCTGCAGATACTAACCCCCAATCGAGAAATGAAAATTCTGCTGTTGAGGTGAAGATTAACGTTGATAGTGTGAGAACTTCTCTTTGTGCTGACTCATGCCATACCCTATTACAAACTGTGAGCGATCTAAAGGTGCCGGTTGTTTTTAGCGATGAAGACCGCTGTAAAGTAAAAGTCGATCCCGGCTTTCATTGGCCCGAGAACATACTTGAAGAGTTGCAAGCTTCTGGTAAAAATCAAAATGCGGAAACTGTACAAACTGTACCGTTAGAAAATGATCCAAACGCCGGTCATCTCGAGTCAACACTCAATGCTGAACTGTTGAACTTTGTTGATGAGTATTGTGATGTTGATAATGTACAGGTTGCATCATCAATGAATGTCAAAACAGACTCGGAGACGACATCAGAGGAAGAAAAGGAAACATCTGCGCCATCAATTGAGTTTGCCGAGAGCCATTTCTACCAAAAAGAACGTGATTCGCTAATCCCAGAATACTCCTTAATCTTTAAGCTCAACGTATCTAAAGTCGAGATCTTCTTGCATGATGGCTACGATTGGAAATGCACCCGAGTGTCCCTAGCCGACTCCATCAAAACGTTAAAGAAGCGCGCCAAAGAACTAAAGGATAAGAATCGTGACAAAGAGACTAGTCACTCAGTCGACTCGGAGGCAGGCACTCCAGATGTAACTTCACATCCAAGTGGTGAAGATAATGTTTATTCGGAGATTTCAGATACGTTGTTTAAGTCTATCCATATCTCAGCTGATATGAATTCAGACGAGACGAACTTAGTTGAGTTGATAAACTGTCAATTACAAGGAGATACGGCAAAAGAAGCACACACCAACGTTGATGTGAAGGGGCGCATCAAAGACCTCAAGCTCAAGAGGTCCCAGACGCACAAAGCTAAGGTTGAAGTTAAGAATTTGAGTGTAGATTTCACAAATTACACCAGCCGTGACCCAAGATTCGACCCGACCCCACAAGACCTAACGATCGAAGTTTTGAACAAAATGCAATTAAGCATCAATGACTTGACCATATTTGATAACGTGGCATCGTCGTCGTGGAATAAATTTCTCACATATATGAACATACTTGGAGATCGAGAATTGGGAATGAATATGCTAAGTCTTGTCATTATCAACGTTCGTCCAGATGCCAGATTAGCTTTTGCCGAGGCCTCGATTAGGCTCAAGGTTCTCCCTTTGAGGCTCTATATTGATCAAGATACCTTATCTTTTTTGTCTCGGTTCTTTGAGTTCAAGGATACAAGATTTGCACAGCCTGTGGAGGATCCTGTGTACATTCAAAAATTGGAAATAGATGCTTTGAGGATGAAGTTTGACTACAAGCCCAAGAAGATTGACTTCAACGGAATACGAGCAGGCAAAAATGCAGAGTTGGCAAATTTCTTTGCATTGGATGGCTCGGATCTCTCGCTTAAAAGAGCAGTTGTCTATGGGGTGCATGGGTTCGCCAAGGTTGGCGATGCGCTTGGGCAAGTGTATGCCCCGTACATCCGCAAGAGTCAAATATTTGGCCTCTTATCGGGACTACCACCAGTGAAAACCATTTTCAACTTCAAAAACGGCGTGAAGGATCTAGTGACCATTCCTCTAGAGGAGTACCGAAGGGATGGACGGCTTCTCTATGGTTTACAGAAGGGAACAAAATCATTTGCCAAGATTACGACTGGTGAACTTTTACGGCTAGGTGTGAAGATAGCTTCCGGGACTCAAGTTATTCTAGAGAATCTGGAGGAGTATTTTGGCGGTGAAGGTACTGCAGCACGCAAGTCTGCTCGGTCAAAGCGTGAAAAAAAGGCAGCACCAGTCAGCCCAAAGAGGAGTGGGAAGCGGAATTTACTTGAAACGTCACAGATACTCAAAAACTCCGTCCCGGACAATGGCGACCTAAAACTGAAATCCAGGCGGTACCTACAAGCATCAATCGACGAGGAGGAGAACAGCGATATGGATTTCACGCAGGACGAGTTCAATGCGGCTAATTTCAGCGGGTTGGGCGATTTGCAATCATCGGTTTTGTTGGTCGAGGACTCGGACGACATGCACGTCCTAAGCGACGGTAGCTTTGACGACGAAGAGCGCTGTCAAGAGGAAAACCGAAGAAAAGTGACAAGCTTATACTCGAATCAGCCGGTGACCCCAGGGGAAGGGCTCAAGTCTGCGTACGCGTCTTTGGGCAAGAACCTCTCCAAGACGAAGCGCATGTTAGTGGACCTAAAGGATGAGTTGCGGGATGCAGACAGCTACCAAGAGCAGCTTAGCAGCATAGCCAAGTCATCGCCTGTGATCATCATCAGGCCGATAATAGGCACTACGGAAGCGGTGATGAAGACGCTCATGGGAGTGAGCAATGGCATCGACTCCCGGCTTTTGATCGAAAACCAGGACAAGTACCGCCAGGACGAGCTGCAGCATGACGGCTGAACTACAATATGAATATACAGGTGGAGAGGTTACTATTGTGGGGCCATGAACGCGGGGCGAGGGTTGATGGATGTTGCGCTCTGAAAAACGGGCAGAGACGTGCGATGCGTTTATTAGCGCGGCGCATCAAACGGCATTTCACAATATACCGCTAATGCCCGCGAGCGAGGAGAATGCAGACTGTATATATAAGTGAGATCATCGAGGCCAGCAAACAGGGGCCAGTCCTGGGTAAAGATGGGGAAGCCCTGGCCGATGGTGGGGAAATCCAGAAAGTGATGGAGCTCCGAAGTGCACCACACGCAGTCCCAACAATAGAAGGGGCCAAGGCCGAAAAACCTCATTGTTCCATTTAGACAGGCAGGCTAAGGCGGCTTGCGTAACTTTAGGAACGCGAAATGCCTCTTTCCATGCGCGGCGACATGCCCAGATAAGCGACTTGCCAAGTCCATTGCAGCACCTGCGCCAGACCAGGCTCCATCGCAACGATTACTCGCGGCGCATCGATGCACGTCATCGTGGGCGGTTTCTTTTTTCACCTCGTGTGCAGTGGGTCGAGCAAAATAACCACGCCAAAAACATCACCTGTTCTTTCTCTCAACCCGAAGCCGAAGCCGTCCAAGTGCGCCGCCTCTCCGCCTCTTTTCTGGTAGCACCCGTCAGCAGTTTAGCTTAACCAGTTCACTGCATCCCGATGAAACAAGCGGAACTCCACTCTGCCATGGACGAGACTCAGCCCGAGGCAAAAGACATCAAGCACCAAGATGAGCTTCACGAGCTGGAACGCGATACCTCGGCAGAATCGTTGACCAGGATCCAGAAGCTCAAGTTTCGCTACCCCTGGTACAAGTTGGCCGTGCACATCCTCGTGGGGTGCTTCTTCACGGCATGGTGGGTCTCCATCTTGGCCCAGGACAAGCACAGGCACCAGTGGTTGATTCCCACGGTGTTCTGGGGCATGCTCATGGTGCGGTTGATCTCGTGGCACTGCCGTGTCTTGAACAAGGCGTTGGCGTTGGTCAGAGTAGTGTGGCATTTTGCCTGCAACATCATATACAACAAGCTCTTGGTGAAGCGCGTCCATAGGTTGATTGCTGGTGGTGTCGTCACTGTTGCAGTGATTTTGCTTGGGACGTTTGTTTCGGCCGAAGCCAAGTTCTCGAAGAGGAAGGACAGAGCCATCTCGTTTGCCGGGTTGGTGGTTGCCGTCGCCGGCCTCACGCTATCCTCGAGGAACATGTCGAAAATCAACTGGAACGCCGTCATCGGAGGCATCTTGATGCAGTACATCATCTCGCTTTTCGTCTTGAGAACCAAGTGTGGTTACGATGTGTTCAACTTCATTTCGACCTTGGCCCGCGAGTTGTTGGGCTTTGCCAAAGATGGTGTTGCCTTCTTGACTAATGCGGAAGTGTCTCAGCTAGGCATGTTCTTCTTCACGGTGTTGCCCGCAGTTGCATTCTTCGTGGCCTTCGTCCACATCTTCTACTACTATGGTGTCATCCAGTGGTTCATCAGCAAGTTCGCCAAGTTTTTCTTCTGGACCTTGAGAATCTCTGGCGCTGAGTCTATCACGGCATCGGCTTCGCCTTTCCTCGGAATCGGCGAATCTGCTGTGTTGATCAAAGACCTCATTCCGTATTTGACCATCGCAGAGTTGCATCAGATCATGACGTCCGGGTTCGCTACCATCTCGGGGGCCGTTCTAGTCGGGTACATCGGCTTGGGCTTGAGCCCGCAGGTGCTTGTTTCCCTGTGTGTCATGTCCATTCCCGCAGCCATTGCTGTGTCGAAATTGAGGTGCCCTGAGACTGAAGTGTCCTTGTCCCAAGGCTGCGTGAAGTTCACCGATGATCTTGATAAAGACGACAAGACCCCCAAAAACGTGTTGCAGGCTTTCTCTGACGGTGCCAATTTGGGCTTGATGACCGCGGCCACCATGTTGATCCAGTGCATGTGTATCATTGCCCTTGTGGCCTTGGCCAACGGAATATTGACGTGGTTTGGCAAGTTCTGGAACATACCTGCCTTGACCTTGGACTTGATCTTCACATACATCCTCTACCCCTTCACCTTCCTTTTGGGTGTTCCCCGAGATGAGATCTTCATCATTTCCAAGTTGATCGCAACCAAGTTCATCCAGAATGAGTATGTGGCGTACAACATGCTCATCAACGAATCCCCATACAACCAAATGTCCCAAAGAGGCACCATCATTTGCACCTATGCCCTCTGTGGGTTCGCGAATCTCGGGTCCATGGGTATCACCCTTGGTGTCTTGAACACCTTGAGTAAGGGCAAGAGAGCTGGCGACATAGCCAAGAACATCACCTCGGCTTTGTTCTGTGGATTTATTGCCACCATGATGTCCGCCGCCATCTCCGGCATGGTCATCAACAACTAGATGGGTTGAGAACCTGTAAATAGGCCTTACGAATAGTATGAAGTTATGAACAGAAACAAATCACCATCACGATACTTTGATTATCTTACCGACAAAAGTGACCAACATACGTTGACCGACACAATTGTCCATCATACTTTGACCGACACAATTGACCAACATACTTTGACCCACACAATTGACCCTCATACTTTCACCATCACGATAAAGTAAAGAAATGCTGCGTACCTCCCTAGCTTGCCTCGATCCTGTAGAGCATAGGTGCGAAACTGGTGAAACCATGTTCAGTCGGGCGCGCCCTTATCAACTCCATACCCGATCCTATTGCTGACACTCGCTGCTAGATAGCCTCTCGTCCACTCTAGTCATTAAGAACCCGCTTGTTTCTCCGTCATTTACTCACAGTGCAGAAGTGCCCGGCCCTGCCTCGATTTGCTCCAGGAACTGTACCGCTGTCCTTATCTGCCATCCAATCGATCCACCACCATGAAAGAAAACACCTCGCTTGTCAATTCGCTCAATTCCATCAAGCACCAGGCAAAGTTGATGGATAACAACCTAAACGATGGTCATTTGTTGCAGGCTTTGAAGCACTGCTCTAATTTCCTCAACGAGCTAAGAAGCTCGGCCTTTTCTCCAAAAGACTACTACGAAATGTACATGGCTGTGTTCGACTCGTTGGACGTGTTGTCCCGGTACTTGCTCCAATCTCGCAACTCGAAAGTGGCGAGGAAGAAGGACTCCACCTTCTTGACTGACTTGTACGAATTGGTGCAATACTCCGGAAACATCATTCCTCGTCTATATATGATGGTTGTGATAGGCACCACTTGCATGGCCACGGATGACCCTTCCACTAAGGATATCATGAAGGATATGATAGAAATGTGCAGAGGCGTCCAGCACCCCATCCGTGGATTATTCTTGAGACACTACTTGTCGCAAAAGACTAAGGACCTCCTCCCGATCAAAACCATGGACGATTTCAGTGACAGCGTTAATTTTTTGATCACCAACTTTGTTGAAATGAACAAATTGTGGGTCCGCTTGCAGCATCAGGGCCACTCGAGTGAGCGCGAGCTCAGGTTCCAAGAGAGAAAAGAATTGAAGATTCTTGTTGGGTCCAACTTGGTCCGCTTGTCCCAGATTCTAGATGACTTCTCCCACGAAACTTTTTCTCCTGTTCGCTTCTACACTGAAAATTTACTTCCTGCCATAACCGAGCAGATAATCCAGTGCAAGGATCCTTTGGCTCAAAGCTACTTGATTGACGTCTTGATTCAAATATTCCCCGATGAGTTTCACTTTGCAAGCTTAGACACGTTGTTGAACGACACGTTTTTGAGGCTTCATCCAAACTTACGCAAATCTGAATTGGTGACCAAGTTGGTGGATCGCTTTGTGACCTATCAAAAGTACGAAGAAGACAACTCTGGCAAAAAGACTGTGGAACAAGCGGCAGAAAACAGCGAAGCAAATGAAGAAATCGAAAAAGGTCTCGCCGGGCTTTCCTTGAAAGCGAAAGTCCCTTTGGATCTTGTGTTTCTGTCCTTTTGGCGTTTCTATTCAAACTTGAAATCTTCCACAGTCGCCCTCCAACCTGAAGAAGGCATAACAATCCTTCAATCTTTGATCAAACTCTCCCTCACATTTGATGTCGACAACTTAAACAATCTTGATAAGATTTACCTGTTTTGCTCTGAGGCACTGACGGAAAGCCCCAGCGAGGAGGATTCCGTTGCGACTCCTAAAAACGCCGATGATCTGACTCAGGCTCTATGGGTGGATTTGTTGACAACGCCTTTGGAGTACTATAAATCGGTCAAAAAATTGTTGCGATTGCCATTCTTTTATGAGCTATACAACAAAATACAGAATCCCGTGCTCAAAAGAAAGCTTTCTGTGACTATAGCCGAGAAGCTTTTTTCTTCTCAGGAAACTGTGGACGAGTACAATACAACAGAGGAACTCGACAATGTATTCAAGTATTTAATTGCCCTCGCTCAAGACTCGAGTGCTGCCTTGAGCACATCGAAAGACTTGAAAGTGCAAGACACGATCAAAATTGGCGAGGAAAAGTTTGTGACGTCCGAGTTCCTTGCTACTCAGGAATTGATTGCCAAGTCTCTTCATTTCATCACACACGAAGATGAGTTCAAGTGCTTGTCGAACTTGCTTTATGTTAGAAAGAAATTCTTGAACAAGAATCCGGAGAACATTATCTATACTTATCCAACTTTGGTTACTAAAATGACCAATCTTTTGAGAATCGCGGGCTTCAAGAAATTGAGCAACAAGCTGAACCCGGAAACCAGTCAGGTTGATTTGATGATCAGCAGCAACTTCAAGAACATCGCGCTTGTCATCGAAGAGCTTTATCAGCATCATCGAAAGTACAATGCTGAGTTAGTCTTGAAATTGTATTTGAATTTAGCATCAGTTGCAGATCAAGTCCGCCAAGAGAATATTGCTTATGAGTTGTTCAGTCAGTGTTTTGTTGTGTACGAAGAAAGCTTGATTCTTATGGCGCACTCCAACAGCACGAACCCGCATGAGTCCATGGGACGGTCAGTGCCATATCAATCTGTGGTTCTGATTGCAAATCGTTTAGCCACCCTGAGATACTTCAAAAAAGAAAACTACGAGGCGTTGATCACGAAGGTTACCTTGTATGGCTCAAGGTTGCTCAAGAAGCAAGACCAGTGCCGCTCGATATATTACTGTGCCCATTTGTGGTGGTGGTGTGATGTTTTGATCGAGGGTAAATCACCAACTGTACAAGATGAGGAAATTCTGTCTGTTGATGAAGCCAGCAAAGACCAAAGTGATGAAAAAGAGGAAGAGGCCCAGGATGATAAAGAAGCTGATAATAAACATGACACTGAGACTGAGTTGAATCTCTACAGAGATCCAAAAAGGGTGTTGGAATGCCTTCAAAAAGCGCTTCGTGTGTCAGATACTTGCATGGACCCATACCTTCTGTTGAAGTTATTCATCGAAATCCTCAACAGGTGCTTGATATTCAGTATCTATGGAAACTGGTTGGTGGATGCTCGCTACTTGAATGGGTTAATTGACTTGATCAAGACAAATTTGTCCAATTTTGAAGTCAACCATTTGTCACAGGTTGACGATGAGGGCCAGGAATCGAAGCTCTTGAAGAGAATGGAAGAGTACTTTGAAAGAACGCTTCAGTACATCCGGGAACAGAACGAATCCGAAGACCGCTTCCAAGGCGTCGTTGTTTGATGTGAGGGTGTAATGAAGATGTGGGCTGGTCTAGAACGAACCATCATCCTGCAACTACATCTGATCCGGGAATGTCAGCCCTATGAAGATTGCATAGATTGCGATCCCTCGCAGCAAAAGTGCCATAGGCCAACAAGTGTGCACCTACATTTCGGGAAGCGCTGTAAACAAGCGTGATATCCACATTCTACGAGCCCAAGGGCATACAGCCTTTGATCACACCTTTGACGACACCTTTGACGACACCTTTGACGACACCTTTGACGACACCTTTGACGGCAGTCCGGGTCTCATGACTGATGCGTCACTACCTGCGTTATATGCCGGACCTGTCAATCCTGTATACACTAAATGTATCCGTAACCTCAAACCAGCAACCTTCTTTCCGTGTGCAATGAGAGGAAACGAAAGTCTGATCTGGAACAAATTATTGTATGGCGGTCCCTATCGGCTGCCAAGCTCAACCCCGGACGCTTCCCACACTGAGTCCTATTACGACGAGAAACTAGCCATGTCGGAAGAGACAGGGCAACCAAAGAAGAGGTCACTCCCTCTAATCTTCGATCGGCGGATTCTTTGTGCTCTCTACCTTCTCGACGCCTGCGGCCTTTTATTTCTTTATTTCTTTTTCAAATCTTCTCCGTCTAGTGTGGCATGCCCCACTAATTTGGGCTTGTCGGCTCTTGGCAATGTTGACTCGATTTTTGGCTCCTCGCAAGTGCTGCAAACCAACAAATCCACAGAGATTATTGGCTTGGCTTACCCGTTCATCCCCAAGGCTTCTTATGGAGAACCTGTGCATTCTGCCGTGTTGATTGACCATGTGTTTGACTCCTGGGGTTCTCCTGCGGTGAAGTCGTTCACCCCTCCAAAGGACACTGATTATAACAAAGTCGTGTTGACTCTCAACGTGTCGGTAAATGGAGTCCAACAGGACCGTTTGGGGCACTTGTTCGTGGGCGGTGCTGAAGTTTGGAGGACCTCCACCATTCAGCCAGGCTCTAAGAGCGTGCATTCTTCTTTCAAAAAGGATATCACGGAGTACGTGAGTTTGTTCCGGAGAGATACTGACGTTGTGTTCAAATTGGACAATATTGTGAACCAGGAATTAACCGGAGCTTTCCACGTCCTGTTGTCTGCTAATTTTTATTTGTCCGAGTACTTCCACAGTGCTGACATCGAGTCCCAAGTCCTGAACGGGCTACTCACCGAGGACGAATCGGTATCCCGCAAAAACGAAATCTACAAGTATTTTGACGTACGCGGTGCTGCTAGTAAGGTTATTCCTCTCAACGGAAACACCACGGCGCCCATCCTGTTGTTCCCCGCCAACAAGTTGGCAATCAACTTGCCAAAGGTTTCGCAAAATACAACGCGGTTGAAGTTGAACGTCTTTGCCAGCGGAAACTCTAGCGAGGAAAAGTGGTATAGTAATGTCTTGGACAAGTTTGTTGATCGCTTTGAAAAGGATGGGGTTGTTTTCAATGGACACGGGCCACTTCGCTTTGTCACGGTTTGGCTCGACGGGAAGAAGCTTGCCTCCCAAGCTCCGCAACCTTTCATTTCCACCGGCGGGTTCTCCCCTTCGCTCTGGACTGCTGTGGTGCCTATCAATGCATTTGATTTGCCCAGCGTAGACCTTGACATTTCTCCAATTTTGCCATATTTGTGGGACTCAGAAGAGCATGAGTTGAGAATTCTGGTTGAAAACGGGCTCGATGAGTTGCAAGAGGAAAGCTCGGGCGTCGGTCACGATTGGATTCTCAGTGCCAATTTGCTCACCTATGAGAAAGCTGACGTTAAGCTGGTGAGCGGAAAAGTGTCGGAGTTATCGGACTCTAAGACGGGCCTGTCCTTTGGTGTCTCCTTGCCCTACACGACGAGCATTTTTCAAAATGCCAAGGGTTTGTTCGAGACGTTTGTGGAGAGCCAGTTTCTCGTTGAGCTCAAGAGTGGCGACGTGCTCAATGCTACGATGGCCTCTTCGTTCACCGGAAAAATCAGCAACGTCCAAAACTACAGAGACCTGGGCCGCGTGGCTAGTGTTGTCCATACGGGCAGTTCGCAAAAGTCCTTTAGCTTGACGATTGATGACGAGGTGATTCGTCTGTCTGATGTTAGACTCCACTACTTCTTGAAGTTCAAGCAAATAGCCTCGTCTGAGGGTGCGGGCCAGGACGTTTCTCTTGTGAACGTGAAGGTCCTCGACTTGGACGTGGACGAGAAGCCTGCAATGAAGGAAACGCAGAGACAGGAGGGTAGATCGGTTGCTCACGTCACAGACTCGGGTCACCAGTCTGGGTGGCTTCTGAGTAAGTTCAAGTCTGTTGTTCACGGGCCAGACTATGGATTTGTCTACAAGAGACACGTGAATGTCGAAGATAACGAGGTCACAGAGGACCAAGAGTCGTTCAAGCGGGATTGATTAACAAATGCTACAAACGCGCTGCTTCAGAACAGTCTGTTTATCCAAACCCGGCCCATTCTATTGAAAACGCTTTCAGATCTGCTTCGGGTCCGTCGTGCTTGGGAGGCTTTGCATCAATAAGGATCCACGCCTTCTTCACCGCAGTCGCTAGACGCCCGCTTGCCACTATGTCCAACAACTTCACGTGTTCGTTTTGCTTAAGAACCTTGACTATCAAGTGTGAGTGGAAGTTGAGAGGGTCACCGGGATACGCCACGAAGGCACCGCCAAACCGTAGGCCAGGCATGAGATAGTAACCCCTGTCCCGAAGATAGCAGAAAGCTCCGTAGTTCTCCCAAAAGCGAGGCTTCTGGGCGTGTAGGCTGACGAATTCATCAATTGTCATCGTGCAAAGCCGTAGCACGTGCTCAGATATCGCCTGCGCAGAGTCCGGGGTAACCACATACTCCGTTTTCCCCAGGATGCTGACATGCATCGTTCCAGGATTCTGCTCTTCTGCAACCATGCTGTTGTATCTAGCAGAATCAACAAAGCAACAATGTCCACTGTGCACCAACCATAACGCCTCATACGGGCTCAATTGGAGAGGCACTCCTAGAAACACATTTTGCTGTGGTGCCTTGGGTAAGGAGCCAGAAAGAACGCCTACAATCCCATGCTCGCGAAGTGCTTTGATGTGGGCTAGATCGAAAACAAGGACCTGTGTCTTGCTGACCAATAGGGGAATCATAGAGATGATGGTCCGAGAAAGTGTCGCGATGGCTTGGTGCGGGTGTACGGGTGCACTCTTCTACGAGCATGTATGCTCAAGACTGCCGTCCAGAGCCCTACCCGTCGGGACCTGCGTTATGCACGTTGAGAAAATCAGCTGTTCCAGACAGATAATGGTCTGACCTTGTTGTATCCACTCCGGAAAATTCCGCCCAGTACCCAGGAAGGACGGGGCTCATAAGTGCCGCTAGGCTCGCTACTGCATATCTTATGCACGAATTCCACTCGCATTTACGCGCCATGCAAGTCAGGACGATTCTCGTAAATGACCGAGGCGACACCATCGGAATCCCGGTACTGGTTTAGTAGCTGTCCTTGCATCTCGGGCTTTGAAAGTGCTTGAGTTGGAGAATCTTTTTCCTGTTCTTTTTTGCATTCCAACCAATACCCTGTTCACTCGTGCGAAGTACTACCAATGCGACCTATTTTCAACTTTGAACGCATCCCAGACCTCGTCAGTCGTCAACATGAACCATTTGCAAAGCCCCTACACCCAGGATTATATTCTGCGCCATCATGCAATAGTTCGGGTTGCATTTGAGAGGGTATTTGTCACAAGCAGAGTCTTCGCTCCTGCATATCACATTAGCGGAATTCCATACCGCTGTTCCAAGAGAAAATGCGGAGACTGTTGGGCCGTAGCCACACTTTAGCGCTTGCTAATTGCGACGGCGCGGATTCCGAGCTACGCACACGTAAGCAGCTTAAAACGAAGCTCTGAATTATACACACGTCGCAGTATGCACCTGCACACTCTGGGGGCTTCTTTGCATAGTGCCCAGCTTCTGTAGCGTAACCGGGTCATCGAAAAAAGAATACTTTTTGCGGTAATCATTGCATTGCAGGTGCGCCCATCCGAAGTGCAGAGTTGTAGGGCTGAACAATTCCTCGTAGACGGGACTGACTGGCATTTTCAGCTCTGCGATTCTCCTAGTAGCCGGCAGTGTAAAAAGGTTGCTAGTAAATGCCCAAACGCATGGTTATGCGCTTTTAGCTCGCCTAAAATTGCGCCTATAATCCTGTGCTCTCGCGGAAACGAGTCCTTAATGTTCCAGATGAGTGGTGCTTGTTGGCATTTCTGGCACCAAAAGGGAGAACACACCCGTGTGGCCGGATCAGATTCAGGACGGCATTTTGTAGGCTACTTGGTTGCCCTCCTGGCACTGCCGGATTTCGGGTGTGAGGGACTTCTATAGTACTCAATTCCATAAAACATATTTTAGGATGTATTAATAACATTAGGGTGGTCTAGATAGTGACAGATCAATTGATCAAGCTGGAAACTTTCATTCTGACAGCAGGCACAGCCTTCTTCTCTGTGGACCCGTCCGTCTCGCCATCCGAAGTTCTCGGGGTTGGTTCTGCTGAGGTGGATCTGGCCTTTTTGGCAGGATATTCATCATGGGAGCTTACCGGGATGAAACTCCAGTTTCTGCGGTAGGGCAACTCCGAGTCTAGTCTGTTGCGATAATTATTGTGAGTGAAAGACCCGTTGTTTAAGTCGTCCGACGAGCATGTACTCAGCCCGCTGTTACGAAACACCGCACATGAGTGGAAGCTTGGTGTTGCCGCATACTCCAGAAGGTATGGGTTTGTGTGAGTAGCAGGAGATCCGGCGTTGGGGAAGAATGCGGGCAGCGGAGGCAAGATGCCCGTGTGGGAGACGCTATGCTTTCTCTCCTCGTCTAGTCGCCGTCTCCGAGCAAAATGCGCTTCAGACGACGTGTGGTCTATGGAGTACAGTCTGCCAGTGTTGGGGATTGCATGAAGTGGCTGGAGCAATCCGGGCGCTGTGACGTTGGCGGAGTAGCTCTTGGGGGACATGAACATAGAAGTTTTAAACGATATCAGTGGAAGGGTGTCAATTTTGGGCAACGTATGCTGGCCCGAAAACCCCTGGTGGGATCCGCTGCCGGACGCAACGCTTCTGTTTTTTAGGTCGATGTATGAGTTCTCCAACACTTGGGGCAGGGGTAATTTCAGTTCGGGACTGTGGAGCAGCGGCCTTCTGTTGGACGAGGCAATGGCCAGGCCTATGGAAGGCAGCATGTAGCCCCCAAATCCGGAAGGCGCAACTTCGCTGGAGGGGACGGTTTCACTGGGAATGCTGGGCACATAGTTTCCAGTCAAGGCTGCGCTGGGGGGAGAGGGCGACTTGGTGTGGTTGTTAGCAGGCACTTGAGCCACGCGGCGTCGTCTACTGGCGCCGCCGTTCCACCAGTTTTTGATGGCATTGTCGGAACGGCCGGTCAAATGACGTGCGATCTCCGCCCACTTTTTCCCATTCTTGGCCACAAGCTCCTCGATCAAGAGGCCCTCCTCGTAGGTGATGGGATCTCGGTTGAGCAGCGGCTTGAGATTCTGGTGGTATCTCTCTCGGCACTGCTTGGGAGACCTGCTGCCCAACATCACGGAGATGCGGACCCAGTTCAGTGGGCCGCACTGGGTAATGATGTCCATGAGCTTGCGGTCCTCCTCGGGACTCCAGGGACCCCTTCTTGCATAGGTCAGGTCGTCCTTGGCTTTGCCGGGGTCTTTCCTGTGCTCGTCTGACAAATAGCCTTCTGAGTGGGAGGCGTTCATGGCACCGGTGATCTGAGGGTGATTGGAAGAGGCACGGTAGTAGGATGTGCTCATTGATTTGGCGGGCAGACCTCTAGGTTGGAAAGAAGACGCACTCGACAGGAACTGCTGATGGTCTTGGTTCAGATGACGATGCGGAGATGGGGGGTAGCCGAGTCGCTAGTGTAAGGCCGGGTCTGGAGGTGTTTAAGGCTCAGCAGAAAAAGAGATGGTGGTAGCTCTGTCGTTTCGGAAGCAGCGCCTGGCTTTTGAAAATATGCACGAGTCTTGAACGAAGGACAATGCATGGAGACTAAAGTCTTATCAGATCTGGTACAATTCGTCTCGAAAACGCTTTTGTCTCGAGCGAGATACAATGCTGCAGGGTTAGGCGCACCTGCTATGCATGCTTTTAGTGCGAAATTTTTCAATAGAAACGATCTGCATTAGCGCAACATCGTAAATCAAAAATGCTACCACCGTCGGCATTTTAGGCCAAAACCCCGAAGCCACGTTCCGGGGTTAGTTTTTCGTTCCCCGCCCATGTGTACGGAACTGTCGCTTTGGGTATTCTGCACTTGCTTGTTGCAGACAGAAGTGGCGCCACTACCCAGCGCCCCTCCACGGAACCTAGTTCCCATCTTTGTTTTTACGCATTCCACGCGATGTGAGGCCAGGACCCGAAATCTGCCACTGCGGTGTTCAATTGCCGTTGCTCGCGAAATTCTAACGTTTTCCCCTGGCGACGGGCCTCCTCGCCTCATTTTGTTGCTCTCTCGTGCCTGAGTTGCTTTCATGATGCACGTCGATGCCGCGAACATGTAGGCGACGCCGCCCTGCCGTGCCGTTGTATTGTTCACAGCAACTTAGCTTGTACAGCTCTTCCCATACCGTTCCATGCGGGATCTTCGTTAGCGAAGCCCTGTTTTTGGCGACCTCGAGCCCGTTACTCAACAAAAACAAATGTGCGCCTGCACATGTCTGTCGCAGCAAAACAACCGCTGCACCTAAACACCTCTGCATGAAAAGAAGATTGATTGTTGCCCAGTGGCCCAGCGTTTCACGTCCTGCGCACCCCGGATGCCAATGAGTCGGCAAAGAGTCAGGTTGGCGGCGCATAGTACCAGCATACAAATCCCCGGTATCAGGCAAGTTCCTTCGCCAATGCTGCGCCTCGGTGAGCCTCTTCTTTATCGGATTTAGACAGTCTGGAAGCATGGAATTTTTGCGCACAGCATGCAACGCATGAGACCTTATTCGCGTAGTCTGCCCAAAGAACTCTCTCCTGAATCGTTGCGCAGGAGCACGCCTCAATCGCCCCATCCTCTGATACAGCTGTCAAAGAAATCGTACATGAGGCTTATTTCGGCTAATGTCATGTGCTTGATTCTGCACGTCCGGCCGGTTTTAGTTTAGGCAACTACCGCGGGCCCCAGGCTGGTCCCCTGGTCCAAGCCGGTTTTGCAATGTTACATCTTAAGATACATTCCTACGTGATACCGCGCGAGAAGCCCACACTAGTTACTCGAATACGAGGCTCTGATCGTCTCCAGTTGCTTGGCTAGAATACTCGAAAATGCAAGTTGCCTCGGGCTAAAAATGCCCTGGAAAGCTGCTCTGGATGCAATGCTTCTTACTTGGCACTGACCTTGCAATAGTGTGGGGACAATGGATGATGTCATCGGCACCGCACGTGAAGTTTTAGTCGTACAGCACCGATGCACTGGGGAGTAAACAGACATGTAATCATCTATTGAGAGGAGCTCACGAAGCTGGCGCACACGCTTGGGATCTTTCGTCTGTGTGTCCACGCGGGAAGAACACCGATTGGTCTTTCCGAATGCAGCGATCGATGTACTAGAAACAGACCATACATCGGGATGTCACTTGAACAGAGCTGGAATGAGCCCTCACGACTCGCCCACAAGCCGCGTCTTGAGACAATCCTGTGAAGGCAATCATTCAATACGGATCGCCGGAACTTACTCCATTGAGAAGGCAGGCGTTTCTTTTTCCATTCAGCCGGAATGAAGCTACAGCCATGGCCAAAGCTGGTCTGTTACAGGATCCATTTTCAACGTGCACCGTGCTACACTGCCGTTTCTATTAAAATCCCTTACCCAAAATAAATGGCGTCTTGAGCCTGCTAGAGGATTGCACAGCCTGTTGCTATCTCGCATACCCCTCGTGCGCCAACTTCCATCAAAATCCCTCTATGAACAACTATCATCAGTTGACCTCTTCTTCAAACTCAGCGAGGTCCTCCTCCTCGAAAATCACCCGCACCATTAGCGAGCAGCTGGGGCAAACAGCTATGTCCTCCCCGTCTTTAAGGTCATCTAGTCCGATGGCAAACCTGTCGCCGCAGGGACACGGGTACTGGAATAGTTGTGTGATAGGATCGAAGGTGAAGTCCTCGATTTCGATTTCGTCGTAAATGGTCTCCATGTTATCCAAAGGTGCTTCTTGTATTTGCTGTGACGCTGTTTCTTGGTTGAGATGTCACGGGCTTCGCTTTCATGTGCTTCTCAGCATGCAATCCGAGTCTTGTCAAAAAAGGCGAAGTTCCTTATCGGTGCCGCACTCTGGTCGTTATGGGTCCTTGTGCTCGGCAGGCTCTGTAGTTCACCTCGGCTGAGTCGGTGTCTCATGCTGCGCTTCTTCTCCGATGCCCGCCACGTGACCGCCTCTGCGCAGGTACTTTCCCCGGATTCAGTCAGCGAGCTAAACACAGCTGCAGACAAAAGCTGTTCTGTTGTGTCAGTACGGCTCTGAGCGACAGCCTGGTACCAGGCGCTTGTTGTCTTGGCGGTACTTGCGTGCTGTTACTCAATGTAGGGCACGCTTCACAACGCCATAGCTCACAGCTAATCTCGTAGTGATCTACGTCATCAGCAAGCGAGTCTGGCGTCCGGGGCCACAGGCCAAAATGCGGGGCGGGCTGGGAAGAAGAGCAGCAAGAACAAGTTCAGACAGTCAGTGGCAGATTCCAAGGATCAGGCAGAAAACCTGGAGGGTGCCAGCGTATAGCCGAGTGCTAGAGTAGGGCTGGAACCCTGTGTCACGTGCGGCTCCGCGAGTGCGCTCCCCTCAAGTTGTGACCGCTTTCCGCCCCAGTGTCGCGCGTACACCCGGACATCCTCACCTTATACAATTCTTTTGCACTACGGGTATGCCTCGCGTTCCTGCACCAACCAACCGTGCGAAAATTTTTATCTCGTCGTACTCTAGTATTAAAAATTCTTTTTTACCTTCTTCTTACTAGACAGTAACCAACGAAGTATGTATCAAGAATACACCACACAATGGACAATCAACACTCGACAATCCACACTAGCAACCAAACATGGCAGCAACTGGGAAGCATACACTATATTTCCTTTATGAAAGACATTAAACGGAACCAGCTAGCCACAGTACAGATGATGAACCAATAATCCAATAGCCATTATCAGAAGAGTTCCAAGATCAATCAAATCTCAGCCATGCATTGCCCTAATCTCCGAGCAGCTTACTAACATATTAGACATGGGTATTTCTAGAGATTCTCGTCACAAGCGTTCCGCTACTGGTGCCAAGAGAGCCCAGTTCAGAAAGAAGAGAAAGTTCGAGTTGGGAAGACAGCCAGCCATGACTAAGATCGGTGCTAAGAGGGTCCACCTTGTCAGAACCAGAGGTGGTAACAAGAAGTTCAGAGCTTTGAGACTCGAAACCGGTAACTTCTCCTGGGCCAGTGAAGGTGTCGCCAGAAAGACCAGAATCGCTGGTGTCGTCTACCACCCTTCCAACAACGAGTTGGTCAGAACCAACACCTTGACCAAGTCCGCCATTGTTCAAATCGATGCTACTCCATTCAAGCAATGGTTTGAGTCTCACTACGGTAAGGTTTTGGGTAAGAAGACCGACGCTGAGGAGACCAAGGTTTCAAAGAAGGCCGAGAAGAAGTTTGCTTCTAGAGCTGCTGAGTCCAACATCGAGGGTGCTGTCAGCCACCAATTCGACGCTGGTAGATTGTACGCTTGCATCTCTTCTAGACCAGGTCAATCTGGTAGATGTGACGGTTACATCTTGGAGGGTGAGGAATTGGCCTTCTACTTGAGAAGATTGACTGCTAAGAAGTAAATAACTTAGTTCATAATATAGTATCACGTTCGACCTTTGTATGCTGGTTTACTAATAATTTCCAACACGGGCACGTGACTGGACGTCGCCGTGGCACCCGCTCCAAATGAAGTCAGAAAAGATTCACATGATCGTTTCGCTTTCACGGTTTGCTATAGCTACGAGACTAGCGATGACTACGTACTCTCTACTGCAGAAGCTTTCCATGATACTTCTGAAGTCGTTGAGGGTTAAAGAACGAGAAGATGGTGGTCTTAACTGTTAGTACACGATTCGTGATATGAGCGATATTAGGTCAGGAAAAAGGCAATACGGTTATCTGCATTAAAGCGAAGCTTTGTTCAGATCAGGTCTGTGTTTTTTTTCATCCTTCTAAGTCTTAGTGTACATACTGTTCATGGGTACTGCTGCCGTTGAGTGCGACGAAAATTCTTCTTATATAGCGATGGTGTGTGCGGGTAACTTGGGCACCACGAAGCCCTAGAGCGAGGTCCTTGTATGCACTACTTTACTACTATGGACATAGACCTTAAGTACCAAGATGCTAGTTGTTATTGCACGCATACTAGCTTCATTTAGTAGGAATCATGGTAAGAACTATTGGTCTTTTTAATCGCTGAGACCCTGCGAAGCTCGTAGTATTGAAATCAACTGAACAGGTGATTATGGGAGTAATGAAGTTTTCAATCAAAAATTATAAACGGACGGTACAAAGCTTCAATGAAGCCATTTTTGGGGGAATCGATTTATTGGGGTAATTAATCTTTTGGGGGAATTGAGTTTTTGGTTGCAGGCTGTTCGCAGTATTCGGGAAATTAGTCCTCTCCTTTAAGTATGGCTGCGAACTAAGTTCGTGAAAAGCTAACCTTCAGCACCATTCACAAACATGGAATTAACTTTCCATTTCGAGGCATGATATACGTCTAGTATAGTCAAAACTGGCACAAAGCCGGTTCACGCCCAACTTTGACATCTAGCAGCTGAGACTCCTCGCGCAACAACCTATCGAACAGGCCTCCAAGATTGTCTCAAATAGCCTAATCATACACACAAACGTCCAAGCACTATGGCTAAAAGATAAGTAATCATCAAGAGCCCACAAACGATAGGGCGAAATGGCCCATTGTTTATGTAACTAATTATGCCAGAAAGTATTTGGCATTACCTAGGGTCATCTTAGGTATGATTCTCGTTGAATAGTGCTTTCCACCTTGTTCATCTGGGGAAAGGCGAAGAACTATGAAAAGATACTGAAGACGTACATTGAAAATTTAGATCCTTTACTGCGCGCTTCATATTTTTTTGAGAGGTTAAAAGCAGCTTCGCTCAAAAAGTCCGGATATCCCTCGTGTGTAGAATGTGTATCTATATGAAGCTAAAGTCGATTTAATAATACAGTAGCCGTCAAGCACTTGGGTGCACTACAGTGTAGGATCTGGGAGAAATCTTCTATACAGGAGATGATGGCTGAAAGGGTTGGAGCTAAGGCTAAAGCAACTGGTCACTCTTTCGGGCCAGTAATATGCATACATGTACTAGTTTGGGCTATGCCGCGATGGGGATTTTTGAGCCACCGTAAGTTGGCAATACCCGTGGGTCTCCTCATAAGAGAGAAACATCAAGGCTGCTAGAGCGGCCTTATCTTCAGGAGTCAATTATCCAATAGAGCTAGGCCCGAATAAATACTCGCTTATCAGGATTAAAGAAGAGCCTCGTAACTGGCGTATACCGCAGACTTAAGCGAAAACGCGGATGCACTTCTAGAAGGGTTCCAACAATACACTTTCCTGACGACCAACAGAGGTGTACTCTCGAAGCCTTGGGATGAATTGAAGATTGCTCAAGATGATTAAATAAAACAGTGATTAGCGGCAGTAAAAGACCATTTCTGTATTCCTCAAGTTTTTTTCAAAGAGTAATTTCAAAAAGAACAGGGGCCCACTAAAGACGATGTTTTCAATAGCCGTGAGCTTCTTGACTCCAAGTTAGACAATACAACACAAATCGTGGAGCCTCATGGGAAGAAGACACGGTTGAGTCAGAATCAGTCGATAAAAATGTTCATTTCCAAAAGCTGTGGCACTGCTCTGATCGTCAATCTTGAACATTTTCAGTGGCCACTGGCCTGGTACACCCTTCTTTTGGCTAGCAAATTTTGGCTAGCAAAGAAATTAATTTAACCCTAACAGAAAACTTCAGTGCTTATCGGACACCATTCCGAACGCCGTAAAACGTTTGTAGCTAATGCCGCCACTTTTCATCTTTCGTTAACGCTCACATTATTTTTCAAGCAAAACATCCGTTGCCGTAGTTACTCAAATAGGCGAATGTACAAAATCGCGGGCTCCAATGAAGCAAAATAAAATACATTTTTTGCGTGGTCCTGCCGATACACGGGACGCCCAATTCCCCAGTCTTTGTGAGTACTTCAAGATGGTCATTCTGGATGCATGTGGTAGCTCGTGTCCGATTTTGGTTTAGCAAAGTGACATTTTTTTGGCAGTGTGAAAACGGTCCCTTGGCCCAGTTGGTTCAAGGCGTGGTGCTAATAACGCCAAGATCAGCAGTTCGATCCTGCTAGGGACCACTTTCCGCGGGCGTGTGGCGCAGTTGGTAGCGCGTTCCCTTAGCATGGGAAAGGTCTCCGGTTCAAATCCGGACTCGTCCATTTTTGCACTAATTTTTACCAACGGGTGCTTTTGATAGTACACTGCTGTTTTCGATACAGCACAAAGACTTAAAACTGGGAATCTACTGGTCGTCGGCTTCGCCCGGGTAATACTGTAAGTTTCCGATTTTTTTTGCAGTTGCACCGGAAAGTCCTGTTCGTCCTGTATCCAAAAATCATGTGATTCTAATACTAGCATATCAGCTAGTTGCCGAATTAAATCTTACGTCTAATGTGAAGCTAACTCCCAGGCACACCATGCATAAACTCCTTGCGCTCTTTACACTCCCAAAAGTCTTCCTTACGTCTTCGTGCGTTTTGTTCTAAAGTAAATTGAATATTAATTCTTCTAAGCAATCTTAAACCAAATCTTCTCCCATCTGTTTGTTGGCACCCTCTCTGTAAATTGGCTGTGTTCGGCTTCAACCAATTCCAACTTGGAGAAGTCAAACTCCTCTGGAGGTGTCAACCATCTCTTTCTTCCCAAGTAAAAGTACGAGTAAGATCTGTGGCCAACATAGAGGAACAAGACAATTGGAAGCGTGATGTAAGCAGCGACAAAGTCAGCAGCCTTGAAATCAAAAAATACGGCATAGCCATTCGTAATTGTAAGCACACTGATGAAGCCCATGACAAAGTATGCTCCGTATGGCTGCCAAGGTGTACTGTATGTGACGCGGTCTTGGAGGTTCTGAACGGCAATGCCCTTTCTCCATCTGGTATATGCAAAAGCAACAAAGACCCAGGAAACGAACCCGGAAATGGTTGTGAGGTTGGAAAACCAAGTAAAGACCTGTGTGGAGGAAGACGAGACGTTGAGGTATGACAAGCATCCCACCAAGAACACCACGGCGACACAGTTGTAGGGGACACCGAATCTGCTGACGTTTGTGAAGATTTTTGGGGCCAAGCCTTTCTTGGCCAAGGAATACAACGTCCTCGAACCAGCGTAGAAAAACGAGTTTCCTGCGGATGCAGCAGAGGTCAACACCACTGCATTGATAATGTGGTTTAAAACAGGAATACCGGCGTTTTGAATACCCAAAACGAAGGGCGAGGCCGAGGCATCCAGCGCACTCAGCAATCTGGAAGACGTCGAGTCGGCGATGACACCAATCACCAAAGAACCCAAGATGTAGAAAAACGCCAATCTGTACACGAACTGGTTGGCACATTTTGGCAAGGCTCTACGAGGGTTGGTGGTTTCACCGGAACAAGCAACAATAAGCTCGGGGCTCATAATGAACGAGTAGCCTGCCCTGATGATCGCCGTCCAAACAGACAAAAAGCGTCCTGTGGAGCCGCCCGTCAAGTGCTCAGCAAAAGCGTGGCCGTGCTTCCAGTATCTGAAGCCTAAACGATCGTGGTTTGGGCCGCCCCCGAAGAACAAGATAATTCCGAGGATGATCAAGCCGGTGATTGCAAGCAACTTGATGCCGGCAAAATAGAACTCCGCTTCACCGTACGCTTTCACGGGACACAAATTAAGCGCTAAAATCAACGCAAGAATAATGCTGATCCACACGGCAATGTGCACCTTTTCAGTCCAGTACTGGATGACAATGGCCGCGGCGACCACCTCAGAGGCCACCAAGAAAGAGAAGCCGTACCAGTAGTTGTAGCCCAAGGCAAAGCCAATAGAAGGGTCTGTGAAGTCGTTGATGAATTGCTGGGCACCGGCACCAGGGACTGGCAAAAATGTGGCCATCTCAGCCATCATGTTCATGACAAACCAAACAACAACTGACAAAATGATGTATGACAAGAATAAAGCGGCGGGCCCGCAGAGGGATAGAGCCACGCCGGAACCCACGAAGAGACCCGTGCCGATGGCACCACCCAAGGCAATCAACTGTATATGTCTGTTTTTCAAGCCCTTCTGCAACTCATTGTCATTGAAAGATATTATGGAGTTGTTTTCGGAGACAATGTGACCCTTTTCGTCGACATTGACGATCTTGGAGTTTGTGATCTCAAAGTCTATGTAGGCAGAATTGCTTCTGTATATGGAGGGCCTGGAGGAAGTCGGCTTCACGTCAGGCATTGTGCGGGAAGCGGCTACCAGGCGGGTGCGTAGTGAATATGTGGGAAGAGCTGAATCAACAGACAAGTGTCCTTTTCAAAGATAACCGTCTAGGCAGGGAAAATGGACAAAAAAGAAGTCTCGCAAAAGCACGTCGAGGAAGGCCGAGATTTATATGCAACTGGTATCAGCTGGGGCAGAGGAATATGCACAGATAAAGAAATGGGTGCGGAAGGCGCGGAATGTGCAGGATACAGATGGCGTGCTGGACCGATACAGTAGAGTGATGACGCATCGTTACCAAAGCGTGTACCCCACACAGTCAGGGCATGAGGTGAATTCGCCGTGAAGGCAGAACAATGCTGTCCAAGGCTTCTTTGTACATGAGCCCCACACTGCTCAGGCAGCGATTGCAAGCCCAGGTGGTCATCACCACACCAAATGCACGAGTCATGCCGGCCAGTGCCCCGACTGGGGATGCCTCGAGCGGACAAGGCACGGTGCCAAGATAGGCGGCTTGGTGAGCTCCACAAGTAAAGATACGCAAACGTGCGATACAGGCACACGTAGCCGGGCATTAGAGATAACGGCACAACAGTCCGGACGGATGTAGGCTATGGCGCCTGCACGCAGTGGTGGTGGCCGAAGTAGAACACGCGAGCAGCATTGTTTTCAGAAATTTTCGCCGAGCTGCAAACACGCCCCTGCAGAAAACGCACCTTTAAACAACGACTCGGGGAAATTTGGCCTGCAGGTGGCCCGTACGCAGCGAGCTCTGCGGCGTTTTCATCTAGCAGGCCAGGGCAGTGCCAATCACATCCACGAGGAGATGAACGCATCGCTTATTTTAGCAACAGCGCCATGCAGCTTGATAGCATTCACAATCGAGCAATTATTTCCAGAAACCTTATTTCCACCAGCCCCCTTTGTTGGCGTCTGACCGTTTGACGCTATCTATCGCTCGCTTATCCTGCCACTAGGGAGTTAGATCTCCGAAAGAGCGCTGGCTCGGAGGTGAATCCCCGGCCCACGGGGCGATGGCGCGGCGCGCTCGCACAACTGTCCTTTTCGAAATAGGTTATTTTGCGCGAGCGTTCATTCCAAAACGGCTGCTCGAGGCGGGTAGCCGGTTGCGTTCAGAATGCACCCAGAATGCACCCAGATCTCTAGGCCATGGCAAATGTACAGCGTGTCACGCATGTGCCTGGCGCCGCTCCCCACAACATGGGGAAGCCGCGTCCAGGGCGCTAAACCGATATACGATGACGTTTCGGCGGAGCCGATGGACCTGCGATGCGGGGCGAGCCAAGAAAATACCGCACGTTGAACAAGCTTCTAAGACCAGGCTAGCGGGTTATTGCCAGGGATGGCCTCAAGTGGGTCTGGCTCGGTGACCGTAGCGCTGCAATACGTCCATGGCATCGACGACACGGTCGACGATGTTGTGGACGATGTTGTGGACGATGTCGTGGACGATGCCGTGACCTTGTCGTTGATCCCACTCACCGATCACTTCAGTACGCGTGCCTCGATAACCTCCAGTGAAGTGCTCGTCCCAGAAGAAAGAGTGAACATAGAACAATGCGACCTAGCAGTTAAGCTTCCGTCAGATCAATGCGATATCTTATTTGGTATTGCAACGTGACAGTAATGCTTGAACCGCTAGCATTGACGGAATTCACGGAATTCGAGATTCACCGCTGGTCCGAACCTGTCACCCACACACCTGGACTGCCCCAACCCAGGCGACCTCTTCGCAGCCGAGCAGCACACCGCACGTCACGTGCCCTCATGCGCAGACCTCATCACCGCTCGCCTACAGGCCAAATTTTTTCAGCTGCACAGCACGTCATGAGTAGTTTATCGCAACAGCTCCTGGCTATCGGAGAGAGAAATGCCTCCGTGGCGCTTGACAGAAAGTCTCGGTCTCGAATCCACCTGCGCTCCTTGATTTTCGAGTCCAAGGTTGCCGCTGCCCAGGATTTCGAGTACATCTACCTGATCGCGTGCGAGGGCTTGGACGAGTTGATCGCAATTGATTCTCGCTTCTCCAAGTTCTACCCGACGCTTTTCTCGGAAACCTCCGTCTCATTCGACAGAAACGTGGCCTCTAAGGATATCGTGTCGTTGACCGAGAGAAACTTGGATGCGTTCGTCAATCTTGTGTCCCCTTACCTTGGCTTGAGCCCTGCCTTGAAGGCCTTGGAGTGGTTGGTCAGACGCTACCACTACAACATCCACCTGCCCGAAATGCTCCTTCTTGCCGCATTGCCATACCACAACCAGAACATCTTCCTCCGGTTCATGAACGTCATTCCCAAGAGCTCGTGGCCGGGTGTTTTTGACGGGCTTCTCGGCTACAAGGAGGCCATGAAGCCGCCGCCGCAGCTGTCGCTCTTGAAGACGTTCCACAATGACTGCGAGTTCTTCAAGTTGTACTCGCAGTTCGTCATGGAGTCCTTGAGAAACCAGACTGTATACAAGGACCAGTTGGTCTTCTACTTGTCCAACACGGCCCAGACGTTGGCGTCCCACTCGCGTGACTTGCTGAGGTTGAACAACGACTACATTCCCGTCATCTTGCAGGTGTGCCACGAGTTCTTGAAGGAGCACGAATTCAAGCACTCGGCCTCTTTGAAGTACGACGTGCGCTTGACCATCTACTCCATCATCTCCATCATGTGCTCGTTGGTCCCCATCACCAGCAATGTGATCTTCAGCTTGACCTCCGAAATCGTGGCCGGCGAAACGGCCTTCTCCGAGGGCTTGAAGAGACAGACCTTCATCATCTTGGGCCAACTCTTCAACTTCTACAATGAAGATGAGATCGAAGACACGGAGAGAAGTGTACTCCGCCAAATCGACTTATCTCTTTTCTTGGAAAACAAGGATCTCTTCAAAGCTTTGGACTCAGAGGGATACAATGTTGACAAGTTTCTCTACTTCTACTTCCAGGAAAGCGTTGATAGAGTTGCCTCCCGCAAATTGGACGTCAACGTCATCCAGGTACTAGAGACAATTGACTTTGCCACGTCCAAGAACGTCGTCTTTTTGACCCAGAACATCTTCACGAAAGTTCTCGATTTTATTGACAAGATCGGCGCGCAGGTAGACCGAAGCACCAAATCCTCCGTTTTTGAAATCATGCAAAAACTCGTTAGAATCGACCGGAGTGCTATTCTTTCGATCTTGGACAGGAAAGGAAAGTCTTTGGGTGATTTGGAATTGTATTTTTCCAAGACCTTGGGCGACGACTTGGAGGCTGAAAGTCCACCGGAAGCATTGCCGGAGCCAGCAGAGAGCGAAGATGTGATAGCCGAGCTACACGACGCATCAGAAGATGTCATTGTGAACGAAATCACCCGGACTCTCGCATCTCTCAAGACCGAAACAACGTCTTTCTTACAGTCAGCAGCCGATGCCGAATTCCACAAGTTGGCAGAAGCCTTGATTGGCTCTTTGAGCGGAAAGGATGCCAAATTGCAATCCAGAATCACCTCTGCTTTCTTGAGGGTTGTCTTGGGCAAGAATAGCGAAGTACACGTTTCGTTCTTATTGAGGTTGGCATTGACTCAATCCATCCCATTGAGCGTGAGATTCATAGCCTTGAATGTCACGAGAATCATCCTTGGTGCCGAGCCCTCTATTCAAGGTGACAAGGAGAAACCTGTCTACACAGCATTCTACCTCTTATTGCCTGTTTTATTTGTCGGGTTATCTGATGCTAATAGTAGCATCAGAAACTACTTTGTTCTTTTGATCAGCCTCATTAACCGCAGGGATAAACTGACTCATCAGCAGAGATCGAAACCTGCCTCCGCCAGCCCCGCCTCCAAATCAAAGAAATCCAAAAGCAAGCTTGGAAAGGTGCACTTGTTCCTGGAGGAGCAGATTTATGGAGCCGTGGAAGCTTCCAAGAGATCGATCATATCTTTCGAAGATGCCATCAAGTTGTATGAGGTCATTGACGCCAGCGACTCATCCGTGAAAGACGTCGTCATTGACGCTTCCAGGTTCGACCGATTCTTGTTCGATGTCGTGTTCAAGTCTGATAACGGCTCCAAAAACTTCGGCCCTTTGTTGGTGAAAACCTTCTTATTGACTCAATGGTCGGTTGCTCAGTTCTCGGTTTGTCTCAAGGCGAGAATTTGGAACATCATGTCCACCAGGAACTTGCATTTGGTGTCGCTCTCTGACTCCAAGGGACAAGTCACCTTTGACGAGAAATTTATGTTTGTTCCTGACATCGAGAACTTCTTTGCACACCTCGAAAAATTTCAGGATGCCGGTGCGTTGGAGAATATCGGTACAGAGAACATTGAATCCTCGGTGGTCAATTTGATTGGTGGCGGATCCAGCATCAGAGAGAACGAGATGAACTGGTTGCTCAATAACTTGGCTTCAAGCAGCCCCAGCTTGCAGAGCACCGTCAACAAGCGTGTAACCGCAATCTTCCCTGCCTTGACCAAAAATGAAGACAAGTTGAAAATTTGCAACGAGTTGATGAACTTGGCTTTAGACGACGACCAGTTCCTTCATTTTGATCCTTTGGAGACCTTGCAGAGTTTGAGCTTCTCCAGCCAATCGATCATTGCATTGCTCAATTCCGTGAACTTGGTGACCAAAGTCCCCGACCAGCAGAAAGTTGCTAAGAGAAGAAGAAGATCCTCGCTGTCCAACACTCAGAAGTCCATGGCTAGGGATGATATCAGCTTGATGGCCAGCCACCACCTCAAGAAGCTCTCAGTGATCCTCGACATCTTGGAGTATCAGATTAAGAACTCCTTGATTGAAATCAAAAACTCGGATCTCTTGAAGGAGTTGTTCAAAATCCTCACCGACTTGGACTACTTGTGCAACGAAGGTAAGATGCCTGTCTTGTATGCGCAAGAGACATTGGCGTCGTGCATGTTGCACACCATCATCACAATGAAGAAGAACCACAAGAGCTTCGACTACCAGAACGACTCCAATACCATCCGCGCTGACTTGATTGTTAACTCCATCAGAATGTCCCAGTCTCCACAGGTGCAGAACCGCTTGTTGTTGGTGATTGCCGAATTAGCCTCCTTGTCCCCAGAGATCATATTGCACTCTGTCATGCCAATCTTCACGTTTATGGGTGCACACACCATCAGACAAGATGATGAGTTCTCCAACTCGGCTTTGCAGCAGACCATCTCCAAGGTCATTCCTGCCATCACCTCCTCCTCGGATCAGTCACGCAATGAGATCGAATTCTTGCTCACGAGCTTTATCACCGCATTCCATCACATCCCCAGACATCGCCGTGTGAACTTGTTCACGTCTTTGGTCAAGACTTTGGGATGCGAGAATTCTTTGCACTTGATCTTGTTCTTGATTGGCCAGCAGTACTCGCTCAACCTTTCCAGTCACAAGGCTCAAGATGGCGACTCGTTGTTGGAGTTTGTTTCTTCGTTGCTTAAAACGTTCAATGTGTCTGAGTGCATGCATGCCCTCGTACGCTTCTACGAGTTGTGGGACAACATTCCTCTTGGTGCCATAGAAAAAGACTCTAGCGAGTATGAACAGTTGAACGCAAGATCCATCTATGGATCAAGTATTGTGAACATGACCACCAAGGAGTTGTTGTCGTTGAAGTTGAATCTCTTGGACTTTATCAACTCGTCTCTCAGCGACGACAGAACAACCAGCCTCTCTAATGGTGCCTCTTCCATGAAGATGAAAATTTACTTGGTGTTGTTCGACACTGAGCGAGAGCAGACCGAAAAAGACGAGGTTTTGGCCTTGTTCAACAAATTGTCGTCTTTTGTTCTTCTTTCATTGGAGAATTTGACTAACATGTACAATTCGCTGACCAAAAACATCATCTCCGAGTTGTACTCGTGCTTGAAGAGCTTACTCAACCTCTTGCCATTGAGCTATTTCATCTCCTCCATCAAAGACTCTTTGGCCAATGCTCAGGGTGAGATGTCGGTCAAGGTGGCAAGGAACTTTGCAGTCTTGGCAGGGCAGAGATTCGAAACAGAAATCACCCAAAACACCTTGGAAGACGACGTCATCAACGCCGTTTCCCAGGAATTTTTGCCTGCTCTCGTGGATGGAGTCGAAAAGTACAACAGCGTGGAGTTGGTGCAGTCCTACTTGGACACGTTTGCTATCATTGTCAACAAGTTTGGCTCGATTTCTCCTGATTTTGCTAACTCTGTCAACGCAAAGTTTTTGGTCAGTTCATTGAAGGTCATCACTTCGGAGAGTGGATTGTTGAGCCCACAAATCGAGATCATCATCTCCTCGCTCAATGCAATCACCAGTGTCGTCAATTGTTTGGGTGTCAAGTGTATCGGGTTTTTCCCCAAAATCTTGCCACCTGCATTGAAGATCTGGGAAACCACCATTGCACCATCTGGTCAAAACGACAGCGAAGGCGAAAAGTCGGACGATGAGGATGAGGAAGATCAAGAGGAGGATGAGTCAAAGATGCTTTTGCAGGGATCCATTTTGGCCCTTATCTCGTGTTTGGTGAAGAGATTGCCCGCTTTTGTCGTTTCCAACTTGAAGCAGTTGATCCAAACTATCTTGTTGAGTGACTATGTCAACACCGCAATCAGAGCCGGCGTTCTTGGCTTAGTGGTGGAACACATCGATAAAACCCAGGTTTTGCAGACAGTGAGCAATTTGGCAATCAACGACGAAATCTTCAGGTTGGACAGTGCTACCAATTTGGGATTGTACTTGTCAACCATGAGAAACGTCATCGAAAAGAGCGACAAGAAGTCGGTCACAGGCCAGTCGTCTTTGTTCATGAAGTGGTTGATCAAGTCTTTCGAGTTCAGAACAGACTACGGAGAAGACAAGTTCAACAACAACACTATCCACAGTATCGAGAGCTCGATTCACCAATGCGGATTGGTCTACGTCATGAAGTTGAACGACAAGAACTTCCGCCCGTTGTTCGCTGGATTGGTGAGATGGGCCGTCAACGGAGAGGGCAATTCGTCCACGTCCACAGAGGAGAGGTTGATTTCGTTCTTCAAGTTCTTCAACAAATTGCAAGACAACTTGAAGAGTATCATCACGTCGTACTTCTCGTACTTGCTCGACTCGTCTGTGCAATTGTTGAACGACTTGAAGAGCGGGAAAGTTCAGAACACCAACTTGAGAAGATTGTTGTTGCACTCCTTGGCATCCTCCTTCAAGTATGACCAGGACGACTACTGGTCGCATCAATCCAGATTCGACTCTATACTCGAGCCCTTAGTGGACCAATTGTCGAACATCGAAGACTCTTTGGGCAAGAACTTGGTCAAGGCCATTGCTTTCTTTATCGCCAATGTTTCCTCTGACGAATACAACGAGAAGTTGGTGCATTCGTTAATCAGACACATCTCCAACGAGTTTGAGAACACTGCCAACACCAAGATATGGACCATCCGTGTGTTGAAGATGGTGTTCCAAAAGATGGGCGAGCAATGGCTTTCCTACTTACCTACGTTTATCCCGTATATTGCTGAATTGTTGGAGGACGACGACGAAGAGGTTGAGATGGAGGTCAGAAAGGATTTGGTCAAGGTGATCGAGAATATCCTTGGTGAGCCATTAGACAGGTACTTGAGCTAGAAGTGCCTAACATTTAAGGGCAGTGCAGGAATAAAGAAAAAGCAAAACAGAGTAGAACACCACCTTGTCTGTGGTCAACCGTGCCGTTTATCGCTTGCAGCAATACCAAAGCGGAAAACGAAGCATGGAAATGTCTGGAAGCTAGAGTTTCTGGTGCACTGGTCTTTGGTGCGAACTAGTCGCAAATTTTTACTGGTATATAACCCCACGGTTATCTATCATCTCGACTAACACATCAATAATGGTATGTCTCCAGTTCCACGCCCACAAAGGCCCCGTACTAACTGCTAGTCCTTCTTGAAAAACGTTAACAACTTGAAACCCTTGTTCGACAGAGTCTTGGTCCAGAGAATCAAGCCTGCCACTCAGACCTCCAGCGGCATCTACATTCCAGAGAAGAACCAGGAGAAGTTGAACCAAGGTACTGTCGTTGCCGCTGGACCAGGTGTTACTGACGTTAACACCGGCAAGTTGATCCCATTGTCTGTTCAGGTTGGTGACAATGTCTTGTTGCCAAACTTTGGCGGGTCTCCTGTCAAGGTCGGTGAAGAAGAATACTTGTTGTACACCGACAGAGAAATCTTGGCCAAAATCGAGAACTAGACGCCACACGAACGCCTGTAAATAGCTAATATTGATATTTAAAGACAAGCGCTAGTGTCTGTAGCTACGTGCGAATACGATGCCCAATTGTAGCATGCACAGGGCAGCCTTCTTGCTAGCATGGCTCGGGCTGTAGCAGGCAGTTTGCTCCAGGTACGAGCGGGGTGTTTCGGCACAAGCCTTGGAGTGTCTAGGCGGGCTAAACCATAGCTCGCAGATCTAAAATTAAATGGTCGTGCGTTTACCGCGATAAGACCCCTACAAAGCCTATGTTCGTGACCTGCTACGCAGGTTTCACTTAAGCTTCACGGCGTCACTCCGCAACCTTAAAGATAATTACATCTGTGGGTATTCAACTCCTTGGCCTGCATTTGAGCACATTACACTATCATTGCCTTTGCCGAGTAGCCGGCATACATTCCATACTTATACAGCCTCTGTACAATGACAGACAGTCGCCCCGAGAGCAGGTTCGCCTCGTTTAAATTAGTGTTGCTCGGTGAGTCGGCAGTTGGGAAATCGTCGATAGTGCATCGATTCGTCAAGAACACCTTCGATGAAATGAGGGAGTCGACCATTGGAGCAGCATTCCTAACTCAAACAATCACTTTGCCAGAGATCAACACTACCATCAAATTCGAAATCTGGGATACTGCTGGCCAGGAACGCTACAAAAGTTTAGCTCCTATGTATTATAGAAATGCCAACGCTGCTTTGTGTGTCTACGACATCACATCAAGCTCTTCGTTTAAAAAGGCGCAAGACTGGATCAAGGAGTTGAAGAAACAGGCGCCCGAAGGGATTGTGGTTGCTTTGGTCGGAAACAAAGCAGATCTTTCGGAAGAGAGAGACGTGAACGAGTCCGAAATTCAGGAATACATAAGCGAGCTGAGTGAGGTTGATAGGGATTTCAAGATCATCCACAAAGAATGCTCTGCCAAGTCAGGCGATGGCGTATTAGAGGTTTTTGACGCCATTGCGCGAGCTTTACCGGTAGAGGATGCGGGATCCAAAAGAGGTGCTCAAGCCAAAAGAATTGAATTAAACAGAAAGCAAGCACTGCAGCAACAAAGCTGTTGCTAAGATACTGAAACTTTCTTCTTGCAGAGCAGGAGCGTCTTCATTCCCGATTACGCCTATGTTCACGTCACTGAACTACACTTCTTAAAGTCCAATTGTCTTCTTTAATCGAGCTACCTAGGACAGTTTTATTTCGCGTACAAGTCAACTCAGGGTAGGAATGTGAGGTACATAGCTACTGCGCTTTTGTATGGCACTACAGGACCATATGGTGGCGGTTTTGATGAGGCTAAATACATTGCAAGTGACTCCCAATGGAGCCATCAAAACAGTCGTTATGATCATTTCGTAAATCATCGAGTCCATGCGGACCCGCTTAACTCTTCTTAGGAAACAATGGCTCGCCAATGTTCTTGCCTCTCAACTTCACACCGAGCGCTCTCTCCAACTTGCCCAACAACTGCTGACTTGGAACGGCTCTACCGGCCTCGTAGTCGTTGATGACTTGGGGCTTCTCGTTGCACTTGGTGGCCAACTCCTTTTGGGTCAACTTCTTTTCTTGTCTAGCTTGCGAGATTGCTTTACCAACGGAGACATCAAGCTTCTTCACAGCAACAATATCGTCGGTGTCGTCCAACTTGGCCAATCTTTGGCCTTCTGGGTTGTTCTTGACGTTGGTGGAGCCGTACTTCTTCTCGGTATTGAGAACAGCGCCACTTCTTCTGGCGGCATTGATCTCAGCTTGAGTACGAGCAACTTTCTCTCTAGGGCCGCCTCCCCCGACGCGAGCCTTGCTGCCGATCATAGTAACAGAATCCCAGTCTGACATTGTGTGTAGTTTTAAAGTGTTGAGCTGAAGAAAGGTGAGTAATTTGTGCCTCGCCAAGTGTCCGTGGTGTTGCGCGCACTGTAGATCACCATGGATAACTATGGAAGCTGCTCTCGCACTACATGCACGACAGTTGCCCAGTGTTGCGGGTCATGTCAAGTACATCGCAGCCACGAAAGTCCCAGCTCAGCACGCAATAAGCTCTTCTAGTATGCATGGCCTTGCGGGTAATGAAGCTTGAAATAAGCAAATACAGCCGACATATCACTTGACACTTATGACTGAACACCAGTAGGTGCTGCTCAACTCCATGAGTTAGAGAATAGTGCAGCTGAGGAAACCGAATACAAATGAGGCTACGTCTCATACTAGCAGGAGATAGTCTTCAAAGCATCAAGACGTAAAATCTCTGCTTTAAAGATACTGATAGGCGTGGCACCGGCGAACTTATCACACTCGCGGCTTTTGCCCTGATCGGGGCAAATATCAAGCCTAGATCGCCCTGCGGATACCGCGCACCCTATAATGATAAGCGCACGCCACGGTTTTAAATACCCGTGAGTAGACGTCGTATCCTTTGGTTGAGCACTCACGAAACTAGCGCAAAATGTCTACAGTCACTATCAAAGCTAGGTCGCCCTCTATAAAGGGGTTCACGGAGGAATTGGTGTCCTTTGCTGTGGACAGAATTCAGGCCAAGGTAGCTGCTAAGAGCAAGTTGCCTGTTGCCCAGATCAGGCTCTCTGTGTTGGATAAGTCAGGCAAGTACATCCCAGTTGATTCCCAGAGAACTTTAAACGAATACTTCGACGCGCAGGACTTGCTGGGAGATGTTGTCATATACGCCAAGGACCTTGGAAAGCAAATTGCGTGGAAAACCGTCTTTATCTTGGAGTATTTGGGCCCATTGATCATACATTCACTTGTCTACCTCACGGTTTCCTACTTGTTCCGGGTTCCCCAGTCGCAGACACAAAAATTGGCGCTATACTTGGCTTTGCTTCATTTCGCCAAGCGTGAATACGAGACGTTGTACGTGCACAGGTTCTCCAACTCCACGATGCCCTTTTTCAACTTGTTTAAAAACTCCAGTCACTACTGGATCTTGTCGGGCGTTAACTTGTCGATCTTCATCTACTCTTACAGTCAATCCGGCTTGCAGAATGCTGGTACAATTAAGAAGTTTCTTTTTCATGTCAACAGCTTCCCCTCCTACATCAACTATGGCCTTGTGTTGGTCTGGGTTTTTGCAGAGGTATCCAATTTCATCACTCACCAGAAGCTATCCAACATCAGATCCGGTGATGCTAAGGCATATGCCATTCCCTATGGTTACGGGTTCGACTTGGTTGTGTGCCCTAATTACTTCTTCGAGTCCTTGGCTTGGTTTGCCTTTGCTATCTTGGTGGGCAACTGGAGTGCTTGGCTCTTCCTTGCCATCAGCAGCGCTCAAATGTATGTGTGGGCTCTCAAAAAGAACAAGAGATACTTGACTACTTTCGGCGATGAGTACAAGAAGTTGAGAAGAGCTAAGTTCGTGCCATACTTGTTCTAGGGGTTGTGTATGAAAGATAATTTGTGGTTCCTATTCACACACTGGCCGTCAATAAATAATCATTCCTTCAATTTCAAGCAGATGCTATTCACGCAGTGTCTCTCGTCCGTTGGGGTGTTGTAGCCTTCGCCCTTGAAAATATGGCCCAAGTGGCCGTCGCACTTCGAACACCGCATTTCTGTACGCACCATTCCAAAGGAAATGTCTTCTATGGTTTTGATGGATCCCGGGATGGCCTCGTAGAAAGCTGGCCATCCGCAATGGGCAGGAAATTTGGTGTTGGCTTTATACAAAGGCTGCTCGCAGCCAACGCATAGGTACTCGCCTTTTCCGGCTGGGGTCTCGACATATTCACCGCTAAATGGAGCTTCTGTTCCCTGTTGTCTCAAGACTTTGAATTGCGCTGGCGACAAAATCGCCTTCCATTCCTGTTCACTCTTCATGGTGTAGAGTCGGTAGTGATTGTGTATGCTGTTTGCCAACTTCTCGAAAACGAAATTGCTAGAGAGATTCCTTGGGAATACTGCGGGTTTTTTATGGTATTTCAAAAGAGAAAAACGCCGAGTTAAACTCCTGTTCATTGGCAGCAACCAGATGGAGTGACATTCAAGCGCGATCTTGGCTAATGTGGCACATTATGTCATTGAGAAACATGCACTACGATAATGACACTAGCACAAATAAGCAGTTTTTAAGTGTGGTTTTGGTATAGGGGGGCTTCTGTCCTAGCCGAATTTTCTGATACTATTTTGTGGTTTCCAAAAAGCAAATTAGATTTTTGACCCGAGATTGTGTTTTGAACTTCGGACAGTTTGGCCCAGAACTGGTGAAAATATGCGCATGCTTGGCAGTGCTCCGCCTCAAACTGGAAGAATGAAACGGCGATCTCAAATATTTTGATATGGCCACTTTGCAGGGGCTACCATTCAGAAATGCTTTAGCTACTATACACTATCACATGCTCTGTATTCACCTACAATACAATCCATTACGTCATGCTCTATGATTACCTCATGAAGTAGTTGTACTTACCCTTGAGCTCCCTGGAGGCATCTTTGCCTGTGGTCTCCACCTGCCACTGAATCTCAATATCCAACTCTCTTGGGTTCTTGAAGTTTGGTCTGGAGGCAATGGTTCCGTTGATGGTATCACCCTTCTTCAAATCGAGCACTTGGTCCATGTAAAACACAGTCTGCTTCCAGTGGGTGTACTTGTTCATGGGCCCAGTGGGCAACGTGACCTTCTCGTCGCCGGGAAAGTCACAGTCAAACCAGACGATGTAGGCGTGGCAGAAGTCGGAGTCAATGGCCTTCAAAGAGAACGTGCGACTGAACTCCAAGTCCTCTTTCGTGCACGTGTTGATATCGAACTCAAAAAACTTGTAAGGCGTGGTGATCAAGCTGTTGTTCTCAACGGTATCAACCAAAGGCTCACTCATGGCAACCTCGATGAATGGCGTGTAATCGAACCCGTAGACGTCTTCCCAGTAATGTATTTTGTCGTTCTTGTACTGCCCGTCTTCGATACCTGCAATTGTCATGGAACATTTGTCTGGTAAAATCAAGCCACCTGGAGCCAAGTACTTGTCCCTGGCGTACAAGACCGTGTCCAACATGGACTCGTACAACAAGAAGTACCCCATCCATTCAGAGACAATGATATCCACTGAGTCCACGGGTAACTTGATGTCCTCCAATTTTCCCTGGATCAAAGTGATCTTGTCTTGAAACCCGTTGAGAGAGACAATCTCCTTAGCCTTGTCAATGATGTTCGACATATCCACAGAGTAGACGTGCTTGGCTCCAGCCTTTGCAGCAAACATCGACAAAATGCCGGTACCGCATCCAACATCTAGAACGATCTTGTCTTTGAACAAGTGCTTGTTCTTGTACATAGCCTGGCGGTAAGACAATGTTCTGCTTGTATCTTTGAGCATCTCTTCGTGGATACCGAAATGGTCGTACGAAGAGAAGTAGTGCTGTTCACTGAACGGCAACGATTTCTTGTCGGTGGCAGACATGATGAGATATCCAATCGGTATTGCAATGGGCCTAGGGGATATGCAGTGAAAAAAGTGCTGTCAAAGTTCGAGAGATGAGGTAGACGCGGTGGGTTTATTTTTTCTTTCGATGCGATGGCTGGGGAAGTCATGCATGAGTGTCGGTCTCACATGAGGCCCGATGTCACAGAGGCCAAAAGATGTACAGCGTTAGTGAATACATTAGCACCCATGCAATGAATATGGCTGCTGCGGTACTGCGAGATCAGCATAGCTTGCAGTCGCAGAATCTCGCTCATGATACCTCTAAGCTTGGTGTGTGAAGGGCATGAGTTTACAATGTATTATTTACTGCCGAGGTCCCTCGGGCTCGGCGTCTAAGCCTTGTGTCTGCCTACTCTTCTCCTTATAAGGTGGCACACAGCAGACGCAATGATACTGATACCCAACATGGCCACCAACACCATGTTCGAGTCTCTGTACAACCTGGCCTTGTCCTCGGGCCAGCCACGGTAGAGGGCATACGTGGCAGTGACCGAGCCCAAATTGCCCAAACCAGAAACCAAGGCTGAGCTCACGGCCACTCCGCTTTCCCCGTAATCAGGGCCGAATATCTCTGCAGACCAGGACATGCAAATTGGGACGGTTGGGCCCAAACCGAAACCCGCAATCAACAAGCCTCCGTACTTGTGCCAAGAGCCCTTGGCGAAAGTGGTGACGAACATTCCGCAGATGATGATGAGACAAGAGCCAGAGAAGAATAGTGCTCGGAATCTTTTCAAGCGGTCAGCGAAGGGCGTGATGAGTAGGATGCCACCCAAGTCAAAAAGCCAGATTGGTGCATACAACAAGGAAACATTGATGGACGAGAGATTGGGGTTGTTGGTTGCGATGATAGTCGATCCAAAAACAGCCAAACCAAATCCGGTGCCCACAACACCAAAGTACATGATGATGAGCGGCCACAACCTCAAGTCAAGAAAAATGGCCATGACATCAGCCCACGTCCACTTCACTTGCATGGTGTGGCCCTCAAGGTCTCTTCTGTGGATCTCTCTCTCCACCTCGTTCAAAGGGTACGTGGGCGTGAGGAATTTTTGATAGAAGGCCGAGAACTTGTTAGCAGGCTCCTTTTGCTCTCTGTTGGGGCGGTCTGGGAGCCACCAGAGCAAAGAAATGCCAACAGCAATAGTCACACACCCATACACCAAGTACATCCACTGCCATCCTGTGTAGCCTCTCTGACCGTCCATTTTCTGGAAGCCAGCACTCACCAAGCCAGCAGCAGCTGCAGACAACTGGGCAGCCGTAAAATAATAACCGACACGGCGGGTCATTCTGTCATTGGGGTACCACAACGAAATGTAGTAAGACATCCCCGGCCAAGTGCCTGCTCCCACCATGCCAGAGATGAAGCGCACCGCAATCAAGGACCCGGACGAGTCAAGGGCAATGTAGCACGCGTAAACAAGACCAACGCTGATGACGATCCGGGCTAACCAGGACTGGGGGCTGACCCTGGTCATGATCAAGTTCATGGGAACATCAAAGATAATGTACCCCACAAAGTAAAGAGCGGATGCTGTTGACGTATCCTTTGAAGTGAGAGCAAGCCTTTGGCCCAAAGAGTGCCCCTGAGCAGTGTTCATAGTTAGGGTGACACCGTAGACACTAGAACCAAAAGACGTAAGAAAGTAGAGCGCCCATAACGCGGGGACGATTCTGTAGTCTAGTTTTCTGTAGATTCTGTCAAGCTCTTTTGGAGATGCCTGAAGAGACTCCGAGCTTACGGAGTCCTCCCTGTTCTTGGAGTCTGCCACGGAGTCTTGAGGACTGACGCTCATATTTTTGGCTATGAAAATTAGTAGTAAGAAAACCCTGGACGGAGCGAGCAATTTATATGTTGCACAGACAAGCCCTAGAGGTAGCTCCGATCTTTTTTCTACCATGACTCGCAGTCATGAGTCAAGTAGTCATCTGTACGTACGGCACACAAGCATGACTACGAGTCAAGTATTCTACTGCGCGCTGCTATAGTCCTGCAGTTTTGGATGTGAGTCTAGTTTCGCCGTCCTTAAATACGCTGAACGTTGTTCTTTTAGGCATTCACAGACTTGAAGAACACAACATCTTTGTGCCACATACTCCAGTGCATCGTGCACAGCAGAAACAGGGAAGCGACTCGCCCGCAGTGACTTATACCTCTCACTTCAAAGCCTCGCACGTTATTTGGGCGAACTCAACACTTTGGTCAATGCAGAACGAGTGCGTGATGGCCCTGCACTTTTCATTGGACGTATTCCCGATCTCAAAGAAAACGCCGTTATTCTTATCGGAATGGTACCGCGACAATATGTAGTCTCTAGAGTTGTCGTGCACCCAATAGTCACTTGCAGCAAAAAAACACCAGAGCCGCACACTATGCGATTTGGGCAATTCCTGAAAGTACCAATCATTTATCTCGTCGTCACGATGTATCACCTTGAGCTCTTCCTGCGCTAGAGTGAGTGCCTGGCGCACAATTCGCTTCGACTTGAATATTTTGAACGTGGCTTCAATGGAGTTGCTCCATGATTCTTTCAGTCTGTCATCATTGGACACAGGCCGCGAGATGATGCACGATGCTATAATATACCTTGCCCACGAGTCTGGGAGCAAGAACTGAAGAACTGAGATGAAGGCCACTGCCATGGAAACAACCGGCAAAAAGCGAAATAGTTTCGAGAAAAAGACCCCAGACTCCGACTTGGCAATGTCCACGATTGTTGGGCAGATAAGTCCAGAAAACTCGATCCTTACCACGTGCTTCACTTCCTCGTCCTCCAAGAGCTTTCGGATGACTCTCTGGACAATGTAGCCTCCGACGGAATGACTGAGGAAGCTGAGATTGGTATTTCCGCTGAGAATGTACTTTTTCAAGATTTGACATTTATGATGAATCTGGTACTCGAGATCATAAAAGGTCTGGTCACTTGTGCTCCCATCCTCGACGAAGTTGCCTGACGTTTGGTACCCAGCATGGCTAATGGCTACGACGTCGTAGTGGGGAAAATTGTCATGGATCAACTGTAAGTAAGTGGTGTAATAGTCGATAAGACCGGGGTTTCCGGGTATGAATACCAAAAGGGGGGCATGGAGGCTTTTCTCTTTACAGCCAATGAAGTATTCCGATGTCAACGGGTGGTCCGGATTGGTGTTTATCATTAAATGTCAGTTTGTGTTGCCTACAGCGCACTAGCGCGGCATTGGGTATTGCGACATCCACACACCAATTTATTTTTGACTAGACATTTTGCAATTTAAGAGCATAATGCTGCTCTTCATTCGCGCTATGCACGTCTCTCTCGTAGTAAGACAACTTGCCGCTTTTATCTAATAGAATGACGGTTTGCGTTCTGGTTCCATATCCGGTTAGTGCATTTGTCTGGCTAGTATCCGTGGCCATCTGCAATGCAGGAATGAAAATCGAGTTTTGCAACTCCTTTAACTTTTCTTGAGCAGTCCCGTTCTCTAGCACTTCTGGATTGTACGTGTTAAGTGACAAAACATCGAAGCACCGATCTTTAAGCTTTTCAATTGAGAAATTTTCTCTAACAGATTCTTCTATTAGCCTTGAGAGCTGATCGATCCCCATCCTGGACTTTTGCCACGGATGATAATATAATGAATTAGAAATCGAAAAAGTGTGCTTTTGGCAAATGTTGCGATGTAGGTCATCATTGATTGCTTCTTGTGCGTGAATTTTACCTCTGTCGCCACGGTTGCTCATTATGTTCAAATGACTCAACTTCCGGGTTTCGGGATCCAATTGCAATTTGCCATAAACCAAACTGAAACCTCCTATCAGAATAAGCCGCTGTGATTCCATTAATGAATCTAACCACTCCTCATCGGTAAATTCCGAACCGAGATATTCTATAGGCAATACACCTCTGGAAACTTCACTGATGCCGCCCGACTCTTCCCGATAGTTCAAGAGCACAGCTAATTTCCCACTCGAGGTAACTCCTATCCAAGTGCCCCGTTCTTCTCTCCCGAGATCAACGGGCGACAAGATATCGTGGTCCCCAATACTCCGTTTTGTTGCCAATTGTGTCGGTCTATTGAAATACTCATCGCGATTTGAGAGCACAATCAAAGGATAGTCCGGATGTAGGGTAGATGTGATCAAGATGCACATCTGAACTGTATCCTTTAAAATCTTGGGGCTAGTCAATTATAGTTCACGCGGTGTTTCCGCGCTTTTGTTGGGGTCATTTTGTGGGGTCACTATCTCAGACGCACGAAGAGGTCACACATCAGATCGGTCTCCAATTACACTCTCAGCATTGAATCTCGTGACTCCCAAAAGATGCATCTGCTGGCAAGAGCATTTCATCAAAGTGGACCTTTGGGTTAGAGTATTCCTTTTGGCTTGAATCCCGCTCCAGTGTTAAGTCAGGCAATTGGATCTCCAGCACCGAGTTCGATTCATCGGGTGTTTGACTCTCTTCATTGGATTGGCTCCTCATGTACCAAATAGGATCAAAGTGTTTCGATTTCGTCGCCTCTGCTCCGGAAAACAGCCCCTCAAATACTTCTGTGGTTTCCATATTAGTGCTTTTTGCAATGGAATAACTACTTTCATTGCGACCAAGAACGATCATCAGAGAATTAAGGGGTGAATTGTCACCGCCTTGACTCGTTGGTTTTGCGCTTGAAAAGTAATCTCCACTCACGAGAGCTTCAGCTGTGGGTCTCTCTTTTGGATCCCACAGAAAGCAGTTTTTGATGGCATTTGCAAGCCCGTTGTATTCCGGCCCCATGATATCCTTAATTGTCTGGCCGGAGATGTAGGAAATCACAAAGCCCAATTTTTCAGCTAATTGCACTCCCTCAGGCCAGATTCCCCCAAGATCCTCCGAGGACCGGTCTTGATAGAGAGGATGACCAAGCTTCGTCAAAATTTGCCATATCTGATCTGTTTCGTTTATCCCTGCAAATAAAGGACGGAAGTTAACTAACTCAACTGCTACACACGCAAAAGCCCAAATGTCAATGGGGCGAGAGTAATGTTTTTGACGCAAGAGAATCTCCGGAGCACGATACCATCGAGTGGAAACGTACTGAGTAAGGTCTCTCGTGTTGGTTACATGCCTCGCAAGCCCATAATCACAGAGCTTGAGTATGTACGTGTGCCTCGCGTATTCAGGGGGGACACTGTTGTCATAGTACTGCTTAGTGGCAGATATCAAGATGTTTTCAGGTTTGATGTCTCTGTGAAAGTAACCCTGACCATGGATATGATCAATTGCGTAAAGCAACTGATTCAAAATGCTCTTGACCACTCGTGAGGAGACGGGTCTACCCTCATGCTTTTGCATAAACTGGTAGAGGTTTTGATCCATGGGCTCCATAACAATATTAAGCTTTCCACTGAAACTGTCGATGAAGAGGTCAAAGATCTGCAAGAGATTTGGATGCGATGGCACCGAAAGTATAAATTTGATCTCGTTCATTTTCAAGTAATCTTCGGGTTTTCTGAGCTGATTTTTCATGACTTTGATGGCCACAAGGCCATTGGAGTGAGGCTTCTTGGGAGTGTTATGACTTAAAGGTTCTAAGAGTGTACCTTTCTTGGATTCTCCCACCTTGAATAGCTCTTTGATATTTCCCTTATGCTTCGCTAGAACGGCACATCCAAAACTGCCGAAACCCAACCTGGAGATCATGAAGTAGTTTTGCAGAAACGACTTGCGCTGGATGGACTCTTGTGCTGCAGTCATTAGTACCCTTTGTATGGGAGTATTGGAGTCTTGAAAACACTAAGGATAAAAAGGGGCAAACAGTCTCGAGTCTGTGTTTAGCTCACAAGTCTTTTGTAAAGAAGTAGGGGGAAATAGTGTAGTTGTTGCGGAAGAACGGAGTGCTCAATATCAAAATTCTCAGACCCAGGCGAGAGCACAAGTAAATATATAATGCAGGTAGATAAGCACAAGCTTGTTCGTGAAACACAGAGACTACAGGACAGCGGGTCTCGCAAGATCTCTGCCACAGAGGGATCCTGGCTGCAAAATTAGGCGCGCGGCACTCCCCAGAAATGTCACTAACACCCCTCACTTTCCCAGAATCACAACTTACCTTGAAACCAAAAAAATCGGAAATTAAAAGATGGCAATACACATGGTCTCGGTTTCTGATTACTATAATCAGCGGGATCAGAACTGCAAGATGTATGAAAACAGGGGGGACCAAAATTTCTAGAGTCAGCATCTAGTGCTTCACCTAAGGCAGATCAACATCAAAAATAAAGTCTTCGTTTCCTGCGGACGATGGTTCAACCAATGTGTCACTCACAAACAATTCACTGGGATCGACGGTAAAGCTGCTTATGATAATTTTTTCCTCCTGATCCTCCTCTTGTGAACATAAAACTCCGCTTTCCTCCAAGGGCCGAGTCGATAATCTCTGTGTGCGCTTGGTAATGGTGTGCTGCAACGAACACGACCTTCCCCGTGGACAGACGCCACTTTCCTCGTAATCCGGGCAATTGAAAAGATGCACAAAGGGACACGAGTGCCCACGTTCACAGTATCCACCGAGGGCAAAAGGACGACAAGTCCAGATCTCATAACGCGGGTCTTTGGAGTGCTTGGGTAGGTTATGGGAGTACCTGCATCCTTTGTTGTTGCAAGTGTCCTGGAACGCATAGCGACACATGGCGGTGTTGTATGCGTTGGGCCTGTGTGATAGAAGACACCCACTGTGACATTTGCCGGCCAAGTACTGTCTGCAAATTGTGATTCTATTGAGATTGTGCTCATAGGGACAATTTTCCATCTTCATGCAAATTCCGTGGCGTGTAAAGTACCTACACTGCTCCTTGAAATCATCAGTGACTCCAATGCGGATAAAGTCTCCACCTGGACAAGACAAATAGTCCCATCCGTTCCAGGATAGCTCCTGCTGAGCAAGAGGACGCTCGCCATCAAGAGGTACAAGTTTCGCCCCGCCCCGGCGGACTGCCATTTTAGCATCGACTATGATCCGGTCGCAGAAATCAGTGACTGTGGCATTTTTGGAAAGCTTTCCTTCCCATCTTCGTTTCAAAAGAAGTAGCGAATTTTTCCAAAAAAGCTCTGCCCCTGTGCGAGGAACATAGTAGGTGCCAGTGTTCAGATCGTCACCTCTCTTTAGACGCGGTGGAATTGTATGTGCTGGGTGGAGGATGCGATTGTGAGATGCCGAGCGAAGCTGCGATACACGCTTAGTATCCCGTAGACGATGCGAGCCTATGGCTAGCTGATGATTAACGAGGCGTAACTCCTGCTTTACGTCTCGGAGCTGCTTTTGCAACTCTTTCAACTCGGACTCTTCGGTGTGTTCCATGGTCTGTACATCAAGTGCGTGGTGAAGCGGACTTTTTAGAGTGTTTTAGATGCCGGACACTTGTACTGCTGGAGTGATCTGCTGCCCTTGGACCAAATGCACACCGGAAGTCGTGGTCCAGTGCACTGCTAGTGCTACCGCTGCAATTATTACACCTAGGCTTCAGGGCCAGTATCAGAGCTATCAGGCATGGCGATACGTTACATGGTGCATATTATCTAATTTGCATTACGACATGCGAACCTAACAATATACTGGTACAGCTGAGGCGAATTTCGAAAAAAGCGAGCCCATGAATGAATCAGGATGCTGAACAGGCTGATCAAATCAGGATAATCATCAATCAGGGAGTCACTCTAACGCGGACGTTTTGGATCGAAATGGCTTCAGTGTATTAGAGATCGCATTCAGATGTACCGATGTGACCACACAAACTAGTCTTGTGCGGCACACACGGCAAGCAACCAATTTCCTGGATCCATACAGATGACTTACGACCATGCCCGCTCGTATGCTTCAAGAGCTATTTTGGAAATTATACCGCTCGATGAAGAGACTGCTTCAGAGGTAGTGGACTACTCTCTCACCCTACCAAATGCGGAAATTGAGAGCCATCTACTAGGATTCCTTGGCCAGAGCGAAGACAGTCTCAACGTGATTTCAAAATTTCTTCTGCTCAAGAGAGAAGAAGACGAGAGACTTCGAAAGTTAGCGGAAAAGAAAGTGAATCCAAAAGTACCAGCGCAAGTTCAACTAAATAAGAAGAAGAAAGGACCCGCATGGACCTCCGGCGAACCAGAGCAGCCGAAGCACCACAATGGCCCACGGAGGCAAACTACGTCAATGACAGTCTCGGAGATGATTGATCTGAAGCCCAAAAATCAGCTCTCGAGTAACCAAGCCAAAAAGAACAAGAAAGCTAATCTCGACAGTTTGAAGGACATAGAGGCTGTTTTAAATGAGTTGGAGGTTGAAAAGTCCAAGCAACTTACAACCATAGAAAACTCGTCTTCTGTGAGAAGAGTTTGCAACTGCATGGCAACGAAACACCCATTGTTTGAGGTAGCCCCCAATTGCTTGAACTGTGGAAAAATCATTTGTTACAAAGAAGGTTTACAACCCTGTTCCTATTGCGGCCAAGAGTTGCTCTCGAAGAAGGAGAAGGTGGACATAGTAGAGATCCTTAGGTCTGAACGCGATCTATTGGAGACGAAGCAGAAGCAACCCAAAAACAAAACGATCCAGGAACAGCCGTCGAAGTTGACCCCCAAAAAAATCACGTATGGAACAAGCACAGGCGGCAACTTATGGAAGCTTCAAGATGAGGCTCTCAAGACTATGGAGATCGAGGCGAAAAAACAACGCGAGTTGGAACAAGAATCGCAGAGGAGAGAACAAGAAAAGGAGGAGCAACTTCGTGAGTTTGAACACTATCAGAGGTCGAAAAATATTGACTCGGATTTGCAAAAGGCACAAGAAAGATTAGAGACTCTTCTTCACTTCCAAGAGACGGGAGCCGAGAGATCCAAAATAATAGACAATGCTGCTGATTTCGAAATGCCAAACTCATCGAGCGGAAGCATGTGGCTTTCTCCCGTAGAGAGAGCATTGCAACTTAAAAAGCAACATAAGGAGCTCCGAAGAATGGAAAGCCAGGAGAAGGCGTTGAGCGGAAGAACGAAGAAAGTCGTGGAGATGGTTATCAAGGATGGAAAAGTCAAAATGGTCGAGAAGCAGGTTGCGGACCACGATCCCAAGGCAGAGAAGAGGGAAATTGAAGAGTTGGAGGCCACATTGAAGCAGGACAAGCTCGATGTTGAAACGCAGCTAGTGTCAAATACATGGGACTTTGAAAGCGAGAACGACAAATGGGAACGGCCTATTTATGTCTCGTCGAAGAAACGCCACGACTCCCCAGATATCTCAACGCCTACACGCAATAGAGTCCAGGCTCCTCTCATGGATGACAACGAACTCGTTGCTGCACTCCCGTCATGATATACATATAATACCTAACGCCGCTTCATGCGTTGCTTAAACTTCTTGGCCCGAGGATCGTTAATCTTTAAGCGCTGGTAGTTGCTGCTAATTGGGTTGATCTTCGTGCTCAAGTTTGGATTCCGTACGATAGGCTTGTCCTCGTGTCCATTGTCATCATCATCGTCATTATCTTCGTCTTCATCTGTAGAGTCCCCACTGGAGAGGTCTCCATTCAAATAGCTCTCTAATTCCATGTGGTTTGCCTTTTTGAGACGGTCCATTTCTTCGTGCACGTCTTTGCCTTCGAATGCGGTGTTTTCTGTATCTTCCACCGAGCGGGGCTTGATCTTCCATCTTCTGGTGGTTCTTTTCTGCGTCAAAGCCTTCTTTCGCTTGCGAGCTAAGGAAGGCGCTTCCTCCAACTGCGAAGTAGCGGACTTCTGCTGGATGAAATCTTCTATTTGTTGAGTCTCTTCCTCAAGTGCCCTCTTCTCTTCCTCAAACTCTTGAGGCGCAGCCAACTTCTGGAACTCCTGGAAAATTTGGGACACCTTCTTGGTGCCTCCAAACGACAAGTACCTTTGTGATTTGAGCGGGGAGGGGGACACCTGAAATTCTTCAAGCAACAGAGTGGGTTTTTCGGGAGTCTGCATCAAGCTCGCCTTGGACGGGGACTCGTGAGTGGTATGTAGGGAGTCGTTGAACGAGAACTTGCTGGTCACTTTTCCTAGGTAGAAGGGCGTTTCCATGATGTCGCTGGGGCCGCCGTTTGCATCACCCCCAGCTGAGGGCGAGGCTGCAGTTCGTAGTCTCTCCATCAAGCTACCAGAACTCCTGGAAGGTGTGTAGCTGCTATTCTCGATCCGCTTGACCGACCTTGTGGGCGTCTTGAAGATGTTCAGCTGCTTCAGGGGGGATTCACCGATCGTCAGATATTCGTCCTTAACCCCAAGTCCTCTTCTGATTGGAGAGGAGTCGGGAGGACTCATGAGCAGATCAAATAGCGACATCACTTTGCCATTGGCTTGCGGAGTGGGGCCCAACTCTGCGTTGCGTGCCACCACGTTCTTCTCCATCTCTTCGTCATCGGTGAGAAACACATCTATGGACGGAAGCTTGCTCTGCTCCGGTCCCGCGGGAAAAGATCGGCTTGACCTGCCAGAATGTGTGCTTGTGCCTCTGGAGTTCGCAGAGCCATTGCGGTTCTGCTCCTCTGTCCCTCTTTCAGCAGTACCAGATGTGCCAGCCGCTGTTTTCTTTAGCTCATTGTAGACTTTGTAGGCCTTTCGTATTTCAGGGTCGGCTTTCACGTCGCTCTTCGAGGGCGGTTTTCCGTGTTTAGAAGCAAAGCTTTTCTCCCACTCTTTAATCCGGACCTTGTATTCTAGTAGAGTGGCCATGGGGTGTAGGTTCTCTTGAAGCTATGGTCACAGGCCATACGCGTCGCGCCTGCCCTCCGCACACAGGAAGGATGTCTTGCAATGTACATCTACTGCAAAAAGGCGTCGTATATACAAATTTAATAATGGAGAGCCAGGTGATCCCGGGCGTCCTCGAAGCTATGTAGTGTGGATTTGATGCCCTCGAACGCAGGCTTTGTCTCCGAGTCGAAGAGACTAATCATGTGGAGCATTGCCAGAACCAACGCCCTCTTTTCGTCCTCGGTGTTGAACTGTCCCTTGTTCAGTTTCAAGGCGTCGAGGAACGACCCTCCAACGAATGTGCTGTTTTTCCAGTAGTTGTTTAAAAAGCGAAGAACCTGCGCTCGGTTGGAAGTCAAGGCTAAAAACACCACCAACCTGATCCACCTGGTCAAATTCTCGGAGGGCCCGAGTGCTTTTGGAAAATGCATGCATTCCCATTCATTCCAAAAGCGTTCCCATTTCCCCGCATTTCCGTATGTGAACAACACAACCTCCCTGAAGTCGGCACTAATGTGTGCGTCCACGTCGACTGCCAGGCAGTGATGGTCGATCAAAGTCAACACATTACGGGCATTGTTCGTTGAGAAGACAATATCGGACGTTTGCTCGCCGAAGTTGGCAGGGACTTTCTGATCAATGATATCCCCTACGAGCTTGGGCGTGATGCTTGTGTTGGGAATGTTGTAAGTCAACCTCCATAGAAGGGGAATGAATTCCGGATTTGAGGTCATGCTGAACTTGTCCAGCGAGAAACTGTATAGGTTGGAAATGAACGTGGATACGTGGCTAAAGCTCAGGTCCGTTGCTGCAACTGAGGACTGGTCCCTGGTAGGGGTGTCAATGAGAAGCTTCAAGTATTCGGTAACATCGTCGATCTTTTGCGAGGCCCCAAGGTTCAAGCGAGCGTGCTTTTCATAGAAGACATTTTCGACCTCTTGAAAAGATACCAATTGCGGATCAAGACAATGGAGTGTCTTGAGAAAGCTAATTTTGTCGGCGAAGTCACTGACACCATGGGCGTGGAAATCTCGTTCAAATTGGCTTTTCAACTGCGCAAAGTTTTCTCTTGGAGAGTCGCAAGGCATTTCATTTAAAACCTGCAAGTACGATTGGGCCGATGTAGCGACCAGTCTTCGCGATACCATGGTGTGGAATCTTCGAATTCCACTGAATATATGGTCAGAAGAGGAAGAAACGGGCGTCGTCTGCTCGTACAAATGCAGCTCTTCTTGGGGACACCACAAGGACTCCAAATTCAACTCCTGTCTTCTTTCAGCGGTCATGAGATGCACATCGACATTTTCGTGGTGGAAAAGAACCCAGCTATTGGCAGACTTACCATAGTCGTTGTCCGTGGCAGAGGGGCCCTTTCTGGCCTGCCTTAGAAGCCTTCTTCTCTGAGCTGGCGTTTTGCCGTTGGCGACCATTCCTTCCACCGAGGGGATGACGTTGTGGCTGTGCTTGATGTGGTTCCTCAACTCAGTAGCGGCCTTGAAGTTGTGCCGCTCCGATTTTCCGGTTCCGATCAAAATATAATCAACGGAGTTGTTGTTGGATCTGAACTCGTGCAGGTCGTCGAGTCTGGTCATGTCGAAGAGCTGAAGGTCCTCCATGCCGTAGTCCTTGGCCAAGAGCGTGAGGAATTCCTCCACCTGTGCTGGTGCTTCCGCAGGGATGGCAGGGATTTCGACTTGCTTTTCCTCAACCAACGTCGACTTGATGTTGCTACGGAGATACCATGGCGTGGACATGAGGTCGTCTTCCTGTTTCTTGTCTTCCTGTTTCTTGTCTTCCGAGACATCAGAGGGGGCACCCACATTCAGAGCTTGCCTTAAGAACGACAAGCGAGTCCCCCGGAAAACCGCTAGGTTTCGGGTCCAGCTCACTCGGATCATGGAAGTTCTGTTATTTGTTGGTGTTCCTTGGTGGGACGAGGGCCAGAAAAAAGGCACGCGCGAGAAGGCCACTCGCTCACAGGTGATGGTTCTGAATCTTGACTCCGAATACGGATTAAAGATAGCGGGTACAGTAAACCCGAGTCGAATTACGAACTCCGACGAAAGAGACCGTATTAATGTACGGAGACACTTGAGACTTCTCCAGCAGATTGCACTTTTCCCCAAGATTGAGCTCTTCGGCAATTAATGCGCTATCGAAATACGAATTTAAAAATCAAAACCGACAGCCCCTGAGATATCCCTACACTGCTGTACCTAGCTATAGAGCAGTTTCCGTAGAAGCCCATCCCGGCCCACATCTCGTGGCGACCGGCCATCTTCACTGTCCATCTTCACTGTCCATCTTCACTGGCCATCTTCGCTGCGCATGCGCAACATCTCCACAGGTGCACTACTTCGATGAGCATACTAACAACAATTTTTACCACGCTTGCAGCCTCAAACGTACGCCATGGCAAAGTTGGTCCACAATGTCCAGAAAAAACAGCACAAGGAGCGTTCGCAGACGCTGGATCGTCTCAAGTATGGCCTTCTAGAGAAAAAGAAGGACTACAAGTTGAGGGCCGATGAGTTCCACAAGAAAGAGGCTGCGTTGAAGGTGTTGAGGGCCAAAGCTGCCGAGTACAACCCCGACGAATACTACCATGCCATGATCAACAAGAAAACAGACGAGGACGGCATTCTAATCCGAGACCGCGGCTCCGTCAACCTCTCCAACGCACAGGCAAAGCTCTTGAAGTCGCAGGACGTCAACTATGTGAGAACCATGAGGCTAAACGAGACACAGAAGGCAGAGAAGCTCCGCAAGTCGTTGGACTTCAAGGCCCAGGGAAAACACACTGTTTTTGTGGACTCCCAGGAAGACCAGAACTCGTTCAGCGCAGCCAAGTTCTTCGACACGGACGACAGCATGCTAGAAAGAAGAGAGAACCGGTTGCGTATCGACCAGCTCGAGAACAGGGAGCGTGTCATCAAGCACGAAATCGAGCATGCCGCCAAGCAGTCCACCGACAAGGACAAGCTCCAGAAGTACAGGTTGTTGAAGGAGAGATTGCAGAGGGAGAAGGAGCTCAGAGAAGTGGAACAGCAGTTGGAGATGACCAGGGAATTGATGAAGAAGGGAAGCAAGAGGAAGATGGTGGATGAAGATGGAAATACGGTGTTCAAGTGGAGCAGCGCCAGGAAAAAGTGATGCAGGCAGTAGGCCCTCACTCGCCCAAACTCTTATTCACATACTCAACAAACACATTCTGGATTCTGTCCAAGTCAATGCTTCGCATGCGGTTCAAGCTCACGAAGGCGCGCCTGATTCTTTGCAACTGTGCAATACTGGTGCCTTCGGCAGGCAACTCCACACAGAGGCCCTGCAGCTTATCGACCACGGCCAGGCCGCCTCCCATCAACTGCTGGTGTTGCAATATCTTGCTGACCACATCCGAGGTCTTGCGGTCTAGCTCCTGCAAGTAGTTGTTGCCCGACGTAGGCTTGACCAAAGTGGCGGCGTTGGGCGGAGGCGGCCGCTTAAGTACCAAAGCATCCCATATCTGTTCGACCGGCAACGATTCTTGTTCGTAGTCGCTGACCACTGTAAACAACGGGCTGTCCCAGCGGGCGTCTGCATTAGGCTCTTCGTATCTCATGGCGAGCTGGGCCATGACGTCCTCGTCCCAGGGGTTCTCGTGCTTCTTGTTCCACTCAAGGCACTTGTCCATCGGGTTCATGACTTGCACCACACAGTGCGGCGTCACCACGCCCTTGGCCTCGCAGAAGAGCTGGTAGCGGAACCCTTTGATATACGACAACGAGTCCAACACGACGAACGCCGACCTCGAGAGGTCTCGCTTGACCACCGATAGCTGCGTGCCACGGGCATGTTTCTCGGAGCTGGACTCCCTGTACACTTCATGCGAGATGCCAAGGCTCTCATCGCTATGGTACACGATGCTGTAGTTGGCGCCCGGGCCATTTTCCTTCTGCGCGAGGGCGATTTTCTCCTCTAGCTGGGCAATGAGTCTCTTGGCCCATGTTGTTTTGCCGGAGCACGGCGGCCCCGTGAATGTGATCAACGGCATTGTATGGTAGGTCTTACGTCTTTGGAGGCATGTTCGCGCTCATTGCATCTCATCTGCAGAGTGCATCAGTCACACAACACATCCGCCGGCCTGAATGACGTTCTTGCCTCGACAAACGTTTCCAGACTACCGCTTGGTTCTCTCCAACTTCAAGGGACACCACCAGAAAGCGCTCACCAAGTTTGGCCATCTCGCCCCGCAAATCGACTTGATTTTGGAGGTGCGTGACTCTAGAGCTCCAATTTCCACCACCAATGTGTTGTTCGACCGGGTGCTTGCACGAAAAAAGAAAATCGTCTTGTACAGCAAAAAAGATCTTTCTATCCTCAAGCCTGACTTGCTAAGCAAATGGCACGGCCAAGAACCGTTTGTTTTCGTCGACGCCCGCAGCAAGTCCGACGCCCGCAAGGTGCTAGCTGCCATGGGTGACCATTACAAGGGTATGCATCCACCGCCTCCTTTGGGCCTACGTACCATGATCATAGGGATGCCCAATGTTGGAAAGTCCACGCTAGTAAATACGCTCCGATCCGTGGGATACATCTCCAAGCTTCCCGAAGCCATTAGCTCTAAAAAGAAGAAAGTAGCTCGGACCGGCGGCCAGCCTGGAGTGACACGGAACACGAGTGAAATCATCAGGCTCAGCCAGAGCCCGGACATGTTGGTCTACGACACTCCAGGAGTCTTTTTGCCGACTGTGAAAGACTCCGAGACTATGCTCGCGCTCGGGCTCGTGGGTTGCATCCACACCTCTTTCATTGACCCAGTGGTTCAGGCAGACTACTTGTTGTATGTCCTCAACCTTCAGGATGCGCTGGGTGCAGGCTACTCAGAGTACATCAAACACCCCACAAACGACATTCAAGAGCTACTATACCACATCGCCAAGACTAGACGAAAGCTCAGAGAAGACGGCCTGTTCGACGAGGTTGGAATGGCTGTGCACTGGACAAACCTCTGGAGACAGGGCAAATCCCGCGCATACCGAGGTCTTTTTGATGTGCCTGCTATTCTCGATGCTGATGCGCATCAAGTCAAGGAGCTCATAAAGAGCGAGAAGAACAGAATCAAGGAGACCTCCATCAGTGAGCGTATCACGAAGAGCTTAGGCGAAGACGGGACGGGGCACTCGAAGAACCGCACCAGAACCGCCAAGGATAGGGAATATGACTTGAGAAACCAGCTCTTCAAGTTGTAGTTTTCGAAATAGATTGGATCTTAGTTTCACGTTATAGCTGTATCGTGAACGCTCTTAGTAATAGCATCACAACCCGAAATCCGGCACCTCTCCGTAATCGCCTTCATCCGCACCATAATTTCCTTTCTTCTTGTATAAGCCATTTGTTTCAGAGACTTTCTGCTTTTTGGTGTCCTCCCTCCGCTCGAACTTGATGTCTAGTTCCTCTAGAAGCCGTTTCTCTACGTTTGAAATCTTCCTGTCTCCGAGCCACCTGGCTACATCAAACGTAGAATTCGCACCCATGCAATTGGCCAACGTGAAAAAATTAGTATGACTGTCCTTTCCACGGAGATTTTTCTCAATAAACTTGGGATCTGTAAAATGATGCACCCAATTTTCTGCATCTAGCGAGCTCAAGACAACATTTTGCAAGTAATTGTGGAACTTTTTGGTGAATGGAGATGTACACAGTAGTGGATTTCTGGTGGCACTTTTCGGAGGAAGAAATAACTTGGAGTTTTCATTTGAAAGCATAGTGACCTTATGATTATCAATGACGGTGGGCGAATCGGTAAATTCGTCTATGTCCTCATGTGCCGTTTTAGACTCAATGAATTCCTCCATTATCAGATTGACCGAAGTTTCATCGTAATTGTCATCGTCAACGTCTTGCAAAGGCTTGGATGCTTTCGAGAGTGGGGGAAAGTTTCCGATTTTTTCATCCTCTTTGAATGGCAACCGAATAAACAATAGACAAGGTGTGTACTCATCAGCTCGCATCACTCTCACGGGAAACAAGGCCCCAACTTCAATCTCCTTTTCTTGTTTACGGATAAGTCTGCACAAAGCAGCAAGATTCTTAGAGAGCAAAGCCTCGACAAATGCCCCAAATGCAGTGATATTCCTCAATAATGAAGCCTTTTCTGGAACAGCGTAAAAAGGCTCCTCAGTAAACAAGTGCTGGGGAAGAGCATCGCTGTCGATGAAGCCGAAAATGTCAAGTCCAGACTGTAACTCAAGTCTCGAAGACTTGATGAGATCGTCGTCAAGCGCTATGAGGTCGAAGTTGGAGAACTTAAGTCCGGGAGTTAGAGTATGAGAATCCACAGGCACCTTGTCATAAAACTTTTCGATATCCTCGGCGCTGGTTTCTGGGGCAGTGGCTGGAACTCCAGGTGTTTCCTTTGCTTGGGAATTTTTCTCCAAGACATAATGAGAGGTAACACGTTTTACCTTGGCCACGTCACCGTTATCGACAACATAGTCATGAGTGAGCAGCAGCAGCGATTCCGACTTCACTGCGGGGAAAAGCTCTATATCGAAACATGCACAGAGTTCATCTTGTTCGGCCCTGTAAGACGGGTCATGAAGGATACCCGGGAAGTCGGCACCAAAGCGAAGTTGGCCTTTATAAGCTGCCACAGGCCGAGTTTTCTTTAGTGGGTGGTGATTATTGATGGCATCAGCTGCAGCTGAAGAGGAAAATATCCGGCCAAATGCAAACTTCAGACAGAGGGACTTGTAAATTTCTGGTACCTCTTCATTTTCGGTAATCACATATAGGTTAGAGGGTGCGTCTGAGTAGAACTCGGGAACTCTGTCCACCAAGTCAACGGAAGTGGGGATGCTCTTCGAGACAATAAGAACTATGTTTCGGGTAAAGACTTTCTTAAAAGTGGGCTTGAACAATTGTGAAGAAAAAAGGATTGTTTGGATGGCATCGCTGCGCTTGCCCGAGGCTACAGGCTGCTCTGAGTCTCTGCATAGGGAGACAAGGCTTTTTCGCAAATTCCTCAAGCCATCAAATGTGACCACTTCGAAGTCCGTCAAAACATTGACCCCGATGAATTTGCCAGAGTCCGCGGCTGAATGGTCCGTGGTGCTGGCATTGAATGCAACAATGGACACGTAGTCGGTTTTGAGGCCCTTTAAGAGTTTCGCAGCAAGCGTCTGGAACAAGTAGTCATACGTGCCCCACGGGGCCTGTGCATCAACCACGAACACTGTCAACTCCTTGTCCGCCATTGCACGGGGAGGTCAGGTGTAGGTGAGTGAGTAGTGCCACGCGTAGTCACGTGCCTCGGGGATCTTGTCAGCAGGCCGCATATGCATAGAAAGGGCGAATTACGGCACAAAAGAGTCTGGCCCAACGGTACTCGTGCCAGTAGATCGCCGGCGATAGGCCGCCCACGTGATACACGGATGGGATTCCTGGACGTGTTTTGCGTGCTGACTGTGCAGACAATTGAATGCAGCACGCACTGCAGCCTATTGTCTAGTTTCAGGCAATGTCGCCTCAAGCACGCCCCTTGAGAAGCCAAGAAATGCTGTTTCGCTAAATAGCCTTTTCATGTGCGTTAATATGAATTATTACATCTAGACCCAGGGAATGCTACTCTGGATCTATGGTGTTTGTCAAAAGGTTTTCCGCGGTGATCTTGAAGACACAGCAAGTGAGCGTAGGCTCAAGTCGCTGGCACTGGTAGTGCACTAATCCGCACTGGCCAGGGTCCTGAGTTGCCCACTATTTCACTTCGCCGCTCACACATGCGTCTAGAGCACACTTAACGCCGATCTGCCAGTACATCTTCTTACATGCGGGTCAACAATGTCCAGCCACACACAGCAAAAGCCGTGAAGGCGTTGCTCGAGTTTCTCCCGACTGAAACGGACATTTTCGAAGGCCCCTTTTTTTGAATTTCTGCTATTTCCAGTGCCTGACGCATTTTCATGCGTTTGAACTAGTCGGACATGGAACATCGTCGGGGTGCAATGCTCCGGGGTGCCCGTTGCCCTGTCCCGTTTGGGAGGTGTAAATCCGGCTGTATGTTTAAAAATTAACTACGGACAACAATGCCAAACTTTTGCGCCTTAAATTCAACTTTAGCTCACGCCCCTCTCTTGCAGGCGTCGCCTTTCGTAGTTGGCCATGGTGCGTCTCATTGCATGGTGCACGCACAGGTCCTAGGCATTAGTATACGCATAACCACACCCGCAGTCACAGGGTCCGGCACATCACGTCTTTTCCGCCGTATCATTGCCTGGCTTCCAGCATGGATCAGCATTTAACCCCGCCGTACAATTCGTCGGCACAAAAGCTGACTGATTCCACGATGCCCCTCAATGCCCAACCGCAACCCACTCTGTCCAGCCATATCTCACCCATGAACTTCCAGCAAATCCCCCCCCATCCACTTGAGTTCCTCCAACTGCATCAACAGCAACATCCCCGCCCATTCTCAGATCTCAGAATCGAACGCTCTACTCGGCCACTACTCGAACGCCGCCCTCGGCTCCGACGTCGACAGAAAGCAGTCGGACCAGCTTCCCCTCTCCGCCAACGTCAGCCGTTCACTGCAGTCTCACTACGTGCTACTGTCGAGACTGCAGTATGAAGACCCGCCCTTGCTGCTGAACTATGCCACTTTCAACATGGCCCATCCCCAGCAGTTCTCCGCCCAGCAGCAAAACAGCGCCCAGTTCTTCCCTCGGCTCAACGAACCATCAAGGTCCATGTCGCAAGGTTACACAGATGCACAGCTCCGTCAACAGGTATTGATGAGACCTGAGCCTTCACAACCGCAACAACAACCGCAATATCTGGGCTACGCAGCGCTGAACATGGGCTCGGACCCGCTCACGCGCTCCAATCTCTACAACGCTACGAACTTCTTTTCTCCCAATTACCACACCAGCATCTACACTCCCAACAGCGAAAGCTCTACCAATTACGGTTCCAGAACGTCCGGAGGGTTGTCCAGCTACGGAAGCCAGGTTTCTAACCATGCAACCAGCAACAGGAAGCGGACCTCGCGCTCGTTACCGCAAAACAAGATAGATTCGCTGAACGTGACGGTGAAAACGCCCGATGGAAGCACGAAGACCAATTTCAAGCCAACGCAGACAAAGAAAAACTCTCGGCCCAAGATAAACAAGCTTGAGAGCGACTATAAGTACTCACTGAGGTGGTCTCCCGAAGACATTGAAGAGCACAGTCACGACAAGATCTACGAAAATTTCAGAAGCATTCTCGGCATCTCCACTCCAAGGGTTGACATCAATAAGACGTGCGAGATGAAGTTGGAGAGCCCACTCGAAAAGAAATTGTTTGATTTGTTTTGCAAGGAAATTGCGGTGTTCATTGATATCTTCCTCACCTACGACTATTTTGAGAAAATCTTCTCGGAGCTAGCAATCTACGATGACACCAGAATGATGTTGGACTCTTTGCTTTGTCTCAGCTCGCTCATCTTCCAAAGGAAGTTTCCTCATGAGATTGACCTCTGGTGTCCTCTTAAGTACTACCAAAGGAGCGTCAATGCCATCCGTCACAACCTCAGCTTGCCTGAAGTCAATAGCCTTGAGTCGGGTCTTTTGGCCAGATGCTTGATCAGCACCAACATCTTATGCATCTACGAGTTGTTCTTCATTGCCATTGACAGTGTTTACGTGAAGGGTGCGGGCAGTATTTTGATGTCTGTTTTGTCAAAAGGGACGTTAACCAAGAGTCTTTTGAAAGACTCGGAATTCTATCAAGCTTGTTTTTGGGCCACTTATGTCTGCGATTTAATTCTCTCCTTGAAGCTCGAGCTTCCCAACATGTTCTCCACCACGGAAATCTGGAAGTCTCTCGACCCCGTCTACTTCAGCACTTTCGACGTCTACCCAACCGATGATTTTCACCTGAGCAAGCAAATCGACGACTACTCCAGTTACACTGTGTCGAAGGAAAGAACCATTTGGTGGTCAAATAAAATCATGTTGCTCTGCGGAGAAATCAACGACTTTTCAACTCTGACTGACGTTATAACGCAAAAGGATTACGAGATGAACACGAGGTATTACTCTTGGCTTCTGCTCAACTCTAAATTGAATGAGTACGTCAAGAACATGCCAGTATTCTTGAAGCCTCTCGTGCACAAGCCTGCTCAACACGAGTCTGAATTCCCCACAATTTACTTTGATGACGAGAGAACTGCAATCATAGCAATCAACCTCAAGATCTCTAAAATTCTCTTGTATTTTGCGTGTGAAAACTTACGCATGAAGGATGAGGATTTGATAAAACCAGAGATTCTTAAGTATCCTACAAATTACGGGGAGAGCTTAGCTATGGATATAGCTGGAATCATGCAGACTTACGATTCGAGTCGCAAGGTGTGGCCTGTGAGCATTCATTCGTTGCGACAGGCCTCCAAGTTTATCCACCCAAAGTCGCTGTGTCGTCATAATATGGAGAAGTTGGTGAACAAAGTCATTCAGGTGTGCCAAACTCGCCTGCAAATATTAACATCTTAATTACATATTTCTGTTAGTTCTGAACGGCGCCCCGCAATGTGAACAGGCTATATAATCTTGTTTTTCAACTGTAAGACCAAAGCTGTTCTGGAGGGAATGTAGATAAAGAGAGAGTTCTTTCTGTTGTTCCACGGTTCCGCATTCGTAACAAATGACAACCTTTCTCCAGAATCAGTAACATCCAGAATCCGGCTGAACCCTCCGTTCGCCTCGCTGTCCGAGTTCAACACTATCTGGTACTCTCCGGGCGTCTCAACGCCCACCTTGTAATCAGGGAATGACGCGGTAGGATGGAAATTGAAAATGAAAAGAAGGCCAGCTCTTTCAAAGACAATCACCTTGTCTCCCTCATGCTTCAAGGAGACGTACGCTTGGCTTGATTCTAAGATGCCGTACTTCGTATCCAAATGGCACATTTCCGAATCGAAGTTGAATAGATACTTGTAGCGTAACAAATCATCCTCTATCAAATTGAACTGACGTCTGGCATAGAGATACGACTCGTTGTTTCCCTCTCTAGGGAAATCCAACCATTCAGGATGCCCAAACTCGTTACCAATGAAATTCAAATACCCTTCGCCGCCCAAGGAGAAAGTTAAAAGCCGAATCATCTTGTGCAATGCCAACCCACGTGAGATCGTTTCAGTCATCTCAGATAAGACGGACATGTTGGTGTACATTTCCTTGTCCATGAGCCAGAAGGCTATGGTTTTATCGCCAACGAGGGCCTGGTCATGAGACTCGCAGTAACTGATACATTTCTCGCCGTGTCTCCGGTTTGTCAAAGTAAAAACGATGTTGCCCAAGTCCCAATCTTCATCCTTGAGGTGTTTCAAGATCTTGATCCACATGTCCGGAATCGCCATCGACAATCTGTAGTCGAACCCAATGCCTCCCTCTGATATAGGCAAGCACAATGTAGGCATTCCGCTAACATCTTCAGCAATGGAAATGAACTTGTAGCCCGCTTCCTTGGCGCTGATTTCTTTAAGCAACTCGTGTGCCAACATGAGGTAGGAGATGGCGTCTTCATCTACGTAGTCCGAGTTGAAGTATTCATTGTAGTCACCGCTGAAGCCAAAGCTCAAACCGTGGTGCTTGTACAACATGCTGGTCACACCATCGAACCTAAAGCCATCGAACTTAAACACATTGATGAAGAACTTTAAGTTGGACAAGAGAAATCTGAGCGTCTCATAGTTTGCGTAGTTGAACAACCTCGAGTCCCACAAATCGTGGTTTCCTTTGGCACCGCCATGGAAAAGATAGTGGTCTGTGCCATTAAAGTTGTTGAGTCCGTCTTCGACGTTTTTAGAGCTATGCGAGTGCACAACATCAAGCAAGACTCTTATTCCTAACGAATGAGCGTGGTCAATCAACTCTTTCAACTCCTCGGGAGTTCCGCACCTGGAAGAGATTGCAAAGAAATTGGTCACCTGGTACCCGAAGCTAGCGTAGTACGCGTGCTCCATCACGGCCATCAACTGGATGGTGTTGTATCCCAAAGCGTGGATTTTTGGCAAAGTATCTCTGGAGAATTCCTTATAGCTTGCAATTCGAGGCTGACTGGAGGAAATCCCAACATGCGCTTCATAGATTTTGATTCCGTCGTGGTCCGCAAAGTGGGGTCTGGCGTTCTTGAAGGTGTAGGGCTCGGAGGGATTCCAAAATCTACCGTCATACAAAGGACTCTCCTTGTTCTGAGTAGCGCGAACGCCCCAAGGGTCGAGGCGGAAGATTTCCTCGCCGGTAGGAAGTTTCATAAAGATCTTGTACTTCGAGTCGTGCGGAATGGCAAAGTCGCCGTTCACTGCCGGGATCCTCAACTGCCACAAGCCATAGTCATTGACCTTGCGGAAAGGGTGTGCTTGGGTATTCCAGTCGTTGAATTCTCCAACAAGAGCCACGCTGGTCACATCGGGAATGTACTCATGGACCACGATCTCCTTGGTCTCCAGGTCACAATGGACACCGTACTTTTCATACGATGAAGCGAAGTCATAAAGGGAGCCCTCCGAATCCTGGAACGTTTTCAACCATTTGCGGAACTTCAACTGACGATCGGTCAATGGCTGCGCGTAGGGCTCCAACCAGGGGTCCAAGTCTAAGGCCCCTTTGATCAAGCTTTTATTGTCTGTCATAACGAATTGCCCTGTGTATATGAATTCCTGCTTCCGGTGAGACTGCGGCAGTAGGATTTGGGGAACTGGGGAAAGTTGTGAAGAGAGTCAAAAAAAGGAGCTGTGCAAATAGTGGGGCGGACTGCGGCCTTATATTGCCTGACCCCACGGATAATATGCGCCTTCGCTGTATCGAATCCATTCCATGTAGGTTTCAGAAGTGCGAAGTCAAACGCGCCCCACTGAGATCCGTACCCCGCTCTACAAGCTGCACTCGCCCCACTTCGAAGCGAGGACAGGGGGAATGGTGGTGAGGCTGTTTAAGGCAGGGGAAGAAAAGGGTAGTCTCAGAGGTGTTTCAGTGCATGCATGTCGATTCTAGGGTCGAACTCGGGCAACTTGTGCAGGTGTATGCACACCTTCTAAAATACGCCCAATTGCTGGTTCTCGGGCCCATCTTCTCAACACTGCTAAGTTGGGGTCAAAGTTGGGGTGGAGCCACCCCAATCGACACTCATATTTGCTGTATTGTCTCTAGCTCCCTCATTTGACTTTGGTCAAAAACATTACTCAGTAAGCACTGAAGTCTACGTCCCAGGTTCTCACTGTAGCGTCCAATCCTGCACTAGCCACCGAGCCCTTTGCACCTTCGTAGGTGAGCCATTGCAAACCACTCACTCCGCTCTTATGGGCTTGAGCGAGTTTGAGCACCTTTGCGGGCCTGGCCACCGAGTACACAAAGAGCCAGCAGTCCAAGCCACCACTGATCAAGTACTTCGAGTCGCTAGTCCATTTGGCATCATTGACTCTGCTGTTGTGGAATGCCCACCGCGTGGTGACTGCCGACTGGTCCTTGGTGGAGTAGAGAGTGTACTTACCGTTGATTTCGGCCACTGCGAGGTATTGTCCATCTGGAGAGACTCTTGCCAAGTTAGGCGCTGCTCGTAAGCTGGGGTACGACACCAAGTGTTTGATATCGTCCAGAATATCGTACTGCTCTGCTCTCTTGTCTGTTTCATTTGTCACGAAAACGACAGAGCTACCTGGAGTCGCGTCTATTGACGAGGCGGTGTACTTCAACTCTGCCTCAGCCAAAAGGACCAAGGTGGCATCGTAGACCTGGATCTTTGATTCCAACAAAACAACCAAATGCTGCGCGACCACGAGGCCCTTTGGCTGGCTGGGCAAGTCAGCGGATTTCTCCAATCTTCCGTTGTCCCACAACTTGAGCTTGTCATCCCAGCCCGTGGTGACAATCTTGCCTTGCAAGGAATTGATACTTGAAATGTAATTTGAATGCGCCTTGTCTTCTGAGGAGTATGGCTTGCACACGGGGTTTAAATGTCCTTTCTGTACGTCCCAGGTGAGAAGCGAGCCGTCAGATGCACCTGTCACCAAACTGCTATTGTTAGTCTCAATAGCCGTCAATGGGCGTTGGTGGCCATAAACAACATTGGCGGGCTCCAGCTTATCATGGCTAAACTGGTTGAAGTGGCCATTCAAGGAAAGAGAAACAACAAAGTTTTTAGTCACTACCACACTGACTTGTTGGTCCTCCACAGAAGAGTCCAGCGACACCACGTATTGAAGTTCCTCTTGCAAACTCTCTGCATTCCACTTCTTCAAGGTACCGTCGGCAGAGGCCGTCACGAATGAGCCAGAGTCCTCAAACCACGACACGGAGTATATGCCACCGTCGTGCGCCTTCTCCTTTTTTTTGATGAACTCTCCCGTTTTGCCGTCGTAAAGCACAATCAAACGGTCGGAGCCCACGGTAACCAACCACTTTCCGTCAGGAGAAAACTTTACCGCTTTGACAGAGTTTGTGTGGTGGTTCCTAGAACTCTTGTCGAACTTGAAAGGTGGGCCTGTGAAGAACACCATCGACTTATCGTCGCCAACTGTGGCAGCCCGGTAGGGTCTCTGGGGTTTGATGTCCACGGCATTGATTGTTTCCGAGTGGCCCTGTATCTCGCCAATGGAATTGCCGGAATCCCACATGAAACAGTGGCCAAACTTCTCTTTCCCGTCACCCACTGCAATGATGCGGGAATTGTCCGCGTCCCAGACCAAGGATTTGACGATACCTCCCAACGCCTGGAACTCACTCTTCAAGTACAATTCGCCGTCTCTGACGCTTGTTTCCCAAATCTTGACGTTTCCCGATTCGTCTCCGGAGGCGATGTAGTTGCCCGAGGGACTGAAGGCGGCGGCTGTGGCAGTCACGGTGTGTTTGGTGAAATGAAGGGGGCTGAGCTTGGACTCCGGGTCCAAGGACCGCACGAAGACCGAGCTTCCGCACGCATAGGCAATTCTGTCGCTATTCTTGTCGTATGACACGAACGTGGACGAGCCTCTGGTGGTGGCGGGCTCGGGCGGGTACAATGCTGTTTGGGTGATCATGGTAGTGGTGAGATCGATTGGCGTACTACGCTCACTAGTAGCGCGCGCTATACATTGCAGGCTAATCCAGGCACCGCTACTCGATAATTCTATGCTCGTGGTGCACTTCTTGCTCATGCCTTACTGCTTCTTCCACTCTTTCCAACGTTTTATTGTACAATTCCAGTGCTGGCCATGTGCTGTACATGACCAGAGCAACACTTGCCCGTAGTATCAACGACTGCTGTGGTCTTATCTGAACCGCTGCGTGAAGATTCTTTCAACGCCCACCTCTTCGTATTCAGCCTTGCTAACCCACATCTGGTGGAAAGTTCCCAAAGAGGCGAGCACACTGCCTCCGATCCATGTTTGGTTTGTTCTCTCGTTGGCGTTTCCTATAGCATGGATTCTGATCTTCAAGCCCGGATTTGCATTCAGCAATTCGCTATTCAACCTGTCCGTCAACTGCGGAATCAACGATGTCCCGCCCGTGATGATAATATTATTTGCGATGGCCGTTCTTAGGTCAATGTCCACCGATGATATGGCGTGCGCTATCAACTGGGTGATTCCTCTTACCGTCTTAGTGGAGGGGGCGCTTTCAGGAGTCGAGGCAGGTGTGTTCTGGGCTGCATCCGCTTTTCTTGCTCTTTTTATGGGGCGGTAGTCGTCGTAGGGGCTGCTGATGGAGAGCTCTCCGTTGTCCGCAGGGTACTTCTCCTCCAAGGCCTTATCTTCGAAGCCATACGCGCCAGGGTCGAACAAAGCGTCCGCCAAGCCAAATCGCTCCTCCGTCACCTCAATGGACTGGCCACTGGGGAGCTCCAAGGATCTGGTGTTGCTTTCGTCTTCGTACAACTCCTTGACTTTGGCGGCCTGTTGCGCGTTGGTGGTCTTCATGGCCTTCTGCGGCGTTTCTAGCATCACTTCCTTGAACTCTGCAAATATTTTTTGTTGCTGGTACTTGTCAAACGACTCAGTGACGTTTTCAAGGGTTCTGGGAGTGTATTGAGCTGCTGCGGGGTATGCCACCGCCGTCTTGTCTTTGATCCTGTACCTTGGGGTCAAGTCTGCCTCAGGAAACTTGCTTTTGATGAGGTCTTGGATGTGGTCATTGAGAAACTGACCGCTGTAATTTGTCTTCACGGAGTTTTTGAGCAAGCAGATTCCATCCACAATGGGCACCACACTTGCGCAGTCATGGCCTATGTCAACCACAAGACACGTCAGCCTGCCCTGCTGGAAAGACACACACGTGGGCTGCTTAGCCAAAAAGAGAGCGGGAAACTCGAATTCTTCATAAATGGTTTCCACCAATTTCTGCCTATACTGCTGGTCCGCCCACACAGGCTCTGTGATCAAAATCGGTTGCTCCAGGTAGTCTAGTTTCAACACGTCATCGAAATAGTATCTGAGTTGCGCAACCATGGCTTCCCAATCTTCCACCAAGCCGTCGCTGACGATAGGCTTGATCTCTCTTTTTGCTTTGGGAAAGTCAAGGCTGGTGTTGAACAATTTTCTGCCGTCTTCATCCTGTGCGTACCACGAAGGCACGATGACCCGGGGAAAATCGTCGCCGGCAAAGCCTATACGCGTGGTAGACGAGCCGAAGTCTAGAACCACGGCATTGATCTCGTCGCCTCCGTACACGGTGGCGGATGCTACTGCTGAAGACATGTGGATGGGTGTTTTTTCTGACACTGCGAGTATTGATTACATCTACACGAGTCACGTGACGCAGTGTATCCAGGTGTTTTCGCTGGGTTTTCTTTGGGCTTCCTTGTATCTTCAGTCTTGGAATATACTAAATAAGTCGTGGCTACATTATTACAAGAGCTTGGTCTCAGACTCGATCAAGTCGACCAAGAACTCAGCCTCCAACCTCTTTCTTCCCTCTCTCACCCAGTCGTCAGCCAATTGTCTGGTCCAACCCTTCAAGTTGGCCACTTCTTCGACGGCGGTGTCCAATTCGCCACGCGACAAACTCTGTTGCACTCTACCAATCACAGACTCGATGTCTTTTCCGTCTGGTTTAGCTCCCTTGACTGGCATCAAAAGCTTGGAGAAGAAGATCGAGGCCAAGTGGCCCAACAAACCTGCGTTTGGAGGCAACAACGATGCGGATCTTAACTCAGGCGTGAGCTGTTCCCATGCCGATAATAACTGTGGGGTAGTCAAGATCGATTGACTGCTCTCTTTGTTGAGCAAGGGCTTCAACTCCTCCACAGCCAATGCAATCAACTCGTCATTGGACTTGCTGCTAGACTGTTGCAACTTCTCGACATATGGCTTGAAGTTCTTGGCTGTGGCTGTCTCAGATGTATTGAACAATAACGACCTCAAATTAGACACCGCTTGCTTAATCAGAGACTTGGAGCCGGCGGCAGAAACTTGCTTCTCCAAGTCGAGAGCAAAAGCTTCGAGCTTCTCCAATCTGGAATTTATGGCATCCAAATTTTTTAATCTGCCGTTCCTTTCTTCGTCGATCTGCTCTTTAATGGAGGCTTCGAACCGCTTGGTTTGTTCGACACGAACCATGGTCGTGGCATTGACAGCAGCTTGGCTGATGGCTCTCTTCACTGCATCCACTTCGACCTCAATTCTCTCCTGGTACTTCTTCTCCAAGTTGGCCTTCTCAGTATTGAACTGGTCTAACATTGACTGGGTTAAGTCCAACTCTTTTTTAGTGTGGGAGGTGAGTAATTTGACCTCTGAATCCTTCAATTTCTTCTGCAACTCTTGTTCAAAAGAGTCGTTTAATGCAGCCAATTTGGCTGACAAGGCAGTGATGTTGTCGCTAATTTTCTTCACCAACGTACTCTTGTTAGGTCCGAGGTTGCTGCCGTCAAGCAACGCAAGCAAGTCGTTGAACGAGTCAATGGTTGCTTGGACAGAGCTGTCGCAGATGCCACTTCCGGCAGTCAAGGAGACAGATGGAATCTTGTCAAATTTGTTGGAGGATTCGAATTCAACTGGTTTTTGCAATTGCTCCACTGGAAGAGATTGTTCTGGGCTAAACTTTTTCTTGGTCTCCTCGACAAATTGCTCCCCTTTCTGCTCTATTGTGTGCGATAACTCCTTTATCTCTGCCTTGGAGAGCTTGGCGGTGAGCTTCTCCCAGGCCTTCTTCAAGTCTTCAACGGACCCATTTTCGATAACATCAATGATCTCATCGTGATATGGCAAGTCGTATTCAATAACAAGGTCCATTACTCGGTCGTTCTTGGATGCAACAAACATAGTGCCGCCGTACACCACAGAGGAGTAGAAGACCGCCTTGAGCAAGAACCCAAAAAGAGAAAACTTTTTCTTTTTTGGGCTGGCGTTGTTTTCGTGCACTTTCTCTTTGACCGCCTCGTTCACTGCTCCGGTGGCCAACTTGGCTCCCATGGGCGTCACATGAACCTTGTTGATCTCGTTCTTGACAGGCTTAGAAGTCACAGGCTTTTCCGTCGGTTCCTGAGGAATGCTGAGCAACCTGGGCGAATTGACAAGCGAGCGCCGTGCCACCTGCGAGATGGCATGTGGTACCGTTCCTTTCTTGGCTGCACTTAGCATGGTGGATGTAGTGCTGGGGTGGTGTTGGAGTGCGACTTGATAAAAATGATTCTTGACCAACCATTTCGTGCTGGTGCACGGGTGCTCACCGCCGCGGGCTCACTTGGTTGGACGGCCTAGTCTAGGTCTGCACTACCGTGACAATATTCTGTAGGGAGCTTACTCTGGAAGTGTGAGACTCTAGCCTTTTCAGTCTCCATGCGGCTCTCACCATGTGGAAAAACTTTTGCATCGACTGGCATTCTAACATGGTAAGAATTTTGATGAATTGAATGTACGTGGTGCTCGGTTTCGAAAACTCGAAACAGCTAATGTGCTTACCAAATGGCCACCGCGTCACCGTTTGACAATAGTGCCAGATCCAGGCCGTGGTAAAACTAGCTATACGGATAGGGCACAGAATGATCTATACGAAGTATAGAGGATCCATGCAAAATAGGTGTTTACTGTGTGGGGGAAAGAACACTCAAGTATCACTATTTGCTCTCGTTATTCACATACCTGAAAGAAAGTATTTGGGGCATAACATTAGAGTACTAGTTTGAGAAGTTGTGCAACACGAATAATGGCTGGATCTGGCCTTACCAACAATCGCCGAAGTTGCTGTTCAATGAAGTGTGGCCTATTTTTTGGGGCCAGCTCGAAGGGGGCCGATATCAAAGTATGTGTATTTCATCGTGCACTTACTTGATCTCGAACTTCCTCACTCATCTTTGTAGTAGAAACCTGTCTGTTTCAGATTGCTTTTTACCATGAGCCATGTCGCTTGCAGTATGCGGCTTCCACGGATATCCCGATCTCTGTCTTCCAATCACGCAAAAATGGTGCCTTCTCCGGGCACTTTGGTCCTTCAACCAGCATCAAAATGATGTTCAGAGCTTGGATTTCTCGGCAATGAAAGTATCGTGAGACCTTTTACCTCACAAAAATTGGTCATCAAGTCATATCTCAGACTTGGGTATTTTAGAATTATCAAAGCTTGAGAAGAGACTTTTTGATCTAGCTTTAGTTTAGCAATTGGTGGCACCTGGCGAAAATGACTCTGCTTCAACTCACATAACACGTCTTGCCTAATCTGTCGGTTTTCTGGAAAACCTCAATTGCTTGTCCACTTCGAGACTTAGAATCGAGGATTTAATCAAGATCACCTGATCATGCCTGCGGAAATAGCTTGTGCCATGGAAGGCATGGCTTGCTGATGATCCACGGGCACAGCAAGTACCGTCCGAAACCCTAAATCGTTGCAGCCCAAATACAGTGAAGCGTGGCATCAGCACTGAGTTTCATGCTACATGTCGAGTTAGGCGGGTGCAACTCCGGAGTGTGTAGTCCAAGATGCAACTTCCAGCGCTGGCTCAGACCACCGAGCAATGTTAATTCTATGAAGCAAGCTTCAGGAAATTATGCAGTAGCTTGTACTCTTCACGTAAGACCCTTACCAGAGCTGCAAGTAACATTTTTCCAAGGGATGTTCATAGCAGCTTCAAGACGCAAGGCACCACGGTACTTCAGAACAAGCAATATAGTTGCTACCCAAAAGAAGCCTGGTTCTCGTGCTGGAGTGGGAAACAGATGGGCTGTGGATGGATTACCCGGAGACTGTTCGATGAAACAAAATTCTGCATCTCATGCACTTTGATACTGCTGCAACTATTACAAGCACTTCAACCGAACCGATATGCTGTGTGAACCAAGGGTGGATCTAAGCACCCTGGGCCACCAGTACTGCTCTTCGGATAATCTTAAGCATCTCAAGGCACTATAGATACTCGATCCAAGGATACACTCAGTACCGATACCACCACTCAACTGGCACTCGAAAACATCCGTAAGCCCGCTGAATTAACGAAGCTTTCTTAAGCACATACATCTCACCTATGGTCAGAGGACAGTGCGGCGCGCAGGATTGGGTGCAAAACATGTCCGGTATCGGTCATGAGCGCACGCCTAGTATCACTGCTGAACAGGTGATACGATGAGCAGCAGCCAGGAATTCGGTACTCACAAAGTAGTTGCATTCTCAAACGGGCCACAGCAAGATTCGAAAAGTCCAAATGGACTTCTATAGGCTAAACACCGGTCTTTTCGCAAGAAAGCGGCAATTTGAGTCCAAAAGTCAATTAAGTCGTACAGCAATGAATGATTCATTCATCAATGGCTCGATGCTATTTTTAACTCCACCCGGCACTCTGAATCTTGTGCATCCCAATTATGGTTTGCAGGCGCCACATTTGCCTATACTTTCGCGTGATTCCTTAGCAATCTGGCGTGCATGCACGTCGTGGTCACACGGAGGAGTGAGTATCAGCAACAGGTTGCACTATTGCTGAAAATTCCCAGATTAGTGAAGTTTCGAGGTGCCGAGAGACTTCTTTGATGGATGTGGGTCAGAACTTATGTGTAAGCGGACAAACAGCCGAGGTTCGGGCACTACCGATACATTACTCCGAACTTGCGTACTGCTCATCATGCTTATAAACGGGACTTCTCTATGGTCTTTTCTCTCGCATTCCACTCGCTCAGCTTCACCTTTCATGCAATTGTGGGGGTTCGAGCGTTTTCTGTCACCAACTACGTCATCGCACGTCAGCGCATGCAATGCGATGCTATTTTTGTGCGCTCGTAGATATTTATAGATGGCTGCAAAATATAAAAGCTGGTCTTCCCTAATGATTTCTTCTCCATCATATAACAAGCACAACCAATTCAGAGAACTCCTAACCATGCAATATCTCCCATTTTTGAACATTCTCGCCGTCGCACTCGCAGGCCAGTCCATTGGAACTGTTCTTATTAGATCTGGCTCCCAATACCAGTACGCCCTGTTGGGTGCCGATGGCAGCAACGTGGTTCCCAACGGAAAGCCAGCTTTGAAGTTGGTTTTGAATGACGACGGGTCTTTGGTCGACACCACTTCCCAGAAGTATGTGAACATCGGATCGGACGGATACGTCACATTGTCGGATGAGGCCCAGAAGGGATACTCCATCAAGGACAACTACTTGGCCCACGACCTGAACAGCGGTTTCGGAGTTGAGAACAACAGAATCGCTTTTGACAAGAGTGACTCAGACTTCTTGGGCGTGGCAGTGAGAGTAATGGACTCTAAGAAGACCGACGATGTGGTGCCAAAGGGCAAGGAGGAGCCTGCCAAGACTAGCGAATCTGCTAAGACCACAACTGTTGCCAAGAGCAAGCCTACTCAAGCCGCAGAGACTAAGGAAGGCAAGTTCGGCCTCGTTGCGATCCACTCCGGATCTAATGTGCAGAACGCACCTATCAAGAAGGTGGAGAGCCACCCCCACGTCTTCTCCGTGGGCGGAAATGAGGGTGAAGATTTGCAGTTGACATTTGGCGAAGACAAGACCACTTTGATTGACCAGAACGGAAGAGGTATCAACTTGGACCAGAACACCGGCGAATTGGGAGATGTGGCTCCCTTCGGCCGTCAACCTGCCACCACCGGCTTCTCCATCAAAGACGGACACTTGGCCTACAACGGCAACACTGCATGGAACGCATGTCCTTCTGGAGGCGACAAGTTGTCTTTGTCCAACAAGGACTGCACCGGTGGAACCTCCATTGAATTGAGAGTTGTCTAAGTGTCCACACGAAACGAGAGTTGTCTAAGTGTCCACATGAAATGATTATGAGTAATGAATAGCATAAAGATGTTTTGGAAATTTCACATTCGTAGACAAGTCCTACAACCCAACATAAGGTTCGCCATAGAGCTATGCAAGACAACGCGAAGTGTGTTGTCTTTGATTGCAGTGAAGCACTTGACTTCCACACAAGTCAGGATAATCTAATAACAATTCAAGTGTTCTGCAGGCATATACAAAGGATTTCTACTACCAATTACGTGAAATGCTCTTAGGATTCTTCTTCATCTACATCAAACAAGTATGTTTCTGCTACATCAGAGATGTTGAGAGTGCCACAATTGTTACCTTTAGGTTGAGTATATTTTGCCATTGGAGATATCCTAGACCATCACAAGGCCATAATGATAACATACAAGGCGCATCTAAAAATGCAACGATCCGCCTAAAATACAACTTATTAGCGGTTTTTGGATCAAAGTCAAACGTCCTCAACAAGATAGGTGCACAAATACTAAGTGTATCTCACATTTTGAAAGGCACCAGTAGGATCTCAAAAATAGACATATCAGCATGCTGAATTGGAATTCACAACAGAAACTAGTATCGGCTCATGAAAAGATCTTGAAGGATGTGCATTGGAAAATGTCCTTGGTTTGAATGTACCTCCAAAGTGAGGGCCACATGTGAAGACCGAGAATTAAAGCAAGTAGCTGTGTTAAGTCTGTATCTTATAACTGCAATAGGTACCAAGAAGCAGTTTTTCTTAACAGTACGTGTTTTAAGAAATTTAACTGGGGCAATTAGATACAACACCACAGAGAGGCTGATGAAGAAGGAAACTACAGTAATGTCTGTGAGTATTCAATTTCATGGCGGCTGTTCTCGAAGATCTAGTCAGCCTTGCGGTGGAACCGTGGCGAAAGCTAAATGACACAGTTTTTGACCTTGAGTGCATAAATTGTCCCTTTAGATGTCAGCAAATATGCTTTTTGCACGTACTGTAGGATCGAAGCTATCTATATGAAGGGCTCAGATGAAAGGACTACTACTCTGAAATCTCACTGCACCCAAAGAAAACAGGAAGATTTAACGTTCAGATCTAAAGAATTATTGTGTTGCCTAGGCTTAACGTTAGTAGCAAGGGTTTTGTTCTAGGGGCTCGCCACCTGGACGGACAGTTTCCAGAAACGGAAGCCTCAAAGGTGTTCTGGAAGGCTACGAGTGGATGTTCAGCAGATTAGCTAAAAGAACTTGATATTAATGTTTATCTAGATCATCATGAATTGTTGTGTTTGAACTCCTTTTAGAGTTCTGTCCTTCCAACACCTGAGGCGTGAACGCCTTTACATATCCTGGATTTCTTATCTCTGGTTGCTCCGATGATACGGATTTTTTTAGCAGCCTGAAGTTTTTATCAGCCTAATGCCGAGGTTGCTCTAATGCATCTAGTAGGTGCTATCGCTCATTTTTGTAACACAATTTACAAGCACACTAGAATGAAACATCTAGTATCATAGGATTTGACTAACGGGCTTCTCTGATTATATTTTTAAAAAGACTGCCTAATTTCAAACTAGTTGCTTGAAAATTAGTCTCACGTGACTATTATGTGCAGAAAAGACTCAGACCTGGAACTATCGGAACCCGATAACCACAATAAGGTTAAGGTTCGGAAAAACCCGAACCCAACAAAATCGATGAGGTAGCTCGGGATTATCCGAACACCATAACCTCAATGAGGGTTAGTGCTCGGAGCTATCCGAACCAAATGAGGCCAGAAGGCCTTCCCGACAGGGTTACCCTAGTTCAACTGAGAAATTATAAGACCGGCAAGTCACCCGACAGGGAATGCTCTTATTCATGCAAGAGCATTAGATTATACATCAAGATAGGATATGTTTTTTAAAAAAGAAACTAACCTCCTCGAAAGTAAAATACATGTTTTATTAGAATTATTATACGACCTGAGGCGTTAGCTTGTATTCGCAATAGGTGAAAGCTTCTAACGGCTTGTCAATGATATGGATCGTTTCCAGGAACGATGCCTCGAAAGATATTTAGTGTGTTTAGAAGTAATCTGACGGCTACTGATATAGTAGGAACTCACGCGTGCAGAGAGTAAAAGTGCTGGTGTTTGTTGTTATCAAATCACATCTTACATTGTAATCTTGTAAATGCGTCCTTAAGCAATGGAGTTCTTGGCCAGCTCTGCTGCGCTCTTTCGCTTATATTTTCCTTCTTTATTGCAATTCTGCATACAACTGGGCTGGACCTCCGGTTCAAACTTTGTTGTGTAAAGATAATAACACCCTAGCTGCATCGAACTTCGGAGAGTTCGGTGCACCATATATTAACCATGGGGAAATGGCCAGTGATTGTCGACCTCCATTGTGCAATGTTCTCATTGTAGCATCAAGGTACGTGAGTACCTCGTCTTCTTCATTGGTGTCAAACAGAGGAATCTCTGGTGTGTCAGGATCCTCAGTGGCTACACGTGGAGCACTTCTTGTGGGTCTGGTTGAGGGAGCCATTGTAGTATAATCCTATTGATGGAGTTGATTACTTATAAACATGGGCGGCAGCTCCTCCTTATATATTGGAGTGGACCTTCACCCAACAATTACCTCGAGTGTATACACCTACTGGATAGCTCAACATGGAGCTCAAAGTTTCTCTTTGAGGCAACCCGAGTTAGGTGCGATGCATAAATTGCGCACTCTCAGACTTTGACCTCCAACATGTTGTATTCCTGTACATAGCCGACAGTCCTCGGTCCTTGATATTCCTGTTCCTTTGTCCTTGTCCTGTATGAGAGATTGGGTAAACCTCATGTCTAACAGTCCTGTTGCGGTTATACCAAGTAGAAAGTACTGTTTCCCGACCGTTCAACGTTAGTCAAGCTACTTAGGGCCACAGTGAGTAATACCGTGGGAGACTCTGTGTGAAATTATGGTGTTGCAATCTTTTTGCAACCATATCTGTTGAGAAAAAGTTCGCGGCTCTGCACAATTGCGCTGTAGGCCATTGCTGTTCACGCGGACTTCGGTCGTGCTCTCTGAAAGGTGGGCTTCAAAACTCTCTAACGTCCTTGTGCTCTTATGGAGGATGCCTTTGACAGGCTACGATGAATGTTTGTGTTGAGATCGGAACGTTAACATATTTTGTGATGGCGAACGACTCTAGGATCAAAGCAGCACACGCGATTGTGTATCATTTGGAAGCCAGTCAGTTGTAAGCGCCTGGTGTTAGAGATTCAAGCTAGAATGTACAGAATGCGCCAGCTGCTGTGTGGGGAAAATAGAAGCATCCGGGGAAGTGGATTTGCGATTGTATTCGAAGCTAAGTTCGAATAGAACTGAGGTGACTAGCACTACACACGAAGCCTTATTCTCAATTTGAACCGAACCGTCTTTTAATCTGCCAAAGGACTCAAAACCATATTTGGTAAGTGGGATAAAGGTGTGAATGTGCGGAAAAAAGGATAGAATACAGATTAATGGAACTAAACATTCTTCTACAGCAGAATGCTTGAACTTGTCTTGTCCTTGATGTTTTTACCGACCTATCCCAATTAACCTTGACCTTTTTTTACTTATGGAAGAAATTGCCACTCAAGTAATATTTAAATCAAATCCTGGAATTCAAGCTGGGGTACAATGTCATAGCCTACAAAACATATACCAAAAAATACCTAGTAGGTAAGCGACATCTTTGACCAGCTCATCCCAAACGTCGAAGCTTCATTTTCCAACCGAAAAGACAGGATGGTTTGAAAGCAAAAAGACTCCAAAGGCAACACCATTTTGTTCGCAGAGGCAGCAGCAAAAAATCGACAATCGCTTCACGATGTTGTGTCATGGATACATCTGAAGATTTCCCTTTTTTGACTGTCTCTGATTTTTGATCTGCATACCGTTCATGTTCAACTGCTCTCCATAGGCTTTAAGTAAAGTTCTGTTGGGGTGCATTGAAAATAACCTTGGGACTTATCTTTATTCAAGATGTAGATTCGATTGGTTCTTCCCCTGCAAGCGAAGACTTCAATGTCTAGGACCCTAGACTCTTCATTCAACTTAACTGCAAAACTTTCAATATCTTCACTATAGGCAAGAAAATTATTAACAATGCCAAAAGTTTTCAAAACACCCCCCTTATCTACAGTACGAGCCATTTGTTTATGCAAACTGAACACGGAAGGAACGAAATTTCCCTGCTCGTAAACAACAAATAAATCATTTTCGGGAAACCGCTTACGTCCTAAGGGCTTCAATTTGCCGTCAATTTTTACATGGAAGACAAGGCCAGGGTCTGCACTAGCAGTAACAGCAGCAAGGAGGACCAGGATCAAGTAAGATGCTTTCATGGTTATTGTGCTGCTTAAGAAGATACGAGCTCTTATATAGGGCAGGATATTACAAGCACATTGTTCTTGACAGATTTGAAATCACACATTGTGTTCGGAATTAGGATATCGGTGAACATGACCAGTCGCTTGCAGATATCCTGCATGCTTGAGGCCTAGGCTTCAGTTGCGGGAAAAGTAGCCTTATAGAAAGTCCTCTGCTTCAGGACACCAAAGTAAAGAGCTGTGGCTTTTTATTGTACACATTCTTTGCAGACTCTTGGTAGCAAGCAGTTTACAGGTATCGTGTACTAACCAGTATCACTCGACATCAATACTCTTGGGCATACTGGACGCTGCAGCCAAATGAGTGGTTTCGCCTGGCCGTATTCAAAGGTGGTCGAGCTGTACCCTCCATCATTTGCTTGAGTTTGGGAGAACACTCACATGAGAAGAGGGTATCACGCACACCATGTGCACCTACTACCTCGGACTCGTTCATCCTGTCACGATACTGTACAAAAATGGGCAAAATGGGGCAGCAAAATGCCACATTTTTTCTTTCATCGGTTTTGAGATCGGCTTAGTATTTCAAATCGTAAAACAGCTACACTGATAAAGCCTCGGAGATGGGCAGCAGCTCACGCAACACCTGTAAGTTCGGAATTACTCAAGCTCATTTGCAGTCGCCTGTACAGAGTTTGAAGCATTCAGATTTCATTGCTCTGGGAGGACTTGCGTGATAAACAAACCCTTTGTTAATCGGGATGGATAAACGTCTCCGGATGCTCAAGTGATAGTTACAGTTGTTGAAAAGCTTTAGGGACCATGTGAAGACGATAACACTCAAAAGGGCTTGATGAACCTTTCATCAGCTCATAAGCAAAATAAGGCACGACATGTCAGACTACAAGTTTTCTGCAACACCTCATTAAGCACACAGTTACCGGTACCAGATCTTGGAGGCTACGTTAAAAAAGAGGAGCTGCACCTTTGGCTAGTCTTGCGCATTTAGAAAAGACCTCTGGTATTTCCCTTTCAACCACCAGATTTGTTGATTTGAGATTCCGCCAATTATACACAGCACTGCTAGCTTCTGAGTAATACTTACATTCCATGATGAAGACTCCTCTATTCACAGCGTCTTTCTGTGCTCTCAGTCCGGGAATCAAGTTTCTACCGTCCTCTCCACAGTTTTTAGGAAGATCTCTATTCTACGGCATTTGAGTTCCTCTATACCCCAATCGTTGAGCCTAATGTACCTCCTGTGCTCTCTGCCCTGTAACACACACAAGTAGGGCAGAAGATTCAGAACTCTGAAATCACTATCGAACTCGAACTTGAAAGGGTTTACGTCTGAGCCATAAACTAACATATCGTATTTAATACCGAGATGTTTCACTTCGAAGTCTTCCCAAGTAGTAGCAACACCATCCTTAATGGTGAAGGCGGTAGCAGGAGTATACGGGGGCTCTTGAAAAATAAGAATATTACATTCATTAATCTCCCTGCCACTGAGCGGCCAAAGGACTCCGTTATAATAGCCATGGAATATCTTGACAATTTCAGTTGTGGCCCATGTCGTTATGAAGACAAGTAAAGACAGAAGCAATAAAGAAGTCTCCATGTTTGTGGTAAGCGAGCTTTTGCATTTGGCAAGCACGTTTGAGCCCCTTTACTAAGCTATGAGCGTTGAGCTTTCTTGAAAATTATGCATGCCTTGGTGGTCAACTGTGTCATGACCAGCACCATGCATCATTCCTGCATGCACCCATCTATAAAATATCCGGAATAGTTACCTATCAATTACGTAGAAAGTGTGGGGTAGAAGCTTAACATCTGTGTCTATAATAAGTCTATTGCTGGCGTTTTCTGCTTCAACAAAGCCACCATCAGGCCAGTCTATCAAACCTGCTTGACCTGCCGCACACTTTAAGTTGAAACGCTCATTTGTCGGCCCCAAGTATGCCTCCTCGGCAGATGGCCTAATCTGTAGACAGTATGCCCTTGTTCAGATAATGCTCAAGTCTAAAGACGCTTTTAAGATGCATGGCATGCACATTGCACCGTCCTTTTTGAGCAGTAGCAAAGTCAATTTCACACCAGAAGGAGCAGGTCAAAGGCACAAACCAACATTTAATGAGTGGAAATTAGAAAAGTAGCAACGAACAAAGAAGTAGATAGCATTAAGTTTAAAAAGTTAAAAGGGTTATCCAAGAAGTAGAAAGTGTTAATCAGAGAACAAGACAACGTTTCTAACGCCGAAAAATTAACGAAATTCGCTCAAAGCAATGATGTATGGAACACCTATCTTCAATTTAGCAGTGAAAGTAATTAAAACTTCCCGGAGTTTCTAATTGCTTCGAAAATTATCGCAGAAGATCTGAAACAATGGTGCACTGCCAAACAATAGGCGTTTCAACAACCACCGACCTTGGCTGATATAAAAAGCAGCAAAAGTGTCTTCTGGGCTTTTAAATCTTATCTCTACAACCTTCTGTAATCCCATCACTATCTGTGTGGTATTACTCTTGAATCGTCCAACTGATACTCATGCAAGCCCAGTCCGCGCTGTTGCGCTCACTCTACAAGATGGCCACGCTCATAATCAAGACTCATTCACCTCAAAAAATGTGGCGCATTCGAAAAGGTTTGCCAAAGGACACCCTACACCTTTCCATCGTGTGCATTTTTATTGCTTGCCTTATCACCCCTTTTATTTGTTAGCGTCGTGAGGGGCAGCAACAAACTATCTGTCGAGCGCGCTCATAGCGAGCCTGAAGAGCAGCATTGATACTGTTTGAAATAAGGGTCTATTCCCGCAAGTGGCTGAAGAATCGTCTTTCGGACTTTGTGAATTGAGAATGAATATGCCCTTATCACGAAGGCATCCATCAATATCTGAAAGTGAGTGATAGGAGATTTCTTTGCCGAAGCCACATTATGCGAGTTGCAGCTTTTCTAACTATGCATGACGGCTCCGCTTACTGTCACGCAAGGTTAACGAAATGCTAACCTGTGTATTGTATTTTGTTGCAAAAACACACTTCGTATTTTTTATCTGTAACAAATCCACTATCCTCGTACAATGCATTGTGATTGGTTTCCAGAAAGCCATTTCTCGGCACCAACCTTCCCTTTTGCAGGATACTGCTCAAGTCCGCACCTGCTCACAGTTTCTTGCATCTTGCATCCGGTAGGTCATGCACCAACTTTCTGGTTCCCATCTTATTTAAGACATACTGCGGCCTTTGTAGGAGATTTTCATCCAATGAAAGCCACTCAACTGCTTGCAGCTTCTCTTTATGCAGCAGCTGCCTCGGAAACCCCTATTCTCTCATTGACCCTCTTTGCAAAAGTTAATGACACCTTTGTTCCTCTTTCCAGCAAGTTTAAAGGTGGGGCCATGGGTCATCCGAACGTATTATCACATGGGAACCCTGATGCTATCCCTAGTGAGTTTATGTTAAAAAAAGATTACGCCTACGCTATCACCGATCCTAACAGTGGATACCTCGGGCGCTTAGCATCCGAAGTTGCTTTCGGTCCTTTCATACATCTGGATAAGATAAAGTTCGACGATAATATGAGGGCAGAAGGCCATTATTATTCGTGTGACGTTTTCAAAAACAACGTGCGTGGGATATTTCACGTGCCTCAAGCTCTCAGCTGTTTTGCGGTTGAGCTTTACCTCTTGCCGTTTAACAAGACCTTGGGATTTGCTGTAACTGATTGGAACAAAAAAAAAAGTAGGGGATTGGTACCCAAGAAAGACAGAAAAAACTTGCCGAAGAAAAAAGACCAGTTTAAGTCGCCACTGGTGCCTCCTCATATCACAATGGTGCTTTATTTAAAGCTCCATACCAGATTTTTTCCGCTCTTTGGTCATGTCCCTTTTGCATTCAACACGAAACACAAGATTTTGTCTTACAAATACCCACATTCGACGCCGACCAACCTCACCTTACATTTAGACTATGCTATCACAGTATACAACTTTACTTTACAGTACTTGGGGTTTGAAGATGACCGTTTTGTCTTTGGCTCGACTGTGCCTCCGGCTAACTTGGTCTTGGACAAAAAGATGCGAGTTTGTAATAAAAAATTCTACTCGTGTCCAAGCGTTGAGGATGTGCGCTTGATCACAACCAAGAAGTATGATTATTGTTTCGAGGTAAAAATCTTCCTCTTGCCTTATAAATCAATACGCAATTCTAATGCAAAGAAGTTGCCTCACCGAAACGATCATCAACGAATTATGCCACAGCGCAGGGATGCAGAGGACACATTGACAGGGCTTGATTATTGAAAAACATAGTTGCTCACTCGCAGATACGAAGGTTCTCTGTTGAAAACGTTTTGGATTTGTTGCGTTGTTCTGGTGGTGACTTTTCCTTTGGCCTGGTTAAGTTTTACTGTGTATTAAAAGAGAGCAGAAGAGCTTTGTTTTAAAGAAGTACGTCACATAAACTAACATCGTTTGATTAAATCCTTGCCAGTCAAGATGAACGATACCTACATGTTCTGTGATTTTATTCTAAAGTGGATGTGTGAGTTATAGTTTGAATGACGTGGCGGCCAAACCGTTTGGAAAATCAGGAGTTCCCGTCAATTGTAAACTCCTTGGTTGGGGAAGAGAAGTATTGGTCACAAGTAGGATGCTCAATTCAGAAACAGCGTACCAATAGAGCAAACTAATTCGTTATAAACAAAGTCGATCATGAAAAAGATAGCAAGGGCATCCCGGACTAATTACTACCAGAACTATGCTTGTGGTGTAGACGAAAGACTAATGAATCGGTAGTCGGGTACTCTTCTTGTATGATGCAGTTCAATGCGAGATTGTGCGGAGAATTCAAGTTGCGACGTGCGCCTTAGTGCCTCTTACGCATACTTGGAAGGGAGGCTTTGCCTTCCAAAACCCACGCTAATTTTCCACCTTTTAGACTTATATAAAAATATGACACACAATACTTTAATTGCGTTTCCGAGCCCACATTTATCCTCAAACGCATGAATATCCCCGAAGATCGATGCTATACACTGTCAACAGGTGTGATTCTCTGTATTGTCTCTAGCGAATCCAATACGACATTCCTGTACCCGCACACCCTGCTTCGAAGGGATACTTTCAGTATTTCAAGAGCCCATAATTGCGGGGCTCTCTTTATGACCGGCCCCTGCTGATGTGGGGGTTCTGTTTAGCATTTGTAGGGTGAACCTTCGTCCGATCCTGTCAACGAGTACCTAGCTCGTGCAGAGGTAGGGTACTTCGTGGATTGTGTGCAGACCAGTGAAGCACTATGTGCAAGTATCCATCGGGTGAAGAGTTTTCACCCGCCTCACCAAAGTGGAACCTTGGTCTGTGGGTGCAACTTACATATCCCTGTATAGGAAAATATACTAAAACATAGGTTGAAAGTTCCGCGTGATAAAGTGGTCGCGCGAACAATAGCACTCGTGATGCCTGAAAGGATGCAGCAGCGCGCGTGTTTTGCAGTCAGTCTTGCCAAGAGCGGCATCTCAAGACACGATTCTTTAGGAGCGCCGCAGAGCACTGGCCAGTGGTGACTTCAGGTTAAACAGACAAGGGTTTTCACAGCTAGACGTAAACAAACTTCAAGGGTGTTTACGGTAGAGCAGTTGGATCTAACTAAGGGCTTCAGAGCGTATTGTCACGGACATACACCGTTCATGACACATCTTTTCCCTGCAACACCAATTTGAAACGGGTGTCGCGAAGTTGAGTGGATTCAGGTAGTGCGCGACTCATGCAGCAGATGACAGCGCCACAGCGCCTACCCGTGATCTCAGAAACACTGCCCCACAAACCGAGAGTTCATACGGAGATTTTAGTGGAGCAGAGCATCTCGAAGGTCCAACCCTGCTTAATTGAACTAACTTTCTTTAACCATGAAAAATTGACCGCCAAGTTATTAAAAACAAACGATGCACTCAGAACCGCGGAAAGAAGGTCGGGCACTGGCACTGAGTGGGGGACACTCTCATTACGCGTGTTGAAGAATGGTAAATTAACCTCAATTTACGAGGCCTGAAAGCCCGTGGTATGCACTGAGCCTGGAATAAGCCGACTTCACGGCGGACGAGCGTTTTTGGTACAGATGTTAGCCAAAAGAGAGACGGGTAAGTGGTACCCGGGCAACAAACCATATTGAAAGCCATGCAATGGATAACTCCGCCACAAGACGGCAAAATGTCAGGGCAACCCTTACTTCATTCTTACTTTCGGATATACCAATACTACCTCACCCTTCGGGAGGTGTGCAATTCATGTGTTCGTGTGCTAGTTCACCACGCAACTACCAAAGAAATTGGCAGATCACGTGGTCATGTGCGTCATGCTCATGCGCACTAATGTACTGCTCGAACGTGCACCAAAAACGCGAATCGTGAGTGGGTGTAAGACGCATGTGGAGCGGCCAAAAAGTTGGCCGCAGTGCCTTGGAATGTTCTATCACCGAGAGGCGCTAATGCGGAAAAGATTACTGCAAATAGGGATCTCAGTCATGCAGGCTTTGTAGGCCAGCAACGCTATCGAGTACCATGCCCTACCAGTAGGAATTCTAAAAATAAGCCTCAATACTTCGAAAAAGGTGTATTTTGTTTATTCCCACAAGACATCAGTATTCGAGGCAGTCTTACTACACCAATGATGGATGCGGGGTCCCTACACGGCAATGTTTAGTACGCTAGCGCATTCCACGGTCAAGTGTTCTACCTCGAGTGCACAGTAAAGTGTGGTTCTAAGCAAGAACGAAGGTGTGAAGGCACAGAACTCTCTTTTGCTGCACACATCCCAAAAAGTCATATTCGAGAACGCAAATTAGAGATTGGGCTATCGCATTGTAAGTGATTGCTTTTGGACGGCAACGGCCGTCTTGCATTGGTGCGCGCTCCACATTTCTTTTGGCCTTCCCTTTTCGGCCCAATAGCCACACACCCCATACTTCGCAGCATCGTATTAACAAATCCAGCCACTTCTCAGTGCGGGCTTCTTAGCCGTTAGTTTCTTGGCCACACCTTTCGTCATTTCCAGCTGCTCTCTAGCCACTTTTAATTATGAGCCGCATCTGGCCTACCCTACCCACTCTTGGTAGCCGCTGCTTTGCCTCGTCCGTGCACTCTCCTTTAGCGGTACACGGCCCGTTTGAACACTTGATTATATAGAACACCAATGCTGCTCTTCATCAACTAACTCAACTACATCGTGGGGAAGCAAGCGAGGAGTCCGAGACCGTGTGTGGGCTCGAAACCATTGGTGGATACTGGTGTAGTGCATCTACTCCCGTGCATCCTGGCCGCTTCACGGGCTAGTAACGCCTGCATTGACAGACGCTGCAATCTTCAGAGGACAAGAACTCTGCATTGAGAGTTGATTACACCCAGATGGATGTTTTACTTTATTAAAAGACCAATGCAGAACACTAGTTCAGACTTGTTCAACGGCAGAATCGATTCAATTGGCGGAGAGGCCAGGCGTGTGTTCAAAGACTCGGCACAATAAGGCCAACCACTCGACTGCAGGGAACATACATGCGTTGGGACCCTGCTTGCCGACATCGATAATTGGCTCATGCACCCAGCCAGCACGCTTGTTTTTTGATAGTGTCTGCAATCCTTGCGCATTGTGGGGCTGGCCGTGCTTCATAAGAAGCTGGGTGCGCTCCTCCCAGAACATCATTAGCAATGAAATTCACTCGCTTGACCTTTGCCTCTATTTATACGGCCGTCGCTTTTGCCGCCCAAAAGTACGCATTCTACGCGGAAGTAGATGGTAATCGGATTCCTCTCGCCGGTGACTACTACGAAGAGGTTTATGTCCTTTCTTATAGCGACCTGCTGGGCGCTCCTGATCTTTTTGAGGAGAACGACGACATCTATTCTTTTCAAGATGTATTCCAAGACGTGACTCTTGGCCTCGTGGACGCCGCTTACGTCTACGGCCCGGATGTGGAGGGATATCGTTTCCGCAAGGATGATGATGGCTATGTGACGAATTCTCTCGCATACTCATGTCCAAGGCCTTCTGACTCCTCGGTGAACTGGATCTATCAATACGATGATGAATTAGCTCCTGAATGTTTCGGCGTGAATCTTTGGATTTTACCAAGAGATGATCCTTCCCTGAGCTCGTCATCTGCACCTCCCCTGAGCTCGTCATCTGCACCTTCCCTGAGTGAGACCGCAGCTTCGAGCAGCACTGCTGCCCCTTCGTCTAGTGATGTTCCTGCTCTGGAGTCTGCGGTCTCTTCTGTCGATCCCGAGTCTGAAAGCGAATCCGAGTCTGCTTCGAGCGCTCCTTCGTCCGAACCCGTCGCTTCTTCAGCTTCCGAGGCGGCTGAGTCTTCTGACCCAGTGATCACCGATGAGCCTGAGCCAACTGATTCAGTTATCACCGACGAGCCTGAGCCAACTGACTCTCTCATCACCGACGAGCCTGAACCTACTGACTCTGTTATCACCGGCGAGCCTGATCCCTCTGACCCAATCACTTCTAGCTCTTCTGAACCACCACAACTGTCTTCAGTTCTCAGCTCTCCCCTCCCAATTGTGTCCTCCAATGCTTCCGTACCTGCCCCCGTGCCTGCCCCTCTGTCTAGTGTGGCTCAAAACTCGTCAAGTGTCAACTATTCTGAATGGAACACCACCGTTACCAGTAAGACTACTTCGATTGCTACCATCTGCCCCAAGTGTGCCATCGTCACTGTGTGGAATACTTACACTGACTACACCACGTACTGCCCTTATGCAACCACATTGACCATCACTAAGTGTGACCAGGTTTGCCACCCAACAACCGTGACTGTCGCCAGTGCTACCACCTTGACAATTAATGGGGTTTGTGTTGTTCCCGAGACAATCACCGTGAGCGACGCCGCTACCAAAGGCCCTGCTGCGACTGTCAAGGCAGGAGGAACCAAAGGCCCTGGCAAGCCACCCAGTCAACCCAACGCTACTGTTGCTCCCAAGCCGAATGCCGGCAGTGGATCTGGACTGAACGCTAATCAGGCCGCTTCTAGCAGCGCCATTGTTCCTGCAGTTTCTCCTTTTGCTAATGGAGCCGCCAAGAATGCTGTGGGTGCTTGTATCTTCGGCTTTGCTGCTTTGTTGTTGTAAGAGGCGGCTCTTTTCGATTTCTCATGAAGAATTTAATCTGTTACACTAATTTCGATACTAAATTTTGGAACTATATATTTGATAAATGATTGCTTACATGATTGATTAATAACCTTGGGTAAGGCGGGGTCATGACATACCGAATAAGTCAGATGTGTTTGCTGGTAGCTTGATAGGTAATCAAAATAATGAAAGTATTAGGGAAAGAGCATCGCCCATTAGTAATCTCAGGTACATGGCTTTCTGGTGGATTGTGCGAGACACGCCCCGTCGTGTGCAGTCTACAGAGGTCACCTTAGTTCCGGGCTGTCTGTAGAGTAAAGTCACTGTTTGTGGCTCTTCGCGTGCTGAAGTACCGGACATTTACGGTCTGGGTTCTTGCAATTGAGCATGCTCGTATGAACCTCAGAAGCGGTATAGTGCACGTCTCAGTAGTGGTCGGCACCTGATACACTTGCTGCATTGCAGGCTGTGTCGGCCTGTGACATCGGGCAAGTATTGACGTCCTCATAGAAAATTCGAAAATTATCGGCTGGACTTGTTATTAAAAGTGGTCATAGCTATTCGATCAATGCTTCCTTGCATTATATGCAGTGCATTGGTGTGGCGTTGTCGAAAGACCAGACTGAGTCTGGTAAAGCCACGGCCAGGTGCCTTCCTTATTGGGGGAAAGATAAGCTTTGATGGATTGGTAACTAAACCATGTTGATATGATAGACTGTAAATTTTTGAATAGGGATTCATATTTTGGGCGAGCCATGTGCTTCTTGACCATGAAGGGAGTAGGAGCCTGCAAAAAAATGCTGAAGATGACACTTATAAATGCAGTAATTAATTTCAGAACAGAACGGTAATGCTGAATCTGGGGTGTAAATGTGTAAGAGGTATTTGGGAGGTGCAAGGGAGAGAATGGTGGACACCATGTGCACTCCTTTTTATTGCCTCAACCACTTGGAAAGAGTATCTTTACTTTACTTATTAGAAACCGCTATTTTGTTCAGGTTTTCTTGACTTGATGAAGATGCCTTCTGAAGTGCCCAAACTGAGTGTAGATCGGGTGTCAACAATGTTTTAGTATTTCACGTAAAGGGAGCCAAAAGTTGTGTACAGACTTGTAAGATACCTGAGTGTTGAATAGATAAGCAACTGGTTGTGCCCTATGACCGGGCGGTGTTGCATACTTATCATGGGACATACGCTATGCATGATTGTGGGAACAACGTGTGCGTAGCGCTGATAGCGTGTTCTCTGTACATTTCCCCGCCCCAAAGATCATTCCGGTATTTAGGAATATCATAGGGAGCAACCAATCTCGCGGGAACGTGTTTGACTATGCTAATAGTGTGGGGTACGTCACTCTTCCGTGTATGCATGATGTGTATGTAGCGACAATATGTGGCTTCTAAACTCACCTCTAGGTAAGAATAAATTTTGAAACCACGGTTAGACCCAGAGACGAGCCCCATCACCAACGCATTTCTGGTGTACGATGACTACGCGTGCGGTACATTGGACCCAGCGAGTTCCCTCTGAATAGCAAGATGATGACCTGTAATTTACGCAGCTTCTAAATGTAACTTCTCAATGACGTCACAGCGCACGACTGGAATCTTAACGGAGCATGCATTGATAGTTGCTACACTAAGGTACTAAGTCACGTGTTCGAGCATGCATTTGCGATTAAGCATCCTTGTCAGCCCCGGTAGCACCACGATAGAGCATCATGGTTCGTATCTTTATTGGAGTCAAATCTCAAGAATCTCACAAGCACATCTATGTCAATTGCCGTGAACGTCTACCAAACCGCAAATCCATTCGCTGATGGTATTCCCGGAGACTTCGGAGCTACCGGACGCCGATCGGAGTGGCTCACCATGAACGAAAGCCCATTGTCTGGCAGGAGCTATATACATAAGACATGCAGGGATCTGCGCTTTTGCATTGAAGTCAACGCGCACGTTTGGCCATATTGATAAGATGGTATATGATAGATGGCTAGATTAGCACACCTTCATCCGAGAAAGCATTCACATATGTCTGTTAGATCCAACAAGAATGGCATGCGTCAGGCTCTTATGAAATGAGAGAACTGGTCGCTTCCTGAGCCGACACTCATAGTTAAACTGCCCGAAGCGGCCCGGGTGTCATTCTTACACATCGTTAGACTGCACTCAGGGTACTTGCAGCACTCCCGAGGTGCCAGTTTTAGCCTCAAATGGGATTAGTGGATCTTATCTCTATTAACTGCACATAGTCTTTGGGGCGTGGTCCTGATCACGAAGCAAGGAGCTGTTTCAGTGACCTATGACTTATGGGAGCGCATGATTGAGGGGCAGTGAGAGAATGACTCGCAACAATGAGTTGTAGCGGAGGTGATGATGTTTTAATTATCAAAACTCCTGGATGCCGTGACCCGTTTTCAAATCATGGGGTAAACTTACTGGAAAGGATGTATTGGCTCGCTCAGTACAACAAGTGTGTTTGTTTCAGGCCATGATACGTCATGTTGATGGAATTGAAATCCGAAACAATAGGTCACTTGTCGAATGCGTTGCTTCGAACGCTATTCGGCCAGCCTGGTTTAGTTTTCCTATATAATGCTACATGGCCCCTCTTCCAGAGCATCAATTCTATCTCAGTATCATGAAAACAACCACCTTTATTGTCTTCTCTCTTCTCTCCGCTGCAGCATGGGCCGCGCCAAAATACCCACTCGTTTTCTTTGCCAATATCGACGATACCATGACGCCGCTTTATGGCGACCTTATAGACCCCTCCGGCATGGACTCAATCTTTGGAAAGGACCCTTTTTATGTGCTCGCTTATGGCCCATTGTCATTCGCACCCACTGAATTTATCTTACAAGGTAATTTTGCCACCACTGAAGGCAAAGAATCCCGTGAGTTTTTGGGGCATTCCTCCCGGATGCTTGCCTTTGGTCCCGCTGTTACCAAGATGGAGTTGAACTTGGATAGCACAATGAGGGTTCAGAATGAAGAATACTACTCTTGTGAAGGCTTTCCGGAAAACACAGTCAACTGGATCGTAGGCAATCCCCCGAAAGATGCACTTGAGTATTGCTTTAAGGTTGAAATTTACCTCCTTCCCTACGATAGCAACACTGGGCTTCCCAGATAAAAGGTGAAAAGACAGGGCAAAGTGAACAGAAGAAAAAAGAGGTCAGCTCTCAAAAACCTTGACATGGGTCTCTAGGAAAGGAAGTCCTTTGAGTAGCATACTCGGTTTTGCACGTGCCAACACTTACAGGATACCTCGGAATATGGTGGATTGGATCGTTGCATTTGATGAATTTGATGAGTTTATGATTTACGTTTATGTTTAATGATTTACTAACAGTTTGTTCTAATAGTCGCTCGCTGTAATGGTAATCCTCTTTCTTGTGTGCCATGACCCTGGAATAGGAATCATTGCTGTCAATTTATACACGAGTTGTAAGAGAGAGCAGGCGCTCTCTGGATTTGCATTAGTTTTTTCCAAAGTTTGACTGTTGAACTTCATCTCAGGTTGACGGTGGTATGCTAAATTGCATCTCTCGTGTAGATGTCCGGCTTGCATGTTCCTTGCATTCCTTACATTATCGCGCATTGTGGCTAATTGATGATGCCTAGGTGACAAACTCTCCTTGTGTGACAGTAAGGCTAGACTTGTGAGAGAATCTCTTTGGATAGTGAGTGGTGTCTCAAAGGATAAATACGGATCTCCTTCTTTTCTGCACACACTGTGGACTAAGATACATGCAAGCGCAGAAAAGAGTTAGCGGTTTTTAAACTAGTTGACTCCCATAAACTTCTTGAAATGGGTGGCGAAAAGCTAGAGCGTCGATACCATGTGGACGGAATGCTTCCTATGGTGGGTGTGCTCAAAGGAAAACCTAGCTTGCACAGGCGACGGCAAGGGGTAATTATTTACACAATTACTCTTGGCTTCCGAAGAATATTAAGTGCTTTTGACGTGTGCACTCTACAGTTGAATCAAACTTAAATAAAGAGCCATACATAAAGTCAAATAAGAGCCGCGAATCGTTCACGTCTACCCCAAGTTCTGAGTCATCTTTCTCACATCTTGTGGATTAGTCGCTTTTAACACGATTTCCAACCCACTCAGGGCCATGTCACTGGAGCCAATAAGACCAATAAGAACTTCTTTTAAACTTGTCTTGCCCTCGCTTTGCCTCGTCTTGACAGAGGATGAGTTGGTGGAGTTAACTGGGCGATCAATCGTAACACCGCTTAATTCAGCCAATTGATTAGCGTATAAAATTAAGTCGTTTGCATAACTGCCCATGATAGCAAGAGCGGCTTCCAATTGGGCTTTTTGCATTTCAGGACTGGTGCCATTAGACGCCCCGGGCAGTAGGGTATCAGTGGCGTTGAATGGGACACTGGCCTGACCAGAAGGTTCGATTCCACCAGGTTCGATTCCACCAGAAGGTTCGAATCCACCAGAAGCTATAGAATTATCAATGTTATCTGAGGGTGTAGCGAGAATTGCAGAAAAAAGACCAAGGATCAACAAAAAATTCATTTTAAAAAGTAATGCATAGGTAGGCTTCTATAGCGATTTGAGGGGTTTTTGAAGGCCGGTTGTGGGGAAGATCGGCAGTTAGGATATTCAGACCGGCGACTTCGATCGACAGCTCAGATCAGCGAACTGTCATCACCACACTTTGCCTAACGGCTCTTTGATGTAGCAAGTTACACCTGTCATGGGATCGCTCAATTTCAACTGACCACCGACAAGCCGCCCATAAATGGACCCTCAGAAATTTCCCCTGGGCTCCAGCAACGTCATGCACCAAAATCCAGGCTTGTTAAAGCGTCTGACTAGGTTTAAACTGACATAGTGACGATCACTCTCCCACAGTTGACTGCTCTAGAGTTAGACGTTATTGTTGTCGCCACTGTCGAATAGAAGAGGCGCTAATCCGTAACTCGTGACTATACACAGTTGGTCAGCTGTGAACAGGACCTGCGTGTTACAGGCACAGAGGAAAGGGGAGTACTCGCAGGAGGGGGCATGCATTCACTCCCCCAAGGTCAGCAACTGAGGGATCTTCTATACATTGAAGGGATTCCGCTCTGGCTTAGGGTCACGAAGAGGAAGCGAGATTTATTATGTTAACGGTTGTCAGATGGGCACTAAGTCTCGCACCATAAAGTTGTGGAGAGTGTTCATGTTATTGGAGCGTTGTGGTGTAGAACATGTGTATGCAGGTCGACAATGTCACGGGATTCAACAATCTTTTAATGCAAGGAGATCGCGTCAGTCATCTCAAATTCTACTCTCAATGTGTATTCTTGTGCTCTGTATTAAAGTATACTGATGAAAGTGGGAACACTCCTGAATGGTCCAAGTCTGATCCATTACGCCGGGGTTTTCCAAACAGCATTACTTGTTTGCACAAAGACGTACACTGGTTATGCGTTTAGGTGGTAAAAGCATCTAGGCTAGTCTCGTAGACGTTTGAGGTACAGGTGTTCTTCGCGTTTAATGGAAATTCCACTTTACACGGAAGTTTACGTTCACGCGCAACCACGACGCTAGAAGTGTGGGCAAGTGGCTACCTGCAGTAGGAAACTGGTGGTACACTTAATTTTCCGGGGTTGTTTGGCTTTTTCGCTGGCTTGTTTCACCAAAAGCGGTCTCTGCTCACAAAAGCTGTTTTGGCATGCCAACACGCTCTATCCTTGTGACAGCCTGTATGGTTCATTGCAAGGTTTATTGCACCTACTCCTCGTTGTAAGGGAGGTACCCAAAATCATGCTCTCCGGCACCTAGTCTTAGGACTTCGCCACACGTGTCACCTCGACACTCCGGTATAGACCCTATGTCTTCATTTCAATAAAACCCAATTTTTTTGAATGAATAGTTTAGCTCAACTTTAGTCCGGGACCTGAGTGCAAGACATTACTTAGCAATATGAATAAGGGCCACGAGGAATGTCTCGGTTTAACCAAGATGAATGTTTGTCCCGTCAAATAAGGTATGTCTCGAGACGGTCTATATAGGACTCTACTAGAGATGTACTATACTATATTGTTTAGAGCCCTATGCAAGGTTCTATAATACCGTCCGTCTGGATACACTATAATGACGTTTACGCCAAAAAATCAGGCCAAAGTCACTGATTAGACTTTGTAGCACATGGCCTCTGAACGTTTTTCAAATCCGGATTCAGTAGAGTCCCACAAACTCAGAGATGTGACGGGCACAGAACCCAATAGGGTTTACATGGCCGATGCAGCAGTACTTGGGCATAACTATTGTTTGAATTTCCAATAAGAGATGGACATTTCAAGTAAATGATGTATTGGAAAACACTTCGAACATTATAGCTTTTCGACATTGAGAGACCCTGAGTTGCTTCGGTGACACATATCTACTGCTGATTCACTAGAAAAGATGACATGATCTCGTAGTGAGCAGTGAACACCCCAAGTGCATAATGAACTCTTAGATGTCAGTCCAGCTATTTATCAGACGAATGAGGCTCTAATTCCCACCAGAAACAATAAATACGACTTCAAGATAATGACCAGTGTTGCTCGCTATGGTGGATGGAGGATACCTAAACACTAATTGAGATCTGCGAACCTCGCCAACTCGAGCTGATCTATGTCTGGCACAAACTGGTTGTCTGTTGCTCGCACGCTGTCCTTTAAGGGATCGACTGACCAAAATGGATCACTGCCGTCAACCGATTCCAGCTGGTCAAGTATCGCTGGCTTCGATATGGCTGGCTTCGATTATGACCACGAGTCGATGAGTTAGTCGCATGGGCTTTGGAATTCTAGAAATTCAGGTATAGAAGCTATCATAGCTGGATGAAGTGCTAATTGCCGCAGTTATGAATGTGTGAGTACTCACGAGCCCGCAGCTGGGGCAAGAGCAAACTACACCCTGAATTGTTATAAATTGGAGAACACAGAGATTTTATGGCTTTCAAGCACTCATTTCTTTCTTTTGAAAACACACCAAAGCCATATCTAACCAAGCGGCGGTGGGGGCCCGAATGTGCCGACCTCTTCCTCAAAGACTATCACTTTAGCCATGGTAGCCCTCTTTCCAGGTGCGGCTAGACTCGACCGTGTCGTAGTGCATTGGTATGGTATTCGGCCTCGGGCCGAGTGGCCTCAGCATCCGATCACGCATTTGGGTTCTCACTCACAGGTACGACTTCGCTGTGCAAGCAGCGATGCGCGAGTCTTGAGAGACCAAACAGGCTGCGTGGACCACTACGCACGCGTCCTGTGCACACCCAGGCCGCGAAGCCGACTCCAGATTTGACAACCTTTTTGAACAGCCAACTAGAGATACCGAGCTTCAAAAGCGGCAGTTTCGTGATGCCTGTTTTTTCTTTGATAAGAATCGCATTGGCCGAGAAAATACACTCAATAGACTCGACCTTTCTTTGCGTATCACGCTAAGTTATCACGACACGTCTGACGGCTAATAATACCTGAAATTCTATAATACGCGGACGCCAACTCTGTTATGAAATACGGGATTCATTGTCATGCGAAGCTATACCGTGCATTGGGTTGTTTGGTTTGGTTTTATTGTTATGCGAGATAGTACAATCTATAAAAGCCTATTGTTCGAACAACAACGTCAGCAGCACCAGCACCAGAACCAGCAGCAAGTCAAGCCGGTTCAGATAACGCGTTTTGGACAAAGGTTACTTGTGCAGAACTAACCCGAGTACGAATCTATGCATTGAAAACTTGGTGCTGCTGCCTGCAGTCGGTGTTGATAAGGATACACACTTATTGATTCCATGAAGGTAGGCGGTAGGAAAGATCATGAATCCTGGTGGAGGCTGAACCTTGAACTGCTGCAAACCCAAAGCGGTCTTTGACAACTTGATGAAATACATTGAGCCAGCCGTTTCAACCACGTGTGTGCAGGACCTCTGCATGGACCAAGGCATACTATATTGATGGCTATTGTGTCGAAAATGACGACTTTTTTCTTTGATTGTTCTGATTGGCAATAACGTTCTGCTCATATTTATATCGCTTTTTCCTCATGTACGAGCTTTTCAGACCATGAATGGCCATTACCTTATCATAGCCTATCTTGTGGCCATCGTCGCCTGGGCTGACTCCGTTGATCCACGAGTCTTCTTTGCAAGAGTGAACAACACCTTGATACCCCTTTCTGGTAAGCTTTATGATGGACAATCGAACAGTTTGTTGTCGTATGGAAATCTGGCAGCTGCTTCTACCAAATTCACCTTTCAAAACGGGTATGCGTTCACTAGCGACACTACCACCCCGGGGTACCTCGGATTCCGCAAAGATATGGTTTTGGTCGGCAGTACTGGCTCTAGGATTCGATTGGATTTGAATAATGAGCTTATGGTTCAAGGATATGTATTTTATTCGTGCGTGCTGCAAGACGGTTCTGATCGTGTGATTACTCGCCAGGTGACGGGTCCATCCTGTTTCAAGGTGGATATCTACCTTAAGCCTTACAAAAATACTGCGGTCACTACAAAAAAGCCACCTGTGTCCAAGACTTTTGCCAAAAGATTGAATGTTCTACCATTTTATCCGATGAATACCACCATGGCTTCAATTGATGCTTCCACTCCTCCATTTACTGCTGCCTCTCTCTTGAAACTGCTGGTCTCTTTCGCTGGCCCTGATATTTCGGCATCATCCGATCTCCCAAACAGTGTCTCTCCAGCCTCTGCCTCAGACATCTCCAGTGTTTCCATCCCAAGATCTATTGCCTCCACTTCAATGTCGTTTAGCGCTTATAGCTCTTCGCAAGTGACCAATGTTATTGCCTCTCATGTTTCGAAGTACGGTGTGCCCAGGTATTTGAACTCAAGCACAACTAGTGCTCCCCAAATGTCCATTTCGAGAACTTCTGATGCCCCTGGATCTTCTGTTACGGGCTTTTCTGATATTTCCAGGTCTTCTATCTTGAGCATGTCTAGTGCACCGATGCTCTCAACAATGTCTGTTGCGTCTGGGTCCACCATATCAAATATGACACAATCTTCATCATCTTTGGTGTCGAGCATGTCCGGCTCTTCCAACACTTTGGTACTGTCAAGCGCCTACGTACCGTCTATTTTTTCTAGTGTATCCGCTTCGAATGCCTTCAACTTATCCAGTGTTTCCAGAATCTCAGGTAAATCGGATCTTTCTGGGTCAACAAGAAAGTCTGGTGCTACTGCAGTATCTGTCTCGAGCCCTTTGAGTGCTTCTTTGATCCCCACACCTCCGGTTCTCAACGTGTCTGGGTCTTTCATTTCAAAAAGTCTGAGTTTGTCCTGGACCTCTTTACCCAAAACGTCTATTTCCTCATGGGTATCTATTTCAAACGTTTCGAAAGCCTCTGTTGCGCTGTCAGTGTCAGATGTTTCTTTCTTCTCAAGTTTGACTAATTTATCCAGTTCTTTCTCAGTAACGCCCTGGGCTTCTGCAACCTCCTTTCTGAGCAACATTAATGCTTACAGTTCTTTGCAAACTTCCGATCCCTCTATACCTACCAATTTTTGGAATTCAAGCGTGTCCAGTGCTTCCTCGTCCTCTATATCAAAGCTTTCTGACACGTCCGCATCTCCTACTTTCAATTTTCAAAGCTCTTCTGGATATCCCACCTCAAACTTGTCTGGCTTTTCTGGGAACTCGAGTGTGCTTGGTGTCCCCAAAGTTTCAATTCTTAACACCACTGTTGCTTCCACACTTAGTCCCAGTGTCTTGATAACTTCTGCTTCCAGGTATAGTTTGCCCAACTTTTCAAACTCAAGCATGATCAGCGCTTCCATATCCGTGTCGATCAATCATGGCTCTTCCGGGAACTCTGTTTCGAGCTTCTCCAACGTTACAGCTTCTCCAACTACAAAAATGCCCCATCTCATCAAATCTACCAGCGTGGGCAATTATTCCGGACCTGGCACCACAAATTTCCACAGTGCTCTCAACTCTTCCGTTTCGAGCTTTTCTGGATTGTCTGTCTCTTCAGGCCCAAAACCTTTGAGCTCTTCTATCTCTCCTGTGTCGGGTTTATCCAACAGTTCCGCGCCCAGTGCCCTGTTTGATAGTTCGAAGTCGGTCCTAAACTTTTTTAATGCATCCCTTTCATTTGGCTCAGGCAGTTTTGCCTCTGCATTGTTTAAAACAACGACAAGTTGGTCTTCGGGAGTTTCCTTCGCAATTTCCCCTAGCAATCTGGGATCTACCTTCTCTACTGCATCGAAACCTGCTGCGTCCGCCTTCAACGTATCTGCCACTCATGGTATGTCCAAATTCTCCGTTTCAAACATGTCAGATACCTCCGGATCATTTGTCGGAAGCACTAAAATTGTGATCAGTTCTCCCACCGGGAACATTTCACATTTCTATGGAACCTTACCAAAAAGTGGTATTTCAAGCTCCATCGGACCTTCGAGCATATCTGTTTCTCCCAACGCTACACAAAACCCGAGCTATTCTATATCTTCACCAAGCTTTGATGTCTCTTCTACGAGGTATGCTCCCAAGTACAGCATACCCATGTATTCAAATTCAAGCATCCCTGGTGTTTCGGTATCTTCGACAATGACTGGTGCTTACACTTCTTTGATAAGTTCTGTTTCTTCGCCAATCCTGGGAACTTTTAGTACCCAACCATCATCGCATACCAGCCCTTTTGTCTTGGTTCTGCCTAACATTTCCGCTTTGGGTGTGCCGAGTTACTCTGCCTCGAGCATTCATGATGTTTCCAGTTCTTTTACTTCACAAATGTCTTGGTACTCAGCTGCGATATTTCTGAACACATCCAGCGTTCTCGGATCTCCTGCGTTAAGTGCACTGGATGTCACCAAAATTTCTGTCTCAAAGACAGCTATAGCACCCGCAACTTCTGTCTTGAACGCAACTCATGCTTCTGCAACTTCTGCTTTTCAGTATGCTGTGTCCAGTGCTCACAGCTTGAGGGCCAGCAATGCTCCCAGATCTTCAATGATCTTCAATATATCCAGTTCTTTCATCTCAGGCATGCATAATGTTTCCTCGTCCTTGGGCATTCCTGGAGCAGCCGTGTCTTCCGTTTCATCCGACGCCTCCGATACCTCTATACATTGGAGTCTGTCTAATGTTTCCATATCTTGGAGAAGTTCCGATTCCTCGGCATCTTCCGGGCCCTCTCTTATTTCTGGTAGCATATCCACTGACTTCTTGAAGTTCTCGGCGTCGATATCTCTGAAAACGTCCACTGCTCGCGGTTCTTCTGGCGTTTCACGTACTCATGGGTCCGCGCTTCTGTCAGATTCTTCTGCATTTTTGGTCCTGAATCAGTCTTATGCCCTAAAATCCTCTGGTTTGAGTACATCGAATCCTAATTCTATCACCACCGGATTATCACCTTGGTCCTTGGGTGTTACTGTCTCAAACAGGTATAACGCTTCAAGAACCTCTGCCCCAGTGGTTACCACGTCTGTTAATTCTAGTTCTGGCCTGTCCATGTCTTCCCTATCGAGAAATTCAGGGGTTTCTTGGTCTTTTATTCCAAGCGTCATAGATGCCAATCATTCTAGTTCACACATATCTGGTTTCAAATCCTTCCCTTCGAACACGACAAGTATGGCTACAGGCTCTATCTCTGCCATTTCTGCTACTCCTGTGTTTCATGCTCTTAATCAGGTCTTATCAAAACCTGTCATATCAAGCGTTACAACGACATCCCAGACCTCGGCATCCTCAACTTCAGATTTAATAGGTTCTTTCAGTTCCTCTGGTTCCAATACTTTTAGTTCGTCTGGATCTTCAAAGGCGTCTAATTCATCCATTTTTTGGAGTATGACCCAATCATTAGTATCAACAAGAACCTCATTAAGTTCCCAACCTACCATCTTGACTGCGGCAGGGGCTTTGCTCATCTCCAATTCACTGATTTCTCACGTGTCACACTTTTCGAGTTCCAAGAGTTTCGGGCCTTACAACTCTTCAAGGATGGCCTACGGTAGTACGTCGTTTGACCCACACTTGTCATCGTTGACAAGCTTTGTGGATTCTTCGTTGTCAAGCTCTGTGGCTTCTTCGTTGACAAGCTCATTGTCAAGCTCGATGGCTTCTTCGTTGACAAGCTCAATGGTTTCTTCGTTGACAAGCTCGATTGACTCTTCGTTGACAAGCTCAATGGATTCTTCGCTGTCAGGCTCGATTGACTCTTCGTTGACAAGCTCAATGGTTTCTTCGTTGACAAGCTCGATTGACTCTTCGTTTACAAGCTCGATGGTATCTTCATTGTCAAGCTCTATGGATTCTTCGTTGACAAGCTCGATGGCTCCTTCATTGTCAAGCTCTGTGGTTTCTTCGTTGACAAGTTCTATGGTTTCTTCGTTGACAAGTTCTATGGTTTCTTCGTTGACAAGCTCGATTGACTCTTCGTTGACAAGCTCATTGTCAAGCTCGATGGCTTCTTCGTTGACAAGCTCGATGGTTTCTTCGTTGACAAGCTCGATTGACTCTTCGTTGACAAGCTCAATGGATTCTTCGCTGTCAGGCTCGATTGACTCTTCGTTGACAAGCTCAATGGTTTCTTCGTTGACAAGCTCGATTGACTCTTCGTTTACAAGCTCGATGGTATCTTCATTGTCAAGCTCTATGGATTCTTCGTTGACAAGCTCTGTGGATTCTTCGTTGACAAGCTCAATGGTTTCTTCATTGTCAAGCTCTGTGGTTTCTTCGTTGACAAGTTCTATGGTTTCTTCGTTGACAAGTTCTATGGATTCTTCGTTGACAAGTTCTATGGATTCTTCGTTGTCAAGCTCGATTGACTCTTCGTTTACAAGCTCGATGGTTTCTTCATTGTCAAGCTCTATGGATTCTTCATTGTCAAGCTCTGTGGTTTCTTCGTTGACAAGCTCGATGGCTTCTTCATTGTCAAGCTCTATGGCTTCTTCGTTGACAAGCTCAATGGTTTCTTCATTGTCAACCTCTGTGGTTTCTTCGTTGACAAGTTCTATGGATTCTTCGTTGTCAAGCTCGATTGACTCTTCGTTTACAAGCTCGATGGCGTCTTCATTGTCAAGCTCTATGGCTTCTTCGTTGACAAGCTCGATGGTTTCTTCATTGTCAAGGTCTATGGCTTCTTCATTGTCAAGCTCTATGGCTTCTTCATTGTCAAGCTCTATGGATTCTTCATTGTCAAGCTCTGTGGTTTCTTCGTTGACAAGCTCGATGGATTCTTCGTTTACAAGCTCAATAGTTTCTTCGTTGTCAAGCTCGATTGACTCTTCATTGACAAGCTCGATGGTTTCTTCATTGTCAAGCTCTATGGATTCTTCATTGTCAAGCTCTGTGGTTTCTTCGTTGACAAGCTCGATGGATTCTTCGTTGACCAGTTCTATGGCTTCTTCGTTGACAAGTTCTATGGATTCTTCGTTGTCAAGCTCGATGGCTCCTTCATTGTCAAGCTCTGTGGTTTCTTCGTTTACAAGCTCAATAGTTTCTTCGTTGTCAAGCTCGATTGACTCTTCATTGACAAGCTCGATGGTTTCTTCATTGTCAAGCTCTATGGATTCTTCATTGTCAAGCTCTGTGGTTTCTTCGTTGACAAGCTCGATGGATTCTTCGTTGACCAGTTCTATGGCTTCTTCATTGTCAAGCTCTATGGCTTCTTCGTTGACAAGTTCTATGGATTCTTCGTTGTCAAGCTCGATTGACTCTTCGTTGTCAAGCTCGATGGCTTCTTCATTGTCAAGCTCGACGGCTTCTTCGTTGACAAGCTCTATGGATTCTTCAGTCTCAGGGTTAACCGAATTGTCCGTCTCAAGCTGGACAGAGTCTTCTGATCTATATGTCTCGAGCATACCAGATGCCTCCATGTATGCAAAAATCACTTCTCATTCCATGTCTTTGCTTTTGAACACGCATGAAAGTTCTGCCTCACAAGTACCAGATGCTTCTACGATATCAAGCATAGCTTTGGTCTCAAGCATGCCAGATGTTTTTACCACTTCTATATCAGAGGCGGCTGAGGCTCCCTTCCCGAATTTGGCGGATGTGTCCGTCTCTTCAAATAAGTTTGTTGCATTGAAAGCCTCTGCATTAAACTTGGCAGTCTCCTCTGGATATTTTATTTCAAGCCTATCTGATGGATCAATGTCTTCCATCTTAACAAAGGTTGATAGTTCAAAGTCTTTGAGCTTGTCTGGTGATAGCGGACTTACTGTCTCGAGTGAACCTAAAGTGACCGAGTCTTTAGCCTCAAGCATTTCCGAAACGACCGGATCATCCCTTAGATTTGTCTTTTCGGAGCCTTCGGTTTCGACTTTTACTAAAGTTTCCGAAACTTCTGTCAAAAGCTTGGTAAGTTCTCCAATATCCACGGAAATACCTGCTTCCCAATCCACTGCCTCAGGAATATCTGACCTTTCAGAAACATCTGTTTCGAGTAGATTAGGACTTTCTCAGTCTTATAGTATGAGCATCTTCGATATTTCCAAAACATCCGTCTCGGAAATCTTGAGCTCTGAGGTCGTTGTGCCGGTAATATCTTCCAAAGTCTCTATGTCGACTGCCACTAGCTTGCCTGAAAATCCGCCTCTTAATTCTTTCAATGTTTTGAGAGCTGCATACCCTTCTGAGGCTTCCAATTTGGGACTGACTAGCTCATTGGAGTCTTCAATCACAACACTTGAAGTTTCCGAAATTCATGCCCTAAGCTATTCAGCAGCAATTTCAGCTGATTCCTCAGTTGCTTCTGCAACTATTGTCTGGGATATGTTCGGTGGTGCTAGATCCTCCATCCCTAGTGTCTCGAAAACTCTTCAGCCTTCTCCTGCAGGCATTTTAGAGTCTTCTAAATCCTCCTCCTTGTACGCGTCAAGTTCTTCCGAATTGTTGAATAAAGTCGAATCTTCCGTCGATTTAAAATCGTTGGACTTTTTCAGATCTTCCTCCTCAAGCACGTCCATATCTTCTATCTCAACACTTTCAGATGGTTTGGCGTCTACAACGCTTCCTAGCTCCATCAGTCCTTCTGTGAAAAATCTGCTTGAAGCTCCCAAATTTTCTTCAGGTGTTTCCCACGTTCCTGAATCGTCTACTTTGTCGATGAATATTGCTTTGAGACTCAAAAAAATTGCAAATGCCTTGAAATCTTCAAAACAAAATGTTGCTTCTGAATCTATGGTATCAAGCCATGTGTCAACTTTGAGCAGTCTGGCATCTGTGTCGATGTCTGGGGTGTCCATGCAATTTCTTGATGCTTCAAGTGATTCGAAACTCCCAAAGACAACAAATTCTTTTAAGTCTTTTGAACCGTCTGATCCAAAAATATCAAATGGCTCCGAAAGTTTTGTCCCGAAGACGTCAATTTCTGTCGAGGAATTCCTTACTTCGAACGCCTCTGGCAATATTCAATCCCATGCGTCTTTTATTCCTGACCTTTCCTCATCTTCTATCAAAAAACTGACAAGTGCTGCCGCTTCTTCTATCTTGAAAACATCGAGAGCTACTGCATCTTCCTTTTCTAAGCACAGCGCTTCGGAATCCTCAAGCAACAAACTCTTTGGTGAGGCAGAGTCTTCACAGACAGACAGACCTTCTGGAACGCTGCAAATGTCTAGTTCCGTCAGGGCTTCTAAGTCTTCGAGCACATCTGATGTTTCAAAATATGTCATCTCGAGCAGTGCTGACAGTCCCGACTCTTCAGCGTCCAAAACGTCAAATACCCCTGATATTTTAACTTTTTCAAAAGCTAACCAATCTTCAATTTCGTCTGCTGTTAGGTTGTCTCAAGATCTTGAATTTTCAGAAGCTCTGAAATCGTCAGAAGCCTCCAAATTATCTGTCTCAATCATTTCTGGTGCTCCGAGACATCACTTTACTTCTGATATCTCACTCACGGGTATATTAGATGCTTATGTGTCACAAACGTCCAATGTTTTGGGATCATCAGTAACCACGTATACATCTGTGACTCCGATGTCAAATCCCTTCAGTTATTCAGACACCCGGAGCAAATACTCATCTTCAAACTCCCCCTCTGACTATCCTGATGCTATAAATTCCGAGCATTTTGATACATCTGAACCAACAGATGCTCTCAGGTTCTCCGTTGCAAGCATGCCCGATGCTAAAGCGTCGGAAGCGGTTGTTGCTGATATCTCCAATTCTGACATACCTGAAAGCTCCTACACACAAGATTTTTCGGTCTCCATCCTCCCGAATCATGTCCAAAAGCCCGCTTTTGAGCGTCTTGTGATTCAGAGTTTAATTTCGAGAACTGATGGCTCTTTTGTTTCTGGCTCAAATGAAGCTTATAGTCTGGAAGCTGATATTTCAACCTTTGCAGGTTCTTTTGATACTGCGAAAGAATCTACTACTTTGAGATCTTCCACTCAAATTTGGACTGAAACCTCCGGTTCTCTGGAGACATCAAGTGGGTCTTTTGAATTGTCTGCTACTCCTAAGTCTTTTGTCACGAGAATCATCAGTGCATCCCCGTCTTCCAGGTCCATCATTACTGATTCCTCAGGCTCTTCACAAGTAACTGCCACTAGTTCCTTCGCACTTTCCTCCGAGTCTTTGCGAATGTCTATTGCCCCGAAATTCATTGTCTCAAATGATCCTAAGAAGGCCAGAATTTTCAGTTCAGGCATGTCTGATGCTTTTATAAGTCACAGCTCGAATTTCTCTAATGCTTCGGTATCTCTTACTCTCAGGCACAACAGATTCGCAACTCCCAACTCAGACATGTCAGGTATGATTGAATCCTCTTTTACTAAAAGTGATGATTTCGAAAGCGGGTCTCCGACTGACACTTTGAGCTCAAGCATTCATGGAGCCGGAAAATTCTGGAGATTGAAACCCACCACACTTACAAGCAACGTCGCCTCGACTGTTCCAGTTTGCACTGACTGCGGGGCGGCTCTGCCGACTACTAAGTGGAAGACTCTATCCGACTATACTACCTACTGTCCAGAAGAAACCACGGTTACAGTAACTGTGTGTGACAAAATATGCCAAACATCAACTGTTAGTGTGAGTTCAGCAACCACATTGAGCTTCACTGGGATTTGCATAGTCCCCCAGACAATCGTGGAAGAAGAAATTTCTTCCAAAAGCTTTGCCCGGGCTATGGCGGTAGGCGGCCGTAATAGCGCAAAAGAGGTTCACTCTACCGTCGATGCTCTTGCTGGAAGCGGCAACCCAGGAGGCTCAAGGGGTAAATCAGAGGAAAATGAGGTCTCACCCAAGTCTCCCCAAATTTTTGACTCGATGAAGGCCTCCAACGTTCCAAGCTCAAGAATGGAATTTGATACACGATTTGAGGCAACTTACACCTCAAGTAAGTCAGAAGCCCTCGAGTCAAAGTCTGACAGCACTCTCGAAAATCTTCCTACGGGGATAGTCACAAGTTCCGTTAACACAACTTCGTTTGTCAATGCAGCTTCCAGTAATGTCTTTGGTGCGTGTTTACTCGGATTCGCTGCCTTGTTGTTGTGATACTCTTCCCTTTTCGATGCAACCCCCTGGCTCGGCGCCGAGGCCGTTTTGGGTCTTGCAATGGCCCATATACATACAATCTCGACCACGAGTGTTAGCTGGTAGTTCCTTTTGAATTTGATAATGTTTGATTTACTTTTCGCGCCAGTACAGTAATTCACTTGACTTGATCCTTTACCAAAACAGTAAATGCTTTCATTTGAATCGATATTTGAATAAAAATTTATAATTGGGATCCAATGGAAAGAAACCTACGGCACCTCAACTGTCTCTCGGTAACAATTCCCGACCTTAGGCCCTCAAATCTTTTAAGCCCAATTTTGTGTGTTGCCTGGGATTTTGTCAGTGCTAATCCCAAAACTACTGCAGAGCACCACTAGAAGTTTCTACTGACACCTATACACTGCACCACACATGTCGCGAGTTAACGAAGCCTGCGCTGCGCTGCCAGTTGCGGTAAATACTCAAGACTAATTAGAGTAATAGTCTGGGTACTACAAAGTGGTGGTTGAATAGCAAACTCTTTAAGTTAGTTTCATCTAAAAATGAGCTCGAAGTCTCCCGCTTAATAGGGACAAAACAAATGTCTATGCTTTTTTCGTAAAATTACACGCAAACTAAAAATTTTTAAAGAACTTTCATCCTTTTGACAAACACCACCGTAAAAGAGTGGACTCACGACCCTTATATTGTTTCCCACTTGCTTTGCTAGCAACAAATCCGCATGTCATTGTAGAAGAGTAAAAAAATTGATGTTAGAAAGTGATTAATTTTCATGGAAGAGTCACATGTACCGATTTTTACGCGATGTGGGGTATACGTCACTGAACAACTAAAGTTTATGCAACCAGTGAGCTGAATAGGGCATGATTTTGGGACGATAGAGTGTTTTCTTTACACAGCTCTTTTCGTCGGAGTACCTCTTTCACAGTATTACCATTGCTGTGAGCTTTCAACACACGCACCACCAATACTTTCCATGTATGGAGTAGTACCAGAACTACGATTGCATATTTAAGTAGAAGTTCCTAAACAGAAAGCAAATTTCACACTGATGAATTTCTCGAAAGATGTGTCGGATATAACTCAGATGTGGTGCGGTTCGAAGCACCTGGAATGAGAAAAGATGTTGTGGGCAAACTAGCCGAAAGCAGGTTGAAGCTAGACGCCAGCCGTACTTCGGTGGTAATATTGAATTTTTCGGCCGTAATGTTCGACAGCATAGTATTCTCTTCCACATATCTACCAGCAGTCTCCCATTTTTTCCTATCCGACTCTTGAAAGTCCTTGTCACTGTCCAAAGGCAATAAATAGACCTCGGTTGGGAGACATAGAGAATGGCTGTGGTTATGACCCTGTATTCTTATGAACCCCCAGTTATTCCAATATCTCATTTTACACATGTATGGGTGAAGATTCACAACCTTGTAATCATCATCCAACTGTAACTTGAATGGCTCTACATCTTTACCAAAGTCTAAAAACCCGCTCACAATTCCGAAGAATTTCGTTTCGTTGCCATTACCAGTAGTGGCTACTCCATTTTTCAAAGTGAATGTAGGAGAAGAAGGGAAACCAGGATCAATAATATTAAGAAAAGTGGCGTTGGAAACCCACGCACCCGTGATTGGTTGTAACTTCCCTTCGATTCTCGCATGGAAGACCCTGAGAGAGTTTGCATGGGAGATAGCGGAAACAATTAATACCAGAATCAAATGAGTTGGTTTCATGGGCTTTGGTGGTGAGGAAAAAGGTTTTTTGTCTACGCAGATGCCATTTAATCTTTTTGAATGACTATCACCCTTATTCTTCTTGAGAATGACGCATTCTCTTTGGGATAAAAGTACAATACATGTAAGCATGACCATTTATATGCAGACAGCATGTACTCGAAGAACAATAGTTTTGGATTAGTTCTGCCACACACGGCCGCGGTCCTAAAGCATCTTCATGGAAGCTTGAATGCAACTGGCATGCTCGCACCCCACTATCTCCTCGCCTTAATTGACATAGCAGCACTTCTACGTTTGTAATACTATTCTTTTTAGAGCACTTATAGCTGAAAGTCACAGAAACTGTTCTGGTGAGTGGACTTTGAAGTGCATTTACTTGCAAGACTGTAAGTCCTGCACACGGCGACTAGTGGTCACTCTTCGTCAAAGTAGTCAACTAGTGCCGAGCGCGCGGCGTTTTCATATGTGCTGTTATTGAATTGCGCATTTGCCTCGAGTTCAAGCGACAGAGAAAAATTTGCAGTGGAACAATCCAAGATTGCCTTACAATGTAATCCTTGGTTCACTTTTAAGAATTTTCTTTCAATTGGCAAGTATCTACATCTTGTCTTGGCTCACATATTTCAAAGTAGCCCTGAGTGTTTTGCTGTGCCTCTTCCATACTTCTGCATCTTTTATAGCTACTAAAGACATGTGGTGGGTTTGGTAGCGAGAGGCATTTGGGCATGTCATCCCGATGAACTTGAATACTCTGAAACATGAGCACGGCTCTCTTCTTATACGGAAGTTGGCCTTCACCCCTCTCGGCTGCATTTGGGGATCGATTTCCATCGAAGGACCTCTCATTCGCGATATCATCGGGTAATTGAAACACCCGAACGCGCACTCTCAGATTTTGACTGTCAACAATATTTTGGCGGGCATGAATTCGATTGGGCCAATTGTGGCTTATTTGAGTAACCTAAGTCTCAAGCGTTTAATGACGTGTATGTGGCTATGAGTGAATAGGCTGCTAGGAATCTGCGGCGATGAAGAATGCTTGCGCCTTGTGCGTATCGATTGAATGATTGGTACAAAATTCGATTTCAGCTAGTAATCTAGGGTGCCGTAAGCCCAGACTAAGTTACATGTAGAGTGGACTTGAATATATTATTCAAGTAATTTTTAGGCCTGTGTGTCCATGTTATTTCCACTCAGCAAAGCCCAGTGAACACCGTGTTGAAGAATGTTCTTTGATGGGACGTTGCGCGCCATATGGCTGCAAATATGCATGCATATATAACCGCGACACACCTTCAGATGAGTTGTCACGTGCTCTCTTGGCATATCCTAGCCTTGGAGGGTTTAGTAGTTCTTTACGACCAAGATGACTTGAGCCAATTGGGTCTGATAGTAGTTGATGTTGTGATTCTTTTTTTCAAACTTTTCTAAACTGTTTTTTGATTTTTGTTTCACGTTTTTCTATGAGCTCAAACCAGCCTCTCGGCTATTGCATTTAAACTTAGTCAAAAAGGCAGTCAAACCTTGAGATGTAAAAAGCTCTATTAAGTGGGCTTCGTTATTTGTTTAACTTCTTGGAGAAGGGCTATTTAGTCCCATATCCTAGTTTTGAATCGAAGTGTGAGCCCAGAAAAACTACCTTGCTTTCTGTGTCAACTCAGTATATCTAAGCATTGTTTTCGATACTAGCTAATAATATTTTTATTATCTACAGTTCTACGATGGGTAGCACACTACGCATGAGGAGAAGGAAGCTGCCATTCCTCGTTCAGATGCGGTGGGGTTGCCTAGCTGGTTAGCAGGCTCGCTGAGTCCACGGCTTTCGGTACGAAAAAGTTGGAATATGCGCCCCAATACCTATAAAAACCGCCGATCTGCACCCTGAGTGGAGGCGACAATGAATTCCCACTCAATAATCACCAGACGTTACTAAGGAAACTAACTTTGGCATGAAGCAAGTGCTATGGGTTCAGACCTACTTTAATCGCATCTATCCTAGCGTAAATTTTTCGGCACATTGGTGTCATAGTTTTCACCCCTCTACAGCGTAATCTCTGTATCTTTTTCGGTGGGGTAGTTTTTGAAAATGTTGACAACTAAAATGCATGGTCGCAGTGCGTGCGTGTACCGGATTCATGTGTTGAAGTATACACTTACAAACAAATAACTTTTAAAAGTTTTGGTAGGTGTATAAGATGAGCAAGAGTTGCTTAAGTAATTCAAGACCTTCTGGTATAAATTCTGTTAATATTAGAGGTTATTTTGATTTTTAGGCGTACGATTAGCACAAATGTATTTTGCGTGGGACATAACATTGGGTTTAAAAATCGCGAAACCACACACCTAGTTAAGTTCAGTGAGCAATAATATCTTGATGTGAAATCATACAAAAGTTCAGTTATATTAGATACTCATATGTGCCATTTATTCTTTTACAGTGATAAGCCCGAAACAATAGAATGTGTTATTGCACGCTCCACTATTGTCGGGTGAAACACCTAGAAGTAAGTGCCTCGACCGCATTATTGAGCTTGGGCATTGGCAATCACCGAAGAGTGTACACCCGATAATACCTCACTACTGTGTCCATCTAGCAATCATGTTACTCAATGATTCACAAACAGGCGGACTAGAAAATACCGCATTCTATTACCAGTCACTTGCGATACGACACCAAAGAATCTCCATGATGGGCGCGATGATGCCGTTGACATAGCTAATTGTAGCATACGATAAGTTATGGCAGGTCAAGCTATGGAGCTTTTTACTACCTATTGTTTGAATGAGATAACAAAAGATACCAAAGTTTTATTGAATGTGTAAGAACAGCGTTAGTGAGATAATTCATAGTATTTAAAGGGTAAGAGTGGTTGCCTAGGGCTGAGCAACTATCGATTGTCATACTTAGATTTGGATTGTACCTGAAACCATCCATGAAAGTCACAGAGAGCTAACCTGATGTTTTTTTGGGTTCAATGGTCATGGTCAAGAGTCTCACATAGATGTTTTCTCTAACTAACCTCGGTTAGCAACATCAATGTCTGTCAGGCTAAGTTATCTGCTTAAAAGGACTACTCGAGAAGTCTCGGAGCAGTACCAAGTGTAGGGCACTTCAATACGGAATGACTCTTTCAGACCTAATAATTCCCAAAACCTATACTTCTGAGAGCGAAGCAATCATTATCGTATATGCGCCTTTCCTCAAACCCATAGTAAGCCTAGCCGAATAGAAAGTAATATTGCTCTCAAACTCAAACAACTGTGACGTTTGAATACTTCTGCCCTTTTGCGACGAAAAGAATTATCGCATGAATTATATTCTAAATTTCGGGTTTCAAGCTATTTCTTGATTGAGATCGTAACTACGACACTAGTAAAGCCCGTACAGTAAAAGGGCATAGACTCTTAACGGCATGATACGTAATTCACTCTTGAAGCGCATAGACACTGTATTTCCAAGTACGTTTAAATTCTTAGGAGAGGCCAGTAAGTTTATGTGTGGTTCGATCACATACCGAACCCTTTCATCTCTATATGAGGCCGAACAGGAGAGGCTTGTGAGGCAGCCCTTCGCAGAAATGAAAATCTTTGTTCAAATCAATAAGAATTAAGAGTGGGTTTGGGTGGATAATATGTGTGGTCTGAATCATAGACAAAGTTTCGTCAATCAACTTGTTAAAGTTAGAATTCTTCGTTGTATACCTCGAGTATTTCTTTCTTAGAGCCATATGTTGATCAGAAGCGTATGAGGGCAAATTATGCACATGCAGTATGCACAATAATCATGAGTTGATTGCTTTTTTGGTATTTTCGGCCCTATTCCGTGCACTGAAGAGAATTCAAGATCCTCGCACCAACTTCGACCTCTTCGGCTCAAAAAAAAAAGAATTTTTCATCAATTGTGACTCGTAAATTTGTTAACTTTAGTCTTTAAAATCGACTCTCGTAATTTTGAACCATTTTTAGAGTTGTCATTGCGTAAAAAAATTAGCGCTTAGAGAACTTGCTTTCTCCATAGCCCAATTAGACACACATTGTTGATAGGACAAAATCACTTCCCGTCAAAACTTATCAATCATTTCGGTCACATCCTTTTAATATAATACTTGAGCCTTCACCACTCAAGGCCCCTTAGTCTAGTCTGACATAATAGGATGTGGTGTTGAAACGACATCTCTTGAATGCCAACACATAGAACCTGCATATGGACGTGAATGTATCTTTACCAAACAATAACCCCTTGACCTTCCAGACCAAGGCAGTGATCATAGTCAATTGCATCGAAAAAGTGTCGCGGCTTTACAGTTCTTGTTAAGTAGTATCGACCTCTCTTCTTGAGTAAACAAACGAGAATAGTAGACCAGGAATTTGAAGAAAGCATCAGCCTCTAAATAGAGTATCGCTTAACTGCAAAACTTTCGCGGAGGACGAGCCACTTTGTTGAACAGCATCAATGGAGGCAAAACACAGTTAAATAATGGAAAGGGTAACACTAATATGAAGAGCTTCCATCCATGATAGTACTGTGTTGTGGTAAGACTGACAAGCGTGTCAGAGTCTTCTTCAAAGTGGAGCGAGGAAATGCAACATCTGCCGCGAGAACGAAAACAAAACAGTTCTGTGCACACCAGGGTAAAGGCGCTCGCTCTTCTGATTCGTTTTTCACTAGGAGGCGCGCTTCAAGGGATGCAACCCAAAATTCAGTACTCGAATGAAAGAGAATCACGAACTTAATTTTAGATACTTCGCAGATGATGCATGATGCATATTACTAGAAAACTTTACAGCGGCTCAATTGGGTCAGAAACTACCACCTTTGGAGAATTTACGCTCATCCTGAGATAGAAACCTAGAAACAAAAGTCAAGCATGCCAAGTTATACTGATGCGACCAGGACACTACACATTACGAACTAAATCTTCATCTTTTCTTCGTCCGATGCTCTTTGTCAAATAAGTTCATTGTTCTGCGCACAAAGTTGAACTCGTTCGATATCAGATGATGAATGAGGGTCTCCGTCCGAGAAGAAAGAAGTTCCCAATAGTTCTATAGCTGCGTGTGATTTTGGTGCACATGTAACATATGGCTTCAACAATAGTGCCCACTAGCGCAGTGGGCATCAGAAGCGACTAGAGGCTTTACCATTATTTGCATGCTATATCTCATGCTTTCATTGCAACTAACAATCAGGGAAAAAAGTCACAATTCGAATCAATGATTGGACACATCTCCACTGCACCTACTCCAGTACAGAATGGCTGCTAAGAAGCTATCGCTGCCGATGCTACTTAGTGAAGTGAACAGAACAAGGGTAGCGGATTTAAATGGGATGTCGCGATGACAAGAGTTGACGACGAAATAATGCGGTTCATGATCCGACCCATATTCTCTGCTCGTGTGCTCCCCGAAGCAGACTAGCACTTCGCTAAATTGGGTTAAACTTTCTCGAACGATGCATGGTGGCCTATATTTGCACTTAGCATGTTGCAGCGCATGTAATCGCTCTTGCCGCTATTGTCCCGCAGACAATGCACAACCATAAGCATGATCGATCCAGAAGCCGAGAATTTACGTTTACCAGGCGTCATATAAAGGTCGCCATGTGTTCTCTACCGCAACCATCAGCAAGTACCATGAAAGTCAATGGCTTTTTCCTGGCGGCTCTCGTCGTCGCCACAGCTTGGGCGGACTCCACCGATATAATGGCGTTCTTTGCAAAGATCAATAACACGTTTGAACCACTCTCGGGCCGCTATTTCAACAAAATGAATATGGATATGAAATTTTTATCTTATGGTCCTACCGGTTTGTCTCCAATCGAGTTCAGCGCTCGAGGCAACTACGCCTTCACCAACAACACAATTGCCCCTGGATATGCGGGGTTTCATCAGAATAGCTTTGTTTTTGGTCCCGCAGTTGCTCCTCGTGACTTAGAGCTTGATGATAAAGGTAAGGTTCAAACCTTCCCCCTTTACTCTTGCTTAGCCACCACAGATCATCACCACTTCATCACTACCAAAAATTCTGGTCATTGTTTCGAGGTGGAAATTTACTTTTTGCCTTATAAAAAACCTGCAATGAAAGACGCGTCTTTGCCTAGCGCGCAGAATGTACCTCCCAAAATGCCATTAGCGTTCTTCGCAGATATTAATAACACTTTGGTACCACTCTCCAGCACCATTTATGACACAGCCAGTATCAAAACAAGGGTATTGTCGTATGAAGACTCGCCGGTCGCACCTGTCGAGTTTATACAAGAGAACAACTACGCTTACACTAAAGATAAAAGCTTTTCTGGGTATGCAGGGTTTTATGGAGATGGCTTCGTGTTTGGCCCGAAGATCCCGCAAACAAATTTAAGGTTAGATGGCCTAGGGAGGGTTCAGATGTACGATCTTTATTCCTGCAGAAACCCGTCTAGCAATAATCACATTATCACCTACAAAAACAGAGATTCATCTTGCATTGAAGTAAGAGTCCACCTCTTACACTATAACAGAAAAACTGGGTCTGCAGTGAAACTTAGGGGTATGCGAAGAAAAAAGATTTTACTAGTACCCCAGTCAAATGCGAAGTCTGCACCTGTGGAAACTTCATATCCGAGTTATGGCAAACCGGTTTCACTGAGAACAGACAGCGTGCTGGGATCTGATCAAACTCATTCGCTTACATTTCTTCAGGCGCCTGAACTTGTACAACGCTTTCCAACGACGCACCTGGCGCAACAAATCAAAAACTTTGATCATCACTCCCCATCTTCAAATTTACCACCATCCCTTCCGTCTGGAAATCAGAGACCTAATTCAAACTCAAACAAACAAAGGCAAACTAATGTCAAGCCTAAGTATTCGCCACTATTGACTAAGCCCATCACTTACCACAATCCGCAAAGTCAAGCAAAGCCAGCAACTTCGGGGCTTCGGTCGCAACAGCAGCCGAATGTACAAACTAATGGTCAACCCAAGTCAATGATAGGAGGAATTCTGAGTCCACAAGCTCAACAGAAACCGAATGCTCAAGCTAATGGTCAACTCATGTCACTGACAGGAAGAACGTCGGGACCACAGGCCCAACAGAAGCCGAAGGCGCAAGCTAGTGGTCAATCCAAGTCACTGACAGGAAGAACGTCGGGACCACAGGCTCAACCGAAGCCGAATGCTCAAGCTAGTGGTCAACCGAAGTCACTGACAGGAAGAACGTCGGGGCCACAGGCCCAACAGAAGCCAAATGCTCAAGCTAATGGTCAACCAAAGTCACTGACAGGAAGAACGTCGGGTCCACAGGCTCAACAGAAGCAAAAAGCGCAAGCTATTGGTCAACCCAAGTCAATGACAGGAAGAACGCCGCCACATGCTCAACAGAAGCAGAAGGGGCAAGCTAATGGTCAATCCATGTCACTCACAGGAGGAACGTCGGGGCCACAGGCTCAACAGAAGCAGAAGGGGCAAGCTAATGGTCAATCCATGTCACTCACAGGAGGAACGTCGGGGCCACAGGCTCAACAGCAGCAGAATGCTCAAGGTAATGGTCAACCGAAGTCAATGTCAGGAGGAACGCCGCCACAGGCTCAACAGAAGCAGAATACTCAAGCTAATGGTCAATCCAAGTCAATGACAGGAAGAAGGTCGGGGCCACAGGCTCAACAGAATCCAAATGCTCAAGCTAATGGTCAACCGAAGTCACTGACAGGAAGAACGTCGGGTCCACAGGCTCAACAGAAGCAAAAAGCGCAAGCTATTGGTCAACCCAAGTCACTGACAGGAGGAACGTCGGGACCACAGGCTCAACAGAATCCAAATGCTCAAGCTAATGGTCAACCGAAGTCATTGACAGGAGGAATGCCGCCACAGGCTCAACAGAAGCAGAATACTCAAGCTAATGGTCGACCCAAGTCAATGACAGGAAGAACGCCGCCACATGCTCAACAGAAGCAGAAGGGGCAAGCTAATGGTCAATCCATGTCACTCACAGGAAGAACGTCGGGGCCACAGGCTCAACAGAAGCCGAATGCTCAAGCTATTGGTCAACCGAAGTCAATGTCAGGAGGAACGCCGCCACAGGCTCAACAGAAGCAGAATGCTCAAGCTAATGGTCAACCCAAGTCAATGACAGGAAGAACGTCGGGGCCACAGGCTCAACAGAATCCAAATGCTCAAGCTAATGGTCAATCCGTGTCACTGACAGGAGGAACGTCGGGGCCACAGACGCAACAGAAGCAGAATGCTCAAGCTAATGGTCAACCCAAGTCAATGACAGGAAGAACGTCGGGGCCACAGGCTCAACAGAATCCAAATGCTCAAGCTAATGGTCAATCCGTGTCACTGACAGGAAGAACGTCGGGGCCACAGTCGCAACAGAAGCCGAATGCTCAAGCTAATGGTCAATCCGTGTCACTGACAGGAGGAACGTCGGGGCCACAGTCGCAACAGAAGCAGAATGCTCAAGCTAATGGTCAACCGAAGTCACTGACAGGAAGAACGCCGCCACAGGCTCAACAGAAGCCGAATGCTCAAGCTATTGGTCAACCCAAGTCAATGACAGGAGGAATGCCGCCACAGGCTCAACAGAAGCAGAATGCTCAAG